>CM062804.1:1023934287-1024534287 GCA_031772625.1 Pinus tabuliformis
TAATAGAGTGAATGTATTGAAGTCAAATCCTAAACTAATTGTAGAAAATGAAATGTTCGAAATGGAACCTTAATACCTAATGCAAGAAATAAAGTACAAAGGATAAGAAAGCCTATTCTTAATTGCATAAACATCATGGGACTAAATGTAAAAGAAACCTAGCTTAGCCCTATTTATCACATGTGATGATTTAAACTAACTAAGCATGAAATCTGATCTAGAGAGTATTAACTGTTGTGTGTATGTGTAAATATAAAATAATTCATTCTTTTATCTTTTTTGTTTTATAAATGCAAATGGTAATCTTTCCTTGTTCTTTGGCAGGGGAGACAAGTGTGGAGCAAGAGGGTTAAAATGGTCTTGATGGTATGGAGGTCAAGTAGAGGCCTAATCCTAGCTTCAATGACGATTTTTCTCAATTCGAGCTCAAAACAGGATTTCCTACAAGATGCAGATTTCCTACAGGATGCTACAGTGATTTCCTATAGGATCCCCTGATTTACTACAGGTGTTACAGATTTACTATACAAAATTATAATTCATCGAAGACCAAGAAAATCAAATCCAAATTGGATGGGAAAGTATTTTTTATTAACTAGGATGTCTTAGGTCCCCATTCCAAGTGGAATCACTCTAAAATACCTCTGTTTACCCATGCTAGAAAATAAATAAAAAAACATTACTAGTCGAAAATCTAGAAATTCAAGAACTAGTGACCTCGTAAATCTAACAAATTCCTAACCTAATAAAGTGAAAATATAGTGGGGTAATCTTTTTTATGAACTAGATTTTTTTTTTGATCCAATGCAAGTGGAACGAACTCGATTGAAGCTCGTTACCATGCTCTAAAAAATAGTATAAATTTTTGTTCTTTGTCATAAAGGAATTCCAAAATCTAGATTTGGGAATAAGAAAGCTAATCCAAGTAGCTCAATCATTACTATGACCCTCCAAATCTTTTCCAAGGATGAAATGATGCTTTTGATCCTGCAACATAACTTACATCAACCATTTAAATCGATCCTACAATAATAAATTATTAATACTAAATGCAGAAATAGAAAGAAATAAAAACAGGAGATGCATGTGAATAAGAAGTGGAAATAAGGAAAGAAAATGATACAAAAGTTCTTTGAGGCTGCTGGTGGCCAAGCCCATAGAAAATCAGAGACCTATGGAGGAAAACAAGATTTAGAAGTTGAACATGACACTAATATTCATTATTTTCATCAATACAATTACATCCCTGCAAGAAAATACAATGGAGCTACAAAAATACAAGTTCTCTCCATAATAACACTAATGAAAATATCCCCCTAGAGGAAAATTCGACTTGGTACTTATACAAAATTATTAGGAATCATTTCCCATGAATGGAGGAAGCTTTCCCCACCAAAATCCATTTATTAGTGGATCTGGTCCGTAATACTAGGAATCTGCATTAAATGGTAGGGAACACATTCCTAGATTTTCTCAATCATTGGAGTTCCACAATCTGTGCCATAATTCCATAATATCTTGTTGACTTGTTATTTATTATTGATCCTCCTATCATAGGGAGCAAGGCCCTAAATTATCTCCTCCTCCAAATCTTCATAATCTACCCAATATTTTCATAATATTCCACAAAAATAAATAATATTAGGCACAAATATCCAATTATTCCTAAACCTTCATAATGAATATATTAAAGTTAAAAATACATTATCTAATGCACGAATAGAGGTTTAATGTGTTTAAGGATGGTCATATGCCTTAATTTACGTTTTAATTTATAGGCACGGGCCTTAATTTATGTCTAATTTAGGGGCCCATCACATCACCACCCACACATAAACAAGCTTTCACTACCTCCCTCAAGCCAACACACTTGAATAACTAACTAACTAGTGTAAAACTATGTTGTCTCAATCTAGAACAACTTCTTGTAATTATCTAAAGGTCATATACCTAGTGGCAACAAGCCTCCACTTACCTTCAATACAATCATCAACAATGTTTCCTTGCCATGGCTAACACACTATCAAAGACATTGCCATATTTTGTAATCCTTTGGTAACTTTGTGTTGCAACACTTCATTGATCATCCATCCTTGTTAGGCTAGACATACTTCATCCTCCTAGTCCACACCAAACTAGCACAACATCCTAAATTTCTTAGGGATAATTGTGAGTCGGTCGGGAGGGCTATGAAACTTATAAACTAGTATTGCACTCTTTTATCATGTTTTCTTAGCATGCTATATAGGATAATGTTTCCAGTGGCACCTCAAGGAGGGTGCTTACATTCTTCCCAACTTTAATTGTTAACATCCTCATGAATACATCCCCATCAGCTTCTCCAATGAAATGGGTGTGGATAGTGAAGAACAATTCAACAATTCTTCATTCAAACATGGATTTAATACAATTTGTTACGGGGCTAGAATTTTTAATAGAGTTGAGTGTCCAATACCATTCAACAAACATGCTCACCAAGAATCTTCAATGTCAACTTACTAGTTAAACATGACCATAAACTACTTGTATCGCATGTGTTGCACTTAACTGCCATGTCTTAACCAAAAATAGGCTAGGTATGTCAAATTGTGTGAAACGTTATAGTTCTCATCTCACTCTAGGTACCTCAAAAATGAAGTAACCCTCAAACAATCACATATATACTCTTTAAGAGATATTTAGATTTGAACTTGGATATGTGAGCCATGGCATGTTATTCTAAATCAAGAGCCAAAAGAATTGTTAGTATGTATGGTTTTCTAATAATAATGTGTTCGCATTCTAAGAATGTGAATGTGCTATTAGAATTTGTGCATATTTGTGTAATGCATGTATCTGTAGATTTTTTTATAGAATAATAGGGCTTTAAATTAATCTAAATTTATATTAATCGACCAAGTTTAAATAAACATACTTTTAATAGGAATTGGTGTGATATGAAAATCTTACCCTAATGTGGTTAGCATTCGTTGAAGTGAAAATGAAAATTTCATATAGCTACATTAGGGTGACTAACAAAGATTCATTCACACCTGATCCGAGTTGACTCAACTCCTGGATTTAACCAAGATATTTTGTTTTCGTGACGTGATTAGAACTGCAATTAAAATAGCATAAAGGAACATAAATGCATCTTGCAAATAAGAAGGAACATGACAATCATCAATAACATAAAATAACAAGACATTGATAATGAAGTTCGTCCAAGAGGGACTATGTCTCCGGGCCCTAGTGTCAAGATGGTGTACACCGCTGCATTAAGTGTTGTCAATAGTGATGATGTACATAAGAGGTGATGTCACTATCATACAAGGAAAATTCCCTCACACAAGAGTGGCTCCAAGAGACGTTCCGCTGCAGGAGCTCTCATTCAAAAGGGACTCCTATTAGTATGACCTAAACTCATGCATGATGATACTGAGCATCCTGCCAACATGGCATAAAAGGGATCTCAATGCAAACATACATGGCGACACATGAGTATCCCATACTTATAACAACAAAGGGATCTCAAACAAAACATGACAAATCATGACAACAAGTACATCCCACAAATGATTCCATGTCACATCAAGCAGGAATGATGAAACAAGTAAGGAAACAAGATCCCACATCAAACAGAAAACAGGGATATGTGCAGCACAATTCATCTCATAGTGGAAAGAAGTACATGAACATACTACATATACCTCACATCCTAGGGCCATCTGAAGAAAAGGATGTCAAACTGCTGAAGCTGGTCATACCATCAATCTCGCGATGTCAAATCTCATGGAAATGACTTCTCACACATGAATGTTGACACCTACACTCCACTTTGAAAAGTGGCTGAAAAATGAAATGCTTAAAGGGAAAATCTGAATGCACCATTGGATTTGTGGCATCAAATATGGTAAAAATTAATGTCAAATTTTTGAATTCCGAGAAAGTGAAAATCTGGGGCTTAAGGAATCTTTGATGTTCCTCAAGGATTCCCTCCTCTAGGTCATTTGAAGATCTTCTGCTTAGATCAGGAAACTGACTACTCCATCGGGTTCGGTGTGCCAAGAGGTGTAAGATCGACATAAATGTTGTCCAATTTGGACAATGGAAAAATTTCGCCCTCCTGAGAATTGCGCTCAATCATGGTTTTTCCTGTGCTTTTTTTCCAAAATCATGGTTCCCCTTGCAAAACAATTAAAAAAATGGGTGTCTCAAAAAATGTGCCATTCTTTGACCTTCATTCCATTCTGCATCACGTGGCTCTGTTTCATTCCCATCCGACCTCCATTCTCCATTCAGTGCCTCTGTTTCATTCCCATATCACCTCTCCCCGTGCAAATAAATGTAAGGGTTTATATAAAAATTTCCCGATGGATTTATAAATCCCAAGTTGTTGGTGCGTTGGAAAAGATAGTTGAATGATTGAAGAGGGGTCGCGGGATCAAATCCCGCCCCTCCTTAATATGGTGCATTATGTTTTGTTTTGGCGTGGAGGTTGCATTGAATGGGGGCGTGTGAGTTGTACAACGGGCCAGCCACGTGGCTGGACGGGTTCGATTCCCGCCGGCCCATAGATATTTATGCCATATGGTAATGGGTTAGGTGTGAGCCGTGTCCATCGGAGGTGGCCCGCCCACCCCATATTAATGTTTAATATGGGAGTTGGCTGGAGGGCTTGGCAGGGTAATGGTCGTCGAGCCAATTTAAATTTAAGTTATGTATGGTGGCGGTTGGGGCCGACAGGGGTTATGGCCTGTCGACCATTTTTAATAAATTTTTGTTATAACATAGTGTTGAGTCCGGTGGACGTAGTGGGGGTCATGGCCCGCCACCCATTTTTTAATATTTTTATTTTTATTTTTGTTAATAACAAACATATTTTCGAATTTGTCTAATATAGGGGATATTAAACAAATTAACTATCGAAAAAATTCGCCTACTTCCAGGAGCTAGGTTTCATGCCCTGGTGTCAGTCAAATTGTAGGTCACTTAAACTTGGCCCACAGTTTAACTTTGACCAAAACTTTGACTCACTTATTCTCCCTCATATGAGATCGGATTGATGAACGTTCACAATGCTACAATCAAGACGATAAGATCTACGCTCTGGTCCTGGTTCGAAAGAATTCTGATCACTTTGATTTTTGAGCTTCCATAAGCCCTCTTTATCCTGTGTGAGTCATTCAAGCCAACTACAACCTCTGAAACCTATAGTACATTGCTTTTGCAAATTACATGCTTTAATTTCATGACCAACTAATGACCCAATCATCCCATACTTGCCACGAGTTTATAAAACATACTCGATGGTCAAGTTTACATCAAAATGGAAACAATACCCCAGCTATGAAATAAGGCCAACATATCATTGTTGCTTCAACAAGTGATGGAAAACACATCATCACTGCAACACATATTTATAAAGATAAGACCAACCACTATTTTTTCTTTGACAAGTGATGGAAACACGACATCACTTTCATATTTTATCATGTAACTCAAAATAAGACTAGACACCATTGTTGCCTAACAAGTGATGGAAAACACATCATCACTTTTACATTTTAAAATAAAACAAATGATTTAGAAAAGCATGACCATGAGAAGCTAACATATCTAGAAACCATTTTTCACTTATCAAGGTGAATGGGTCACCTCCTTGTGGCGCATTCGATGCTCAAAAAATCGTTTCATCTGGTTCATGCACCGGCGCTTTGTCTTTAAGGTGTTGCTCTGGATGGAGCCTCCAACAAGTGACTCTTTGATGGCCCCTTCTGTTGCAATGACTGCAATACATATTCTTCCTCCAGATCTGCTTAACATGTTTCTTTACCTGTTGTTGAGAGGGTCTTTCATGCCTCATCCTTTTGTGTGCTGGTATTCTTTTCCAACACTTAAAAATTTTATGATTATGTAATCCACAAAAGGTACATGTTTTTCGATGACATGTTTTACGTTCATCATTAAAAAAACAATTATAATCAAAATGAACATTCAAATGTCAAGAATGGTTATACCTTTCCTTGTTGTCTATGGTGTAAGTATGGCGATGAGAGCTTGCCTCAGCTCCTTCCCTTCAATGGGAACTACCATGGGATGATGGGGATGTGTTCCCATCATTCTCTTTCCTCAACGATTTCGATGATGTCTCAGAAGAATATGACACTTTTGAGCATTCTCCCTCGATGTATCTCAAGCCTGCAAATTGAGCTCTTTGCACAACCTCCAATGGTTGAGTTATGCCTTGGTTATTAACACCAAGTTCTTTTTCCTCCTTGCACCTCATCCTGGTAAGGAGCCTCATGTTTGTCCATGTATTGGTATCTCCACATTTCCAATAGAAATCATGCTATGTGAAGATAAAAAGAAAGGAAATCAACATCTTTTACCTCCTCTGTCGATTTGGAAAGAACAGATGAGGGATTATCATCATCTGTTGTTGGTGGTTCACTTGTTGTCTCGACATATTCCCCAACTTCTTTCTTGACATAACCCAAGTCCTACCTAATGGGGTAATTCTTCTACTTTGATGCCGTTGACAATTCCTTGGCCATTAATGCCCAAGCCTTTTCCTTCATAACCCATTTTCTGCAATAGTTTGGAGCCAATTCCTATGGTATGATTTTCAAAAATAGTGAAATCATCATCAGGAAACATACATCAAGATGGATAACTAATTTTTACCTCACATGGGTCACGTTGCATCTTTTCCAAGGCCTCGTCCTTAGCTTGCAACTATCATAGAAAACTTTGTTTCTCCACTTTCTCTTCATGTAGAAGTATCTTCAATTTGGCGTTCTCTATTTGAAGATTCTATTTGTTGTTCTTCACTTCTTTCAGGGCCTCTTCCATGGCTCACAAATGAAGCTGCAATCGCTCCTTATCCTCTGTCCCTTTTTGTAGAGCTTCATACATTATTTCCACCCTTTCGGAAATTTTGAGCATGGTCTCGTACATCACTTTTCATCCTTTGGCGCTACACGTTCCATTGTTCATGCTTGCAATTCATGTCCATGCAAAGACCGCTCTGATACCAAACTTGATCCGGGTTGACTCAACTCCCAAATTTAACCAAGATCTTTTTCTTTTTTGATGCGATTAGAATTGAAATTAAAATAGCATAAAGGAACATAAAGCATGTTATAAAGAAGAAGGAACATGAGAATCATCAGGAACATAAAATAACAAGACATTGATAGCAGAGTTCATCCAGGAAAGACTACGTCTCCGGGCCCCAGGGTCAAGATGGTGTAGGCCACTGCATTAAATGTTGTCAATAGTGATGAAGTACATAAGAGGTGATGTCGCTATCATACAAGGAAAATGCCCTCATGCAGGAGTGTCTCCAAGAGATGTTTCGCTGCAAGAAATCTCATTCAAAAAGGACTCCTATCAGTATTACCTAAACTCATGCATGATGATAATGTGCATCCCACCAACGTGGCATAAAAGGGATCTCAATGAAAACATACATGGCGACACATGAGTATCCCATCAACAGAACAACAAAGGGATCTCAAACAAAACATGACGAATCATGACAACAAGTAAATTGCACATATGATTCCACGTCACATCAAGTAGGAATCATGAAAAAAGTAAAGAAACAAGATCCCACATCAAACATCAAACAGGTATCTATGCAGCACAATGCATCTCATAGTAAAAATAAGTACATGAACATAGTACATATACCTCACATCCTAGGGCCATCTAAAGAAAAGGATTTGAAACTACTGAAGTTGGTCGTACCATCAATCTCATGATGTCGAATCTCATGGAAATGATTGCTCACACATGAATGCTGACACCTACACTACACCTCGAAAAGTGGCCAAAAAATGAAATTCTCAAATGGTAAATCTAAATGCACCATCAGATTTGTGGTGCCGAATAGGGTAAAATCGACTGTCAAATTTTTGAATTTTGAGAAAGTGAAAATCTGGGGCTTAAGGAATATTTGAGATTGCCCCTAGATTCCTCAAAGATTCCCTCCTCCGAGTCATCTGAATATTTGCTGCTCAAATCAGGAAAATAGCTATGCCATTGGGTTCGTGTTGCTGAGACGTGTAAGATCAACATAAAGTTTGTCCAATTTGGACAATGGCAAAATTTGGCCCTCTTGAGAATTTCACTCAATCATGGTTCTACCTGTGCATTTTTTCCAAAATCATGGTTCCACTTGCAAAACAATTAGAAAAACGGGCATCTCAAAAAACACGCCAATATTTGGCCTCTGTTTCATTCTGCATCACATAGCTCCGTTCCATTCCAATCCGACCTCCATTCTCCATTCAGCACCTCTGTTCCATTCCCATATCACCTCTCCCTATGCAACTAAATTTAAGGGTTTATATAAAGATTTCCTGGCAGATTTACCAACCCCCGACCTTTGGTCCATCAGTAAAGATAGCTGAGTGGTTGAGGAGGGGTAGGGGGATCAAATACCACCCCTCCTTAATATGGAACATTATGTTTTGTTTTGGTGTGAAGGTTGCATTGAATGGGGGCATGTGAGTTGTACAATGGTGGGTTGGTTGGGCTGGTTGTGGAGTGGGCCGACCACGTGGCTGGGTGGGTTCGATTCCTGCCGACCTAAAGATATTTATACCATATGGTAATGGGTTGGGTGTGGGTTGGGTCCACCGAAGGTGACCCCCCACCCCACATTAATTTTTAATATGGGAGTTGGTTGGAGGGCTTGACAGGGTAATGGTCACTGAGCCACATTTAAATTTAAGTTATGTATGGTGGTGGTTGGGGCCGATGGGGGTTATGGCCCGTCGGCCATTTTTAATAAATTTTTGTTATAACATAGTGTTGGCTCTGGTGGAGGTGGTAGGGGTCATGGCCCACCACACTTTTTTTAATATTTTTTTATTTTTGTTATTAAAAAACATATTTTCGAATTTGTTTAATATAGGGGATATTAGACAAATTAACAATCCAACAAATTCACCCGCTTTTGGGAGCTAGGTTTCATGCCTCAAGGTCAGTCAAATTATAGGAAACTTAAACCTCACCCACAATCCAACTTTGACCAAAATTTTGACTAGATCATTCTCCCTCATACAAACTCGGATCGACGAACCATCCACACCACTGTGATTAGGATGACAAGATCTATGCTCTAGTCTTGGTTTAAAAGCATTCTAATCACTTTGATTTTTGAGCTTCCATAAGCCCTCTTTGTCTTGTGTCTGTCCCTAGAGCCACTTGGATCAACACCATATCAATTTCATGTCACATCTCACTTGTGTAAATAAAAACCATTTAAAATTAATGTGATAATCAAATTAACTAGATTCATCTTTATTTTTACTACTAGTACACTAACACTAGCTTAGATTGTGGTCTTGGAGATAGGAGCATGAGTTAAATACTCAAACACTACCAAATCAACTTAGTAGCATGTAGTAGGGAGTTAAATCCATTTGAAATAGTTTGGTCTATGAAGCCCTCCTAAAAAAAGAGTAAAGCACGAGGTCACACTTGGCCTAGGCAGGGTGACATGACCTATTTTGGTTAGTTTCAGGTGGCGCGATATAATGTAATTTGCACATATACAAATGATGTGATTAGCATTTTCTATAGCACTTGGGGACCACTTGGGAGGTAAATCTCAAGGGCCTTTCGGTCTTGGCTCCTTTTTGGGGTTCAAGTGTCATGTGCTTCTGTGTGGATTGGTCATGCAATTGTCCCACCAGTTCGTGTTATTTGTCAGTGGTGACCGTAGTGGCCTATCTTCGTAGGGCTCATACATAGGTGCAAGGTCGAGATTGTCTTATATATACCTAGGTAAACTATTAGTCATGCTCTCTCAGACCTCTTGGGGGGGTTTCTACATCTTTTGAGGGAACTTGTGTTGATTTCACAGCTAAAAGGGGTGGGAAATGGGTCACTAGTATAACTATTCCACCACTAGCTTCTTTTTATTATGGTTTGCATGTGCTATCTTCGAGGGAATTTCTAGTGTGAAATTTTTAGCCCCAGTCATTAGATTTTTCCTTAGGGTGTTTTAACTAACATAATTGTGTCAAATTTATAATTTATTACCTTGGTTGAATTTATTCATCGACAATCATGTCATCTTCATGGTTTGCCTCCTAAATGACGTGGACTTATTAATCCTACATGGAGAGTGCATTTGAATGCTCAAGACATAGACCAACACATATTCTGGGAGTCTATATCTAGTCCTTCTTGTAGTGATATGATCTTTTCTAAAATTTTGGCAGACGATTATGTTGTTCCTGTCAATCCACCATTCACCGATCGATTAGGACCTGTGTTGTTCTGGTTGAACCCTGATGGTTCTACACCTACCTATAATTTCGTACCCTTTTGATTTCTCTATCCTATGGAGGAGTATAAGACCTCCTTACCTTCTCCATTAGCAGTGGCAGCTGCCATGTGATCATTACTAGTTTTTAGCATGGCTATACCTACTCCTCCATACACATCTCTCACTTCTTCTTTGGGAATTCCACTAGTCTCATCTATAGCTCCTGCAAATTTCTTGAATGTTTCCATGCCCAAAACATCTCCTATGCCTACCATGGTGCCTTAGCTTAGTCAACTAGTAGGATCAGGAGTATTTTCACCTAGCTTTGCTTGCCCAGTGGTTCATGTTTCTCACTCAGGCTTGGTCACTTCTTGAAATATATGGGGGTGATCATTAGTTGTTCCTAGCCAATCTAGGGGAAACATTGCTTCTATTATGCCACAAGATTAGTAAATTTTTTTATTTAGAGGTGCACCACCTACTAGTACTTTTCCTATAGGGGCTAGTTTACCTAGGGGAAACCTTGCTGCCAGTGTCGTCTCTCACATGGCTTATCCCCCTTATGTCTTTCCTAATGCACATAGTGGTCCTTATTTTACTCTTAGGTACAACCCCATAGGCATACATGATCTTAGAGGTCCTTTGCTATTTGGAGGTACATTCCCTAGGGGAAATCCATTTACTAGTTATTCTAGCCTGCAACAGTCCTTTTTTGGAGTGAACCCTTTCTTTAACTGGAAAATGCATCATTCTTCTCCTCACATGGGGGGACCACAAGGTTTTTCATGGGTTTCTCTTATCTATGATTCATTTATTCTACTCCATAATCCATTCCTATCATCTCTTGATTTATGGGACTTGGTGAAATTGATTAATGACCCCATCCGTCATGGTCCTTGGTGGCCACCCATGCCTGCCAAATTTCCATCGAATATTCCCAAGTTTGAAGGGAAGCTCGTGGAGAATCCATCCACTCACATTACCACCTATCACTTATGTTTCTCATCTAATTATTTGGTGCATGATTTTATTAAAATTCACTTATTCCAACGTATGTTAATTGGGAATGCTGCAAAGTGGTATATCAAGTTAGATACTCCATCCTATGGTGACTTTGCCTCCCTATCTCAAACTTTCTTGACACACTTCTAGTTTCCTACTCAATATGATATGGACTCTAACCTCTTGTCCAACTTCAGAAAATATGATTCCATGTTGATTTCTAATCACATTCATGAGTGGCGTCATCACAAGAGGCTAGTGAGAACCAAGTTACCAAATGAAATATGATGTAAATGGTTCATTCATTCTCTCCGACCCCATATTTCATGTAAAAAATAGCAACAAGAAATGCTAAAAATAGAATTGCTAAAAATAGCACTACTATAAATAGTAGTTCAACCAGTGTTGATCTTACCAACAATGGATGGAAAAATGGAAGTGCTAAAAATAACATTCTATAAATATCATTTCAAGATACCTTCCTATTTTAGTTAGTCCCTAAACTAAAATGGTGAAGTAAAATTCTAATTTTATCTTAGCAGCAGTTTGTAAAATAATTAATTAATTCATCTTGAGTTAATTAGTTAAGGAAAATCAAACTTGAAATCTATGTGGGGACATGCAACAGTTTCTCCATTAATTGAGGAATTTATCCATCAGTTAAAGGGATAAGGATGAGTTGTAATATTTAGTTGTAATTAGTTTACTTAGTTAACCGAGTCAAGTCCAATAAGATTAATTCAAACAGTTTGTTGAATTAATGTAAGTTCAGTTAGTTAATGCTTGTATGCACGTAACTACTGCACTTCATATAACTGATGATTCTCTCATAAATAACTCATGCATGTCAGTTCAGACAGAGACCCAGTTGAGATCATATGGACGTGAAGTGTACTATGAGTTGCTAGAATATTCCATTGTGAATATTCCTTGCATGCAGAAGGAATTCTTTCCTTGAGGATTGCGTAGTTACTTCTTCATGTTTAGTGAGTGTGATGAGGCCAATTCACACATGTGACATCATTGGACCCCAAGAAAAATTGCGCAAGGAAATAGAAGGCTTGGAGGGCTTGAGGATGACATATACAGTGTCTATTCAGTCTGTGATTTGTATTGTTTGATTGCAGAGAGAGCAGGATAGCTTGAGAGCTGATTCTTTTTGTAAGTTGAACAAGATTTCCACTTGTATGATAATACAGAGTTGGGGTTTTAGGCTGAGGCTTTCCCCATGATATTTCTTCTATGTTAGATGTGATTGATTTCTCATTCTCAGTTATATGTATTTTTCTTGATCTTGCTCAATTCGATTAAGCTTCCGTAAAGTGTTGTAGAAGTAGATCTTGTATGGTGTTTTAGTATATTGCATAACCTATTGATATACAGTGGGAATTTCTACATGGTATCGAAGCAAAGGTGATCAAGGTGAAGAACAGTATACAAGAAGGAGAAGTTTGAAGTTTGGTTCCTGAACATATAAATCTAGTTCTTATCACATCTCTATTTCACCTATGGCATTCAGTGGTTTAAGACTCTAGTATGCCCTTAATGGCAGCTCGAATAATATAGCTTGGAAGGATCGCATGGAGGTAGTATTAGAGGACAGCCGTCTAAAGGACTTCATTGATCAAGAAGTCCCCAAGCCAACTAATGCTACTCAACTGGCGGAATGGAAGAATTGTGTGGCTAGAGCAAGGAGAATACTCCTGGAGGGAATTCGAGACCACATTGTCTCAAGCCTCCATGGGAAGGGGACATTGTTTTCGATGTGGAAAACATTGAAATATTTATATCAAAACAAAAGTGATCAGAGGAAGTTGGTGCTGAAAGAAAAGCTTCATAAGATCAAGTGTGAAAAGGGTGACACTATCTCTACATATCTAAACAAGCGCACCACCTGCATGGATGAGCTTGGAAGTGTAGGAATTACTACCGCTGATGATGACATGGTGAGTCTTGCACTCCTCAGTCTTCCTAAGAGCTGGCATAGCTACCAAGACTCAATTAATGGAAGAGAAAAACTTCGAGATTGGGAACTACTTTGGTCAGATATGATGAAGGAGGAAATAAGAAGAAGCACCAGAGATGGATCCTCATCGAAGCAAGATGATGAGGAAAATATAACCTTATCAAGTAAGACGAGGAAAAGGAAAGGGAAGGCGTCCCATCCCAAATACGGTTCTTCCCGTGGTGGGAAGAAGATTGACAAATGGAAAGTGCAATGCCTTCATTGTCATGAAGTGGGCCATTATGCTACAAATTGTCCACAGAATAAATCCAAGGGTTCCTCAAAGGGATCGGATGGTGAGGCACTGGCCTCATAGTTTGAGTTGGATTTCTCACTTATCGCATGCATGGTTTCATCCATGGTGGGATGTGTGTGGTACCTGGATAGTGGAACTTCATTCCACATGTCAGGTGACAAGAATATTTTCAGTACCTTGGAGGAGAAGGATCTCTAGATGCAGATCAAGATTGGTGATCATGGAAAGTACCATGTTTCAGGTGAAGGTACGGTTGTGTTTTAGAGGGAGCATGGAGCTCCCCTCACCCTGAATGATGTAAAGTATGTACTAAGTCTGAAGAAGAACCTTGTGAATGTCACTATGCTAGAAGATAAAGGCTATGATGTAGTCTTTAGTCAAGGAAATCTATTCCTGAGGCATATCGGTATTGGAAAAACAAATTGAATAGGGTTTGAGTAAAGAATCTCTACAAGCTAGAGGTAGACGATTGTGCTGTTTTGAGTTCCAAAGCTGAGATGGAGTAGAGCCAAGATGCTGGCAAGATATGGCATAGAAGACTGAGCCACTTACACCATGGAGCCCTAAAGATCATGCAAAACATTTATATCAGATCACCCAAGGGAAAGCTTGAGCAGATGACTACATGAAAAGGTTGTAGCTTGGGTAACTATGCGAAAACTTCCTTCCCGGATCGAGACAGTTGAGCTGGAGCAATCTTGGAGTGAGTTCACTCAGATGTTTATGGACCCTTCTCTACAACCTTCACCTCTAAACATAGGTACTATGTTATTTTTATTGATGATTTTTCTCATAAATGTTGGATCTAATTTATGCAAAAGAAGGATCAGACCTTCTTGAGGTTTTGTGAGTTTAAATCCTTGGTAGAGAAAGAATCTAGAAAGAAAATAAAAGCCTTGCGTAGTGACAATGGTGGAGAGTATGTCTCCCAATAGTTTAAAGACTTCTGCACTATAGAAGGTATTAAATGGGAATTGACAGCACCCCATAACCCACAGCAGAATGGGGTAGCTAAAAGGAAGAACAAATCGATTGTGGGAGTAGCTCAAGCGATGTTGCATGACCAAAGCCTACCACTGCATTTGTGGGCCGAGGCATGGAATACAGTAGTATACTTGCAAAACAGAAGCCTGCACCGTATACTAGGAATGAAGACACCTATGGAGGCCTATTCCAGGAAGCAACCTGATGTAAGTCACATCTAAATCTTTGAATCATCAGTTTATTTTCATGTGACCAAAGATTCCAGGAAGAAGCTAGACCCAACGGCTGAGTTGGGAATACTTGTGGGGTACACGGATACACCCCACAACTATCAGATGTACCTTCCTTCCACTTAGAGGACTTTGGTACATAGGGATCTGAAGTTCGACGAGCAAAAATCCATACACTTATCACTTGAGAGGGAGCTCGAGTTGCATGCAAATGAGGAACGTTCAGTTCTTAAGGATGAGGAGCCTCAGATTGATGCAGAGCAGCCGCATGCAGAGGATCCGGGAGTGGAGACATCAACTCATGCTGATACTTCCAGAGATGGGCATAAACGCTCAAGGGAAGCTGACAGGTTGATGTTGGTTGCACTAGAGAATGTGAGATAGCCATCTTCTCAGCGTAGATAGAGGAGGTCACCCGAGCGGTACACTGGGTACATGGCCCTGGTTGGGGAGTGTGTAGTTACTGAACCTTCTTCATTCGAGGAGGCAGTGTAGCAACTAGTCTGGGTTGATGCAATGGTAGAGGAGTACGACTCTATCATTTGGAACAATGTGTGGGATGTTGTCCCAAGGCCTTAGGGAAAGTTAGTGGTGAGTTCCAGATTGATTTACAAGGTAAAGCAGGCAGTTGATGGCATTGTTGAGAAACATAAGGCAAGGTTTATTTCCCAGGGTTTCTCACAGGTGAGGGGATTGACTATGATGAGAATTTTGCTACTGTAGCAAGGTACTCATCGATTAGATCAATGTTGGCAATATTAGCTCAAATGGGTAGAAGATCCACCAAATGGATGTGAAGACATCATTCCTCAATGGGAAGATTGAGGAGGAGGTGTACGTTGAGTAGCCAAAATGTTTCAAAACCTTCGATCATGAGTTTCATATGTGCAGACTCAAGAGGGCTCTGTGTGGGCTGAAGCAAGCACCCCGTGCTTGGTACACCAGGATTGATATCTAATTCACTGGGTTGGGCTTCACCAAGAGTGAAGAATATGTAAACCTTTACCACACCATGGTAGAAGGTAAACCATTGATCATTGTTCTTTATGTTGATGATCTGATTTTGACAGGTGATGATCAGCTGATATAGTCTTGCAAGGAGGACCTTGCAAGAGAGTTCGAGATGAAGGACATGGGACTTATGCACTACTTTCTAGGCATGGATGTGTGGTAGAAAGATGGGGAAGTATTTGTGTCTCAAGGAAAGTATGCCAATGAGATACTCAGGTGCTTTCACATGGAGAAGTGCAAGCCCATGCAGACTCCTCTAGCTGGGAACTAGAGGAAGGAGGATGCTACCTTAGGTGAGGTAGTAGTTGGTACTGTTTATCAACAGCTGGTGGGTTCACTTATGTATTTGGTGAACACACGACCCAACTTATGCTTTGCAGTGAACCAACTGAGTCAAGCTATGGTTTAGCCTACCAAGCTATTTTGGAAGATAGCGAAGCATGTGCTAAGATACCTCAGAGGCACATCCCAGTTCAGATTGTGGTACAGACGGATAGAGGGAGTGAAGATTTAGGGCTTCATAGATGCGGATTAGACAGGGAGTCCATCAGACTGGAAGAGCACTTCTAGAGGAATCTTCAACCTTGGTTCAGCTGTCGTTTCCCAGTACGATAGGAAATAGAGATCAGTTGCACTTAGCTAAACAGAGGCTGAATACATGGCTGCTAGTCAGGCTGCATGTGAGGCCATTTGGATGCAGAAGATTCTAGTGGGATTGTTTGGTCAGATGATGGATCCTACAATGATCTATTATGATAACCAGAGTTGTATAAAACTCTCTGAGAATCTAGTTTTTCATGACAGGTCCAAGCACAAAGATATCTGGTATCACCATCTTCGAGACTGTGTGGTCAAGACGATCATGTTGTTGCTGTATGTTTCAACTGAGGAACAGGACGTAGATATTTTGACTAAGGCATTGTCAAACTGCAAGTTCGAGTTCCACAGAGACAAGATTGGGGTTACTGATAATCCCTTTCTTGTTGAGAGGGAGTGTTGAAAATAGCAACAAGAAATGCTAAAAATAGAATCTCTAAAAAAAGCAGAGCTATAAATAGCAGTTCAGCGAGTGTTGATCTTACCAACAATGGATGGAAAAATGGAAGTGCTAAAAATAGCATTCTATAAATAGCATTTCGGGATACCTTCCTATTTTAGTGAGCTTGTAAAATAATGAATTAATTCATCTTGAGTTAATTAGTTAAGGAAAATCAAACTTGAAGTCTATGTGGGGACTTGCAATAGTTTCACCATTAATTGAGGAATTTATCCATCAGTTAAAGAGATAAGGATGAGTTGTAATATTGAGTTGTAATTAGTTGACTTAGTTAACTGAGTCAAGTCTAGTTAGATTAATTCAAACATTTTGTTGAATTAATGTATGTTCAGTTAGTTAATGCTTGCATGCATGTAACTACTGCACTTCAGATAACTAATGATTCTCTCATAAATAACTCATGCATGTCAATTCAGACAGAGACCCAGTTGAGATCAGATGGAGGGGAAATGTACTATCAGTTGCTAGAATATTCCATTGTGAATATTTCATTGCATGCAAAAGGAATTCTTTCCTTGAGGATTGCGTAGTTACTTCTTTAGGTTTAGTGAGTGTGATGAGGCCAATTCACACATGTGACATCATTGGACCTCAAGAAAAATTGTGCAAGGAAATAGGAGGCTTGGAGGGATTGAGGAGGACATATACAGTGTCTATTCAGTCTTTGAGTTGTATTGTTTGATTGTAGAGAGAGTAGGATAGCTTGAGAGATGATTCTTTTTGTAAATTGAACAAGATTTCCACTTGTATGATAATACAGAGTTGGGATTTTAGGTTGAGGCTTTCCCCGTGATATTTCTTTTGTGCTATATGTGATTGATTTCTCATTCTCAGTTATATGTGTTCTCGTGATCTTGCTAAATTCGATTAAGCTTCTCCAAAGTGTTGTAGAAGTAGATCTTGTATTGTGTTTTAGTATATTAGATAATATGTTGATCTAAAATGGGAATTTCTACATTTCGAAAGATGTGTCGATGTTTTAATTTATTATTGAGGAACAAGACATTTTAGCTACCTAACAGTTGGATCATATCTATTCACAGTCGAGTATGCTCTATGAAGTCTTGGCTAATGCCCTAGGCCATCTATTGAACCTCACAAACTTGTTCCTGGTCCACATGTCGGTGGCGTGATCAGTTCTATTTTTGATTCCATGAGCCAACTTTCTTCCCATATTGCATAATTGATTATAACATCTCAATCCCCAGCAAGTGTGCATGGCTCTGATAAAGCACTCTCTCCTGAGATTCCACTAATGTTCTAACAGTGAAGTCCACTCAATTGAAGAATAATAAAAAATCTAGTGGTAAACATAATAAAAAGAGAAATAAACAAAAGAACAAAAATTCTCAGCAATCCCAAACCAAACCTTAGAATCGTGTTGGTGGGGGGGGGGGGCGCGGGGGGTGGGTGCAGGGGAGGGCACCAGTGAACATCATCATAATGTCAAGTTTCCTTGTAAAATTTTACAAGGTGATCACAAAAGTTATGAGTTCCCCCTAATGGATGAAGTCCATAGGCTTCTTTCACCACCATTTAATCAACAACTGATTGTTTTGACTCATATATTCCTTAAAAAACCTTAGCAACATATGGTTTCTCAACCTCCTCTACCTCTGTAAGTGGGTAATGAGGGGACACCTTCTCATTCCACCCATATTCCATCCGTGTTTATGTGCATGGAATACATGAATGTGACTACATGAGCCAAATACTATGATGTTCTTATGTTGAGTTCATCTAAGGACTCATCAGCTTCACCTACCTCCACTAGACCTGTCACTTTGGATAAGCTAGTGGAACCTTTCTATTGCCCTCCTAAGGGTGTTCTTCATAAGATGACACGCAATCATTTAGCCAGGGTTGCTTAGCATTACAATATTGTTGAATATCTTGCTTACGCTCCTTGTCCCATGTCTTCCTTAGAGGTCTTGCAAATTTCTCCTCAACAGCGCAAAGCCTTGTTGTCTATAATTGGTGGAGTCGATATGTCTGACTCTAGTCTTATCGCCTTTAATGCCAACAAATCCACTCCTAGCCTGTCCCGTCATATTTCTTTTCAAATTATCCAAACTTAAATAGGAACACAAAAAATTATAGATATAACCATAAATATAGAGATGCAGCAGAAATAACACTTCATTTCATTAATATTAAATACTGAAATATGATTACAAAAAGAATGGAAATATGACTAGCTTGGGCGAAGGTAGCTTATCTCTGAGAAGTGATGTGGTGGCTACATGCCTTTGAATTGTGGTACAGTGAGGCTCGAAGGACTATTTATTATTGAGAAACAATGGAAATCCTAAACATCCAAAACCATAACCCTAGGAGATGAAGCACCAAAACTATGGGTCTAGTTTTGGTAGATTGGTACATCAATTTCCCAGGGTCGTAAATTTGGCATACAATCTTCATTTGACGCACAAAATACCTTGTTATAAATATATATCTGAGGACTAAAAATTCCAACAAATTAAAATAGGGTGGGCACAGATTTTTAGCCTCGATTTTCCAAAAATCGTCATTTAAGGCCTCAAAATGTCTTCGAATGTTTAGGGACCAGATACTGTCAAAAATAGTAAATTGTGCTATAATTAAGGAAACTAAAAAATTGAAAGAGACAGTGGTGGGGGTCCAAGTGGAATAGGTGGGTAGCCACCAACATCCATCGGGATCAAGCCTCCCACCTTATGAAGAAATGGTCCCCATTATGTTGAATGCCTCCATGAGATGGGGAAACTTCTGTTGAACTAGGTCCCTGGTGAGCCACTTTCATTGGTATAGGGGTTAGCTAGCTTTGACAACCTGATGTAGTTGGCTCTTCTATTAGTGACCGTTCTTGACCCGTGTGTTCATAATCCAATCAGTTGTGGCTTGTTCCATGTCTTCTGGGTTTAACTCTATTGGTGTGATATGTTCAACAATGTCTGATGTGTCCAGTAATGGTGAGAAGCATGGTCAAAGGCAATCCACATTGAACAATGGGTGTAGGCCAAGGAATGGGGAAATGTTGAGCTCAAAAGAATTGTTTCCCATAGCCCCAGTAGTGGTGTAAGGACCATATTAGAGTAGTATGTGCTTCTTATGGGCTATGATAAGGCATTCTCTCTACAAATGCAACCAAACTTTGTCACCCACCTAAAACTTGTGTGGGACCTGATGTTGATCATATCATTTATTATACTTGGAATTTTACATAATGGAGCAGTGATATATTGACCCATTAGGTAGAGGTGCTCCAGGAGTCAGATCGAACAAATGCTTGACCTGACAGTGCAAGGGTACCCCTATGGGTGAGGAGAAGATGTCCCTATATTCTTCCACGATTGTATCCACCTGCTTATACTGCATGGAGGAACCCTTTCAAGGGGACATGGATGTGGCTACGATCTTACCCTTACTTTGAGTGCAAATTAGAAAGCAATAAAAAGATCCCAGTCTGGGAGATAGTCTTACAAAATTTCTTAGCAGAGATGAAAGAGATGGTGGTAGGTGGGGCTACCTTCAGTATCCTGTATAACTTATTACCTAAAGAAATAATAAAATAGCGAGGTATCAACTCATATACAGGATTTCGGTTCCACAAGTATGGTTTTCCTAATAATACATCACAAAATTCAAGAGGAGAAACATAAAAAAATACCTCATTTGTGAAGGGCTTGATGTTTTAGGGAAGGTGACACTGCTGGCTGACTCAGAGATCTCATCCTTAGTGAAGACACCTGATTTTGTACGACTGCAGGTGTGGTGTGGTTGGTAGGCCCAGCCGCTTCACAACCTCTACTGAAATTAGGTTCTTTTGGCTCCCACTGTCAACAATGAATTGTAGTGGTGAACCCTTCACCCACATTTCTTAGTGGAAGAGGTGCTCCCCCTCCTCTAGATCTTCGTTCTCATTCTACTGGATCTTGGTGGTAGCAATAGTGGTACTGGGCTCTACATCAATAATCTGCTTCCTGTTCTCATTCCTCTTGTCAGGTTCTAACTCAAAGTTAGAACATGCATCAGATTGGGAAGCCTTCAGCTTGACCACTAGTCACTGCTTTGCCCAACACTCACTTGTGTTGTGAGTGGGTCTCTTATGGAACTCTCACCACTTTCCTATGTCCTTCTTTGACTTCATCATTTTTTAATTTTTTTCTTGTAGCTTCAACGGGTTTTCTTGGGTCACCACACCTTGGCTCTATCCTTTGTTCTCTGGTTTGGCGACATCTTTCCCTTGCTTCAGATTCACAGATCCAAAGTCTCGCTTTTTTTTTAACTTCTAATCAACCTTGACAGTGTATCAGTACATTGTGCCAAGTGAGATGATGTCCAAGAACTCCATATCTTCCTAGATGTAACTGTGTAGGCAGTCATTTTATTTGAATACCAAATTCCGCTTAGAATCCTTGATACCCAACTTCATGCGAAGGGTATGAAAATATTAGTAAAATGTGGCACATCTTGGTCCCTTCCTTGCCGCAGCGTGGTCCACTTTATGTATTTATCCTAATAGCTCATGACAAGGTACTACTACTCCTTGATGGTGTCTCGAAATGAATTCCAAGTGGGTGTGGCTGAAAATAGTGAGGGTGTACTTTTATCTTTATTCTCATAGTAGGTTTCCCACTAGTCCTTGATGTGGGGGCAGCTTTGAGAAGTGAAAAAGTAACTTTTCCTAGCTAGAAAAATCATGAACAAAAAAATATCCTGCAAGTAGATTTAACCATTTATCTAAGGTTTCTGCAACTATCTAACCCTAAAATACTGGAATGTCAAAGTTAACTTGTACCTTAGAGGGTGTGGTGATTCCAGATTAACTACTAGAAGGAGATGCATCACCCTTGGGTACTTGCTGAAGGATCTAGGTAAAGTTGTCCATCATCGTGTACCTTTGTCACTCGAGGGCTTCTTCAAGAAATATTTTGAAAGGATATCCTACCCTCTCATCTTTCTTTACTTCTACCTTGGTAGGGCATTAGGATTTGTGAGGTTGGTCTTCGAAAGGTTTGAGCAGTTTGATCCCTAACTACTTATATCCCAACCTCATTGGGGACATGCAAAGAAAAATAGAGAAAGGGAAGATCGCTTTGATACCACTTATATGAACTTAAAAATGAACGCAAAAAAATTACAAACATAACCATAAATACAGAGATGCAACAGGAATAAAACTTCATTTCATCAATATCAAATACTGAAATATGCTTACAAACATAATGGAAATAAGACTAGTTCAGGCGATGGGAGCTTATCTTTGAGAAGAGATGTGGTGGCTACATGAATTTGAACTTTGTTACAATGAGGCTCGTAGGCCTATTTATTATTGAGAAATAAAGGAAAACCTTAAACATCGAAAACCCTAACCCTAGGAGATGAAGCACCAAAACTATGGGCCCTGTTTCATTAAATTGCTACATCAATTTTCCAAGGTCATAAATTTGGCATATGATCTCCATTTGATGCGCACAATACCTCGTTAGAAAGATCTATCTGAGGACTACAACTGTGTACTGGCCAACATAGGGAAAATACTATTGCTGGCTCTAGCTTTCCCCAAAAAATCTTGTTTAGGGCCTCAAAACAACTCTGGAGGTTTAGGACCCAAAAAACTACAAAAAATAGTAAATTGTGCTACAATTAAGGAAAATGAAAAATTGAAAGAGACATTGGTGGGGGTCCAAGTTGAATAGGCAAGTGGCTACCAACATCCATTAGGACCATCAAATCTTTGTGCAAATTTTCCAAAATAATATTCATCGCACTTTGGTGGATGAAGGCTCTTCCACGTGTGCTATGTCAGTATCCTGCTAGAACGATCTTGGCTCTCCAAGGATCACCATGTCCAATACCACTCTCTAAGCCTTTCATTGACACAAATTTTTATCCAAGGGGGTTCTTCCCAAGTTTTTAATTGAGTTAGGAGGAAAAAAAATTATGTCAATGTTGAATTTGTCAACACTCCTTTGGACTATAACATGCTCCTTAGCCGTAGTTGGTTATATTCCATGACCATAGTTCTCTCATATGTATTCCATGTACCTTGATTTCATCATGAAGGAAGGAATGTTACCATTGACCAACTTGACTATTTTTTTTCATCGGCCTAAATTTCCTCTATGGGGAATTTTGTCCCACTTGTTGGAAATAACCCTAGATAATATGAGAGTGTCAGTGTAGGCTTGCTTAAAATCTCATCTCTTATTGGGGTGTTGTTGGGTCCCTATAATACTAGTGATTACCCCATTACTACTGTAGTTATACCCCTTATTTATATTGTTGTGCCCCTATTACCCCCATATTATTATTTATGTGCCCCATAGAATCCCTCTATTGTTGTTTTTGTGGCTTTATATTATTATTGTTAGGTCGGCTGGATTATATTGTGACTCCTTAGACTCCTATATATAGAAAGGAGGTTTTTGTCATTTGTATCATCCAAGAATTTTTCATTTATGTAATGTAAAGGAGATTGCTCCCTCGAAGAGGCTGAATTCTAAGGCGTTGATCTATCTTTTCTATCTTTTCTTGAGCTGGTTTCATAACATTTGGTATTAGAGCTTTGGATTCTAGGGTTTTGCTGCTCCAAACAGGCCATCGTGGCATTTTTGCTATAACTTTTTTTCTGTAACGTTTCAGAAGTCACAAAAAAAACCCATTTGAGAATAATTGACGCTGAATCTTTCGTTCAAATTTCAGAGCTTTTCGCATGATATTTTCGGAGATATGATCTGAGGAAGTTGGTCCTTTTGCAGACTCCTGAATTACATTCAAAACAGGTGACCTGGGGAAAATCATCATAACTTTGTCTCTGAGGATCGGAATGAAATTTCATAAAAAGGTAAAGAAATAGGATAGAATGTAGTTTCTTGTGGGTGTTTTTTAGATCCAAAGGTCGAAACAGTGACTCGCGGCACGTCGTACAATTTAGCTGTACTGAACTAGTCTATAATCAAGTCACTGTGGGAGATTTCGAATAACTCTTCCTTGGAGAATCCAATTTGGGTCAGACTTGTGGTATTGGAAAGAGGACATAGAGAGCTACTACAGGTCACAAGTTCAGAACTAGATGACTGGAAAGTATAGAGATACATCAGAGGCAATATCGAGCTCCTACAAAGTGAAAAAAGGTGTGTAGATTTTTTAAATTTTTGCTTAAGCTTGGTTTGAAAATTTATTTTGAAGGAATTCAAAGGGCATAGTAGAGAATTATTATTGGTAACTGATGCCCCGAGGAAAGAAAATTCAAACACCTAGTAAGGAACCTGAAAGCTCTAGCATGACTCATGAAGAAGAGGAAGAAATGCTACATGATATATCAAAATTACAAGAACAAGTGCAACAAATGTCACGCTCACAAAAGTTAACAGATGCTAAGATAAATGGCGTGGAAGCTAAGATGAATGGCATGAAAGCTAAGATGGACAATTTGAAGATAGATTTGAACACAAATTTGAAGACAGGCATGGCAGATTTGAAGACAGATTTGACTAATTTTCTACAAGAAATACTTATTAATGGTGAAAAGGTAGTAAAGGAAACTCATGATGAGAACAAAAGAAATGTTAATCATGATTCCATAGACACTAATGTTGGATAGAAGAATCACCACATTCCAAAAATCGATATGAGGAAGTTTGATGGCAAGGATCCCGCCACATGGATATTACAGATGGAGCAATTCTTCGATCTCAATAATGTGCAAAACACACAAAAGGTACGTATGGAAACTTTATATTCGGAACCAAATCAGTTTGTATGGTATCAATAGCTTTGTTCTCATAAACAGTTTATCACTTGGGAAATTTTTATGGAAGAATTGATAGCACATTATGAGGATACAAAAAGCAACACTTTTTTTAGCCAATTGATAAGTCTCAAACAAAAGGGTTCAATAATGGAGCACATTGAGGAGTTCCAAAAATTGAACATAAGGGTAAAAGATATTCCAGAGGAGCATAGGATTGATGTGTTCATAGTGTCTTTAAAGGATAATATCCAACATGATGTGCGCCTTTGGGAACCTGATTCATTAGAGAAGGAATTCAGGTTAACAAGAAAAATGGAAAGCAAAATTATGGCAACTAGGAAGCATACCATTCACAACTATAAAGACGGAAGTGTTGTTGCCCATAGTCTTCCACAACCTACAAGGTTGACACCACAACAATTGGAAGAAAAAAGAGAAAAAGGGATTTGTTACAATTGTGATAGCAAATACACAAAAGGTCATAAGTGTGCTGAGAAGAAATCATTCTACATAGATTGTGAAGAGGAAGAAGAAAAGGAGCAAGAAAGGTCAAAAGAAGAGAATATATTCCAGGAAAAAAACCTAGATGAAGAACAAATAAATCCGACCATATCTTGTAATGCATTGGCAGGAATTACCACTCCTCAAACCATCAAGATAGAAGGACAAATCAAGAAGAAAAAGGTAATAGTGTTGATTGATTCAGGAAGCACACACAATTTCATTCATTGTAGGGTAGCAAAAGAATTGAATTGCTTCCTATATCCAGCACCAGAGTGTCAAGTGATCATTGCAAATGGAGGAACAATAAATTGTTCTGGAAAGTGCCATAATATCAAGCTATCCATGGGAGAATATGTATTGACTAGCCCAATGCTTTCCATTCCAATGGGAGGTGCTGATGTTGTACTAGGAGTCCAATGGATACAATCCTTGGGTACAATAGCTTTTAATTTTCAAGAACTTTTCATGAAATTTTCTATGGAAGGGAAGGAAGTTGAATTAAGGGGTATTGCAGGGAAACCAGGAAAGATAATCAGCTCTAATGGCATGACAAAGCTTCTAAAAATGGAGCAAAGAGGTGTAATTGCACAATTATGTTCGCTAGATGTTTCCACATTGGAATCATCTATTTCTCTAGATCTCCAAAAAGTCCTGGACAATCATTCCAAGGTATTTGAGACTCCCAAAGGTCTCCCACCTATGCGTGATCATGATCATGCTATTCATCTGATTCCAGGAAGTGTTCCTCCAAACATCAGGCCGTACAGATATCCATATGTCCAAAAAAGTGAAATTGAACGTATGGTTGCAGAAATGCTAGAGGCTAGTATAATTCAACTGAGTCAAAGTTCTTTCTCAGCTCCAGTAGTATTGGTCCACAAGAAGGATGAATCATGGCGCATGTGTCCAGATTATAGGGACCTCAACAAGCTCACTATTAAAGATAAGTTTCCCATTACTGTCATTGATGAATTACTGGATGAATTGCATGGATCAATTTACTTCACCAACCTGGATCTTCGTTCGGGATATCATCAAATCAAAATGAAGATTGAAGACATTCTGAAAACAGCATTTAGAACTCATGAGGGTCATTATGAATTTTTGGCCATGCCTTTTGGCCTTACCAATGCACCTTCAACATTTCAAGGTTTGATGAATTCAATTTTCAAACCATTCCTTAGAAAATTTGTGTTGGTATTTTTTGATGATATACTAATCTACAACAAGTCTTGGAAGGATCATGTTGAACATGTTGACAAGGTGCTACAACTATTGGAGGAGAAACAATTATATGCAAAAAGATCCAAATGTTTCTTTGGAGTCCAGGAGGTGGAATATTTGGGTCATATTGTATCTCATGAAGGAGTTAAGGTAGACCCTAGCAAAATTAAAGCCATTAAGAAATGGAAAATCCCCAGATCCATAAAGCATCTGTGAGGATTTCTTGGGTTGACAGGGTATTATCGCAAGTTCGTTAAGAATTATGGGAGAATAGCAGCACCTCTAACAACATTATTGAAGAAAGATTCATTTTCATGGACTCCGGAAGCAACAAAGTCCTTTAAACATCTTAAAGAGGCAATGTGCCAAGCACCGGTCTTAGCTACACCGGACTTCACAAAAACCTTTATTGTGGAATGTGATGCTTCATGAAATGGAATTGGTGTTGTTCTAATGCAAGATGAAAGACTCATTTCTTTTGAAATTCGTCCAATCAAGGGAAAGTTTTTAAGCAAAGCTATTTATGAGAAGGAAATGTTGGCAATACTCCATGCACTTAAGAAATGGCGACCCTACCTAATGGGAAGACACTTCAAGGTAAAAACGGATCATGATAGCCTTAAATACTTTTTAGAACAAAGATTATCCTCTGAAGAGCAACAAAAGTGGGTCACAAAGATGTTGGGTTATGACTTTGAAATCATCTACAAAAAAGGGAAGAAAAATGTGGTGGCAGATGCACTCTCAAGAAAGGATGAGGATATGGAAGCATTGTTGTGTGCCATTTCTATTATCCAACCAGATTGGATAAACGAAGCAAAGGAGGAATGGAAGAATAACGAAGAAGTGTGGGCACTTATTCGAAAGCTACAACAAGATTCCAGTACTTCTGATACATTTAGCTGGAAAAATGATTCGTTATGGTACAAAGATCGCTTATACCTCTGTAAGAATTCCCAGCTAAAACAAAAGATTCTTAAGGAATTGCACACTTCTCCCTTAGGAGGGCACTCAGGATTTTTAAAAAATTACCACAAGGTTAAGAAGGAATTTTTTTGGGATGGCCTTAAATCAGATATTCAAAAGTTTGTGGCAGAATTTTTGGTTTGCCAACAAAATAAAGTTGAAACAATTAAGACACCGGGTCTATTACAACCTTTATCCATTCCAAGCCAACGTTGGGAGGAGGTTTCAATGGATTTTATCACAGGTTTACCCAAGTCTGAGGGAAAGAGTGTCATCATGGTGGTAGTTGACAGACTTACCAAGTATGCACACTTTTGTGCATTATCACATCCATTTAAAGCCAGTACAGTTTCTACTGCATTTATGGAAACAGTTCAAAAGCTACATGGAAACCCAAAGATTATTGTAAGTGACAGAGATCCCATTTTCACTGGAAATTTTTGGACAGAATTATTTTCTTGTCTGGGTACTCAGTTAGCTCATAGCTCATCTTACCATCCTCAATCTGATGGGCAAACTGAGATAGTAAACAAATGTTTGGAAGGATATCTTCGTTGCTTTGTATCTGATAAACAGACACAATGGGTCAAATGGTTGCCTCTGGCTGAATGGTGGTATAACACTTCCTTCCATACAGCAACAAAAATGACCCCATTTATGGCACTTTATGGGTACCAACCATCATCAATCACATCATATTTAAGAGAAAATTCTAAGGTTCAAGCAGTGGAACATCACATCGAACATCAACAACAAGTCCTCCAACTCTTAAAGGATAACCTCGTGTTGGCACAAAATAGAATGAAACAACAGGCAGATCAACATCGCAATGAAAGAAGTTTTGATGTAGGTGATTGGGTATTCCTACAGCTACAACCATATAAGCAAATGTCCCTAAAGCAAGCTAAGAAGGATAATAAATTATCACCAAAGTATTATGGTCCGTACAAGGTGTTGGAAAAGATTAGTACTATGGCATACAAATTGGAGCTTCCTGCAGCTTCTCGATTGCACCCAGTTTTCCATGTTTCATGTTTAAAGAAGGTTGTAGGCGACAAGTTCCCAGTTCAAACAATATTGCCAGAACTTGACGAGGAAGGAAAAATTATATTGGAACCAGAAGCAGTCATAGAAACAAGAACTCGACAGCTACGAAATCGATCAATTTCAGAGTATCTTATCAAGTGGAAGAACTTATCCGCTGAAGATTCCACATGGGAGGATGAGAATTTTATGCAGAAGTATCCAGAACTACTCAAGCGTTGAGGACAACACTTTTTTGAAGGAGAGGGGCATGTTGGGTCCCTATAATACTAGTAATTACCCCATTAATACTGTAGTTATACCCCTTATTTATATTGTTGTGCCCCTATGACCCCCATATTATTATTTCTGTGCCCCATAGAATCCCTCTATTGTTATTTTTGTGGCTTTATATTATTATTGTTAGGTCAGCTGATTTATATTGTGACTCCTTAGACTCCTATATATAGAAAGGAGGTTTTGTCATTTGTATCATCGAAGAATTGTTCATTTATGTAATGTAAAGGAGGTTGCCCCCACGAAGAGGCTGAATTCTAAGGCATTGATCTATCTTTTCTATCTTTTCTTGAGCTGGTTTCATAACACGTGTTTCCTCAATTACCACCACTAGACATTTCTTCATCTAAATATCATATGCATACGATCTATTCTAAAACATGTGGACTCGATAGACCTCCTGATCCTTGGGTGGTGTCACCTGCTCCTATGGAAGTGGATCGCGCTAATGAGCATCCTTCACCACCTGTTGTGGAAGATATTTCCTCCTTGTTAGTCTCGTTAAAACCTCCTGAAGTTGGTCAAAAAATCCATCACAATATGGAACATGACCATGTTACTTTTCCCATATGGGCCATCCCTCCGCCTATTCTACATGAATCCCTTGATGAAAAAACCTCTCGATTAGTCAACTTGGAGGTCATGGATCTATCTACTAATAATCATAGGGAGGTTATGCCTCTTTTTTCCTCTAGTATCCTCGATTAAAAACATGTAGAGCTCAGAAAAATAAATCTTGAGTTGACCTAAGGGGCACCTCCTCGGCCTTCCTTTGAAATTCCACCCATGGACCGAGTCAAGTCTCGGGATTCTACTATTGAACATGCTAGCAAATTTCCCACTTCCTTACCACAAACGAGCATATTGTACCGCATTTATGTATTGATCCTCCCTTATGTCCTTAGGTTAATTTGGATAGTGCGACTATGTAAGAATTTCCTTAGCATGGTCAACCTTTCCATATTGCTCAATTTTATTTCCTTTGGGTGGCCCCATATTTATGAGCCATATGGTCCCTTCATCCTCCATGAGTTTGCGTATAGAAACCCTTGGCCTGTGCCTAACTATGGGTGCACTTTAGTGTGACCTGCTGGACTGTGTTGCGCTTGTACATACTATATATAGGAGTATGATGATTTATCTCTTCTTGGCTTCGTGTGTGATGTGGGTACTTATATTGCCTTATTTATGCCACAAATAAATAAAAAAATTCAAATATTCAAAAAAACAAAAAAATATATGGTCTTGTTCCTACCGAATCGATGTTTTATATCTTTCATTATGTGATTTAACCATGGTTCTGGTCGTTTTGGATGGTTTTTACAGGATAGGATGTTGTTTCTATTGCAACATGCATTGGACCTTAGGTGTGTTTCTCTTGAACTTAACATATAGGGGTAGGTCATATATCACTATCACCAAAGCATTATTGACCATAAGTGCCATATTTTTTCCTTAGGTCCAACCCTATCCAGTCACAACTTAAGCCACTTTCCATTATGCATGTCTTTTCTTGGTGGCAAATCTTACCTGCTCATGGATATCCTAGTTAGCACCTCTTTTTCATCTTCGTGTACATGCAATTGATTTTATTCCCCTTTTTGGAACCCTTCCTTCAGGCCCGCCATCACTTAGAATCTGAGCCTCATATCCTCTTCTTCATCTCTTTTCTGGTTAAACCCTAGGAGGATTCCACTATTTTATCCCTTATGATTAACACTTTTTATCAACCTTCTTCTTCATGATGAGCCTTAGTTTCTCTCTTCCATTGTCATCATCTGCTTGGCCTACCTTCCACTCTCACTTGGTGTTTAGCACTGCGATGAATGGTCCTATTAGCAAGCCTCTTGTACTCATTATGTCATGACTAGTTCCATCATTACTGGAACCAATATCTATCATCTATACCACTTATTCATCAAGGAGGAGTTTTCTTTAAGCTATTTTCAGGCTCATTAATTTAGAAAAGATTGTTGAGTGAACTTTTATACTTCATGCTCATTAAAGTACTTGAAGTGTCATCTACCTAATATAAGTTTAACCCTTTTCGTGACTGGGATAGACTAGTTAGGAAAAAAGGAATAGCCTATTCTATTGTGGCTAGGAGGTTCCCCTTGTACACTTTTTTCTATTTTTTGTGCTTGAGGGACAACTTTATGAAAATGGAACTTATAAAAAGAGAAGCGGGGGAACATATTTTTCCTTAGTCATTGAAATGGAAATGTCAGTTGCGTCACTCTTGAACATGGCACCTGTCTGTTTAATTATCTCACAGTTGGGGTTTAGTTTTCCTCTGTGTCATACCCTCCATATGAGTCTCTTTACTCCTCCAGATGATTACTCTTCCAATAATATGGAGCGTGCTTTGATGCCTCCTACATCGTTGCATAATATCACATGATACTCATTAGTCTCATATAGAAAATTATGGTACTACTTATTCTAAACTTGTTTAGGGTGGGAAGAGTATGGAAGTTTAGAATACAGCTAGCTACATGAGAGAGACATAGACGGTTCTGCTAGATTTTCTTTTGTAAATCCCATTTTTGAAATGTGCATTAGATAAGCCTCTTCAGTTTTGTATGTAATATTTCAACGTGCTTGAGAGGCTGCATGAATGCATGTGTTTGCAAGATTTAAGTGGAGATATGGGGTATCACCTTGGTGTATTAAGAGGCGAGATAACATAACTAAGAGAAACAATGATGTCTTCCTCAAAGAGTTCTTTTGAGGAACAAAGAATTGCTATTCGTAGGACTTACAATAGAAAGAGATGCACCATCATGTAATCCATCAAAATTGTTGTTTGATTAGTTATGGTTCTTCCATTTCCAAATGTGCATTAACTGAGCCCCTTTAGTTTTGTTTGAAATACTACAATGTGCTCAAGAGGTTACCTGAATGCAAGTGTTTGCAAGATTTAAGAGAAGATATGGGATATCAAATTGGTGGATTCAGAGGTGAGATAACATAGCTAAGAGATATGATGATGTGTTCCTGAAAGAGTTCTTTCGAGCAACAAATAATTGCTAGCTTCAAGAATTATAACAGAAAGAGATACACAAGTTGAACATCTAGAAAGGAATTTATATGAGATCATAGTTTCAACTGATAAATTCAAGCCAATGGCAACTGAAGTAGTGATCATTAAGTATATCAAAAACTAGTGGTGTTAAAAAAGGACAAGGATGAATGAGTGCTTTCAAAGGATAACTTGAACAAATTTTCTTGAAAGTTTCATTTTGATGGTGTAAGAGTCTTTGTATCAAGTTCTCTTCCCCCATTTGATTATATTTTATCTCATTTTTCTCGATATGTGTCAAGTCAGACTCCAAACGCTAAAGAGGTTAGACAACTACATAACTAGAAACCTAGCAATCCTAAGCTTTTATACAATGAAAATTTACATATAGAATGCATGGTAAACATACATGGTTGACAATCTAATGAGCTAAAGATGTACATTACTACAATTTAAGGGCACCAACTATGGATAGAGGATCAAATATATAATTCCTAATGGCAATGCATAGTTTTATGCATTGTAAATAATTTAAAATATTGATGGAACGAGCTTCGAAGAATATGATCCCTCCTATTTTCCAGAGCTTTGGAGAGATCCATCCATTGGAGAGTCGTTTGGAGGATAAAAACAAATGCATTGGAAAAGCTCTTTGAAATTCCTCGAATTACCCCCAACTCATCCATCCTTCCATAAGATCCATTGGGATATGCTCAGATTCTTCTCGTAGTTTTCATCACCACCACTACACCTCCTATTACTTGTTCCTCTTCACATTTCAACAAGTACAATAGGTCCTCCATGGGAATCTAGTGTGCCAGAATATAGACCCTTCCCCTCACTCACTCCATCTTGCTCTCTGCACATCTAACCAACAATAAATTCATCCCATAATCGATTATTACCAGACAACTCCATTGTTGTATTAAGCCACTATAGTTTGAGACAACAAAAGGGCTGAGATGGAGTATTGGGTCCTACAAAATTCACTCTATAGATAAGCTGAGGGATTTAACAAGGAGATATTTTGGAAACACAAGGCTACGGGGCCCCTGGTTTGTAGTAAGATATGAAAACAAACATGTCCTTGAAGAGGATAATGCAGAAGGTAAAATTGAGTATAACTCTCCTGGATCAAAAGATTTTTATGAACATGTTCACCACACACACATTGGTTGGTGAGTGTTATGAAACCAGCTCAAGAAAAGATAGAAAAGATAGATCAACGCCTTAGAATTCAGCCTCTTCGAGGGGGCAACCTCCTTTACATTACATAAATGAACAATTCTTTGATGATTCAAATGACAAAACCTCCTTTCTATATATAGGAGTCTAAGGAGTCACAATATAATCCAGCCGACCTAACAATAATAATATAAAGCCACAAAAATAACAATAGAGGGATTCTATGGGGCACAGAAATAACAATATGGGGGTAATAGGGGAACAACAATATAAATAAAGGGTATAACTATAATAGTAATGGGGTAATCACTAGTATTATAGGGACCCAACATGCCCCTCTCCTTCAAAAAAGTGTTGTCCTCAACGCTTGAGTAATTCTGGATACTTCTGCATAAAATTCTCATCCTCCCATGTGGAATCTTCAGTGGATAAGTTCTTCCACTTGATAAGATACTCTGAAATTGATCGATTTCGTAGCTGTCGAGTTCTTGTTTCTGTGACTGCTTCCGGTTCCAATATAATTTTTCCTTCCTCGTCAAGTTCTGGAAATTGTTTTTGAATTGGGAGCTTGTCGCCTATAACCTTCTTTAAACATGAAACATGGAAAACTGGGTGCAATCGAGAAGCTGCAGGAAGCTCCAATTTGTATGCCATAGTACCAATCTTTTGCAACACCTTGTACGGACCATAATACTTTGGTGATAGTTTATTATCCTTCTTAGCTTGCTTTAGGGACATTTTCTTATACGGTTGTAGCCGTATGAATACCCAATCATCTACATCAAAACTTCTTTCACTGCGATGTTGATCTGCCTGTTGTTTCATTCTATTTTGTGCCAACACGAGGTTATCCTTTAAGAGTTGGAGGACTTGTTGTTGATGTTCGATGTGATGTTCCATTGCCTGAACCTTAGAATTTTCTCTTAAATATGATGTGATGGATGGTGGTTGATACCCAAAAAGTGCCATAAATGGGGTCATTTTTGTTGCTGTATGGAAGGAAGTGTTATACCACCATTCAGCCAGAGGCAACCATTTGACCCATTGTGTCTGTTTATCAAATACAAAGCAACGAAGATATCCTTCCAAAAATTTGTTTACTATCTCAGTTTGCCCATCAGATTGAGGATGATAAGATGAGCTATGAGCTAACTGAGTACCAAGACAAGAAAATAATTATGTCCAAAAATTTCCAGTGAAAATGGGATCTCTGTCACTTACAATAATCTTTGGGTTTCCATGTAGCTTTTGAACTGTTTCCATAAATGCAGTAGAAAATGTACTGGCTTTAAATGGGTGTGATAATGCACAAAAGTGTGCATACTTGGTAAGTCTGTCAACTACCACCATGATGACACTCTTTCCCTCAGACTTGGGTAAACCTGTGATAAAATCCATTGAAACCTCCTCCCAACATTGGCTTGGAATGGATAAAGGTTGTAATAGACCTGGTGTCTTAATTGTTTCAACTTTATTTTGTTGGCAAACCAAACATTCTGCCACAAACTTTTGAATATCTGATTTAAGGCCATCCCAAAAAAATTCCTTCTTAACCCTGTGGTAAGTTTTTAAAAATCCTGAGTGCCCTCCTAAGGGAGAAGTGTGCAATTCCATAAGAATCTTTTGTTTTAACTGGGAATTCTTACAGAGGTATAAGCGATCTTTGTACCATAACGAACCATTTTACCAGCTAAATGTATCAGAAGTACTGGAATCTTGTTGTAGCTTTCGAATAAGTGCCCACACTTCTTCGTCATTCTTCCATTCCTCCCTTGCTTCATTTATCCAATCTTTTTGGATAATAGAAATGGCACACAACAATGCTTCCACATCCTCATCCTTTCTTGAGAGTGCATCTGCCACCACATTTTGCTTCCCTTTTTTGTAGATGATTTCAAAGTCATAACCCAACATCTTTGTGACCCACTTTTGTTGCTCTTCAGAGGATAATCTTTGTTCTAAAAAGTATTTAAGGCTATCATGATCCGTTTTTACCTTGAAGTGTCTTCCCATTAGGTAGGGTCGCCATTTCTTAAGTGCATGGAGTATTGCCAACATTTCCTTCTCATAAATAGCTTTGCTTAAAAACTTTCCCTTGATTGGACGACTTTCAAAAGAAATGGGTCTTTCATCTTGCATTAGAACAGCACCAATTCCATTTCCTGAAGCATCACATTCCACAATAAAGGTTTTTGTGAAGTCCGGTGTAGCTAAGACCGGTGCTTGGCACATTGCCTCTTTAAGATGTTTAAAGGCCTTTGTTGCTTCCGGAGTCCATGAAAATGAATCTTTCTTCAATAATGTTGTTAGAGGTGCTGCTATTCTCCCATAATTCTTAACAAACTTGCGATAATACCCTGTCAACCCAAGAAATCCTCGCAGATGCTTTATGGATCTGGGGATTTTCCATTCCTTAATGGCTTTAATTTTGCTAGGGTCTACCTTAACTCCTTCATGAGATACAATATGACCCAAATATTCCACCTCCTGGACTCCAAAGAAACATTTGGATCTTTTTGCATATAATTGTTTCTCCTCCAATAGTTGTAGCACCTTGTCAACATGTTCAACATGATCCTTCCAAGACTTGCTGTAGATTAGTATATCATCAAAAAATACTAACACAAATTTTCTAAGGAATGGTTTGAAAATTGAATTCATCAAACCTTGAAATGTTGAAGGTGCATTGGTAAGGCCAAAAGGCATGACCAAAAATTCATAATGACCCTCATGAGTTCTAAATGCCGTTTTCGGAATGTCTTCAATCTTCATTCTGATTTGATGATATCCCGAACGAAGATCCAACTTGGTAAAGTAAATTGATCCATGCAATTCATCCAGTAATTCATCAATGATAGGAATGGGGAACTTATCTTTAATAGTGAGCTTGTTGAGCTCCATATAATCTGGACACATGCGAAATGATCCATCCTTCTTGTGTACCAATACTACTAGAGCTGAGAAAGAACTTTGACTCGGTTGAATTATACCAGCCTCTAGCATTTCTGCAACCATATGTTCAATTTCACTTTTTTGGACATAGGGATATCTGTACAGCCTGATGTTTCGAGGAACACTTCCTGGAATCAGATGAATAGCATGATCATGATCACACATAGGTGGGAGACCTTTGGGAGTCTCAAATACCTTGGAATGATTGTCCAAGACTTTTTGGAGATCTGGAGAAATAGATGATTCCAATGTGGAAACATCTAGCGAACATAATTGTGCAATTACACCTCTTTGCTCCTTTTTTAGAAGCTTAGTCATGCCATTAGAGTTGATTATCTTTCCTGTTTTCCCTGCAATACCCCTTAATTCAACTTCCTTTCCTTTTGTAGAAAATTTGATGAAAAGTTCTTGAAAATTAAAAGCTATTGTACCCAAGGATTGTAGCCATTGGACTCCTAGTACAACATCGGCACCTCCCATTGGAATGGAAAGCATTGGGCTAGTCAATACATATTCTCCCATGGATAGCTTGATATTATGGCACTTTCTAGAGCAATTTATTGTTCCTCCATTTGCAATCATCACTTGACACTCTGGTGCTGGATATAGGAAGCAATTCAATTCTTTTGCTACCCTACAATGAATAAAATTGTGGGTGCTTCCTGAGTCAATCAACACTATTACCTTTTTCTTCTTGATTTGTCCTTCTATCTTGATGGTTTGAGGAGTGGTAATTCCCACCAATGCATTACAACATATGGTCAGATGTATTTGTTCTTCATCTAGGCTTTGTTCCTGGAATATATCCTCTTCTTTTGACCTTTCTTGCTCCTTTTCTTCTTCCTCTTCACAATCTATGTAGAATAATTTCTTCTTAGCACACTTATGACCTTTTGTGTATTTGCTATCACAATTGTAACAAAGCCCTTTTGCTCTTTTTTCTTCCAATTGTTGTGGTGTCAACCTTGTAGGTTGTGGAAGACTAGGGGCAACAACACTTCCGTCTTTATAGTTGTGAGTGGTATGCTTCCTAGTTGCCATAATTTTGCTTTCCATTTTTCTTGCTAACCTGAATGCCTTCTCTAATGAATCAGGTTCCCAAAGGCGAACATCATGTTGGATATTATCCTTTAAAGACCCTATGAACACATCAATCCTATGCTCCTCTAGAATATCTTTTACCCTTATATTCAATTTTTGGAACTCCTCAATGTGCTCCATTATTGAACCCTTTTGTTTGAGACTTATCAATTGGCTAAAAAAAGTGTTGCTTTTTGTATCCTCATAATGTGCTATCAATTCTTCCGTAAAAATTGCCCAAGTGATAAATTGTTTACGAGAACAAAGCCATTGATACCATACAAACTGATTTGGTTCCAAATATACAGTTGCCATACATACCTTTTGTGCTTTTTGCACATTATTGAGATCGAAGAATTGCTCCATCTATAATATCCATGTGGCGGGATCCTTGCCATCAAACTTCCTCATATCTATTTTTGGAATATGGTGATTCTTCGATCCAACATTAGCGTCTATGGAATCATGATTAACATTTCTTTTGTTCTCATCATGAGTTTCCTTTACTACCTTTTCACCATTAGTAAGTATTTCTTGTAGAAAATTTGTCAAATCTGTCTTCAAATCTGCCATGCCTGTCTTCAAATTTGTGTTCAAATCTATCTTCAAATTGTCCATCTTAGCTTCCATGCCATTCATCTTAGCTTCCAATCCATTTATCTTAGCATCTGTTAACTTTTGTGAGTGTGACATTTGTTGCACTTGTTCTTGTAATTTTGATATATCATGTAGCATTTCTTCCTCTTCTTCATGAGTCATGCTAGAGATTTCAGGTTCCTTACTAGGTGTTTGCATTTTCTTTCCTCGGGGCATCAGTTACCAATAATAATGCTCTACTATTGCCTTTGAATTCTTTCAAAATAAATTTTCAAACCAAGCTTAAGCAAAAATTTAAAAAAATCTACACACCTTTTTTCACTTTGTAGGAGCTTGATATTGCCTCTGATGTATCTCTGTACTTTTCAATCATCTATTTCTGAATTTGTGACCTATAGTAGCTCTCTGTGTCCTATTTCCAATGCCACCAGTCTAATCCAAATTGGATTCTCCAAGAAAGCGTTATGCACAATCTCCCAAGATGACCTGATTATAGACCTTTCAAGAAGAGCGAAGTTGTATGAAGTTCCACGTGTACAATTTTCGATATTTGGTTCTGAAAACGATATACAATAAACTACAGTCCGTCCTCTTTCTGTACCTTCTTACGAAATTTCAATCTGATTCCCAGAGAGAAAGTTATGACAATTTTCCCCAGGTCACCTGTTTTGAATGTAATTCAGGAGTCTGCAAAAATACCAACTTCCTCAGATCATATCTCCGAAAATATCACGCGAAAAGCTCTGAAATTTGGACCCAAGGTTCAGCGTGATTTATTCTCAAATGGGTTTTTTTTTGCGACTTCTGAAACATCACAGAAAAACAGTTATAGCGAAAATGCCACGATGACCGGTTTGGAGCAGCGAAACCCTAGAATCCAAAGCTCTGATACCAAATGTTATGAAACCAGCTCAAGAAAAGATAGAAAAGATAGATCAACGCCTTAGAATTCAGCCTCTTCAAGGGGGCAACCTCCTTTACATTACATAAATGAACAATTCTTTGATGATTCAAATGACAAAACCTCCTTTCTATATATAGGAGTCTAAGGAGTCACAATATAATCCAGCCGACCTAACAATATTAATATAAAGCCACAAAAATAACAATAGAGGGATTCTATGGGGCACAGAAATAACAATATGGGGGTAATAGGGGCACAACAATATAAATAAAGGGTATAACTATAATAGTAATGGGGTAATCACTAGTATTATAGGGACACAACAGTGAGGTATATTGAGAAAAACTTGTGGCAATAGAGCAAGTTTAGAAGAGTGGAAATGATGAGCCAAAAAGTGGGAAATGATCTTCAATAGAATTAGGTCCTAAATGGGCTCATCAAATTTAGGTATCAGAATTTGGTTGTATACTTTTTGTAGCTAAAAATATAAATGAAACACGGAGTTTTGAGAGTACAATAGTTTTTCTTCTTAAAGCAAGATCTAATGATCCTGGAGAGGGTGAATTTGGGGTCATACTTAATCATCCATTTCATAGGTGTATTAGAGACATGCGACCTACAAATCTATATTTGGCTACAATATTTGTAGATTTTCCACTACATTTTGGTGGGCTGCTTGAAGCAAGTATGTTCCTATTAACTATAGGTGAAAATGTTCTTACAGGTTTTGATAAAGTTATTCTCAATTTGTGTTATGGTGCTAGGAACAATTTACACTCTATAGCAGAACTTGTGAGGAATGAAGTGCCTCAACATGAAAAAATTTGGTTCTTTCTTAGGTATGTAGGTTTGGAATTCAATCAATTGAAGGAGTTGTCCTTATATTATTAGTATGTAGTAGCCTATAGCCCCAACCTAATCACTGCTTTCTCTTCTTCACGTCTTGGCTTGTGGGAGAAATTTTTGCAGCTTATGGGAGGTTGAAACATTGAACTTAATACAAATCCAAAGCAAGGAAATCTATAATTTATATTAGTTTTCATGCAAATAGTATATTCTTATGTACGTTAGCTATTTCCATTATGGGATAATTGATCCATTTCACTTTCCTTTTGAAAAATGATTGGTAGAAAGTAAAATTACTTGATCAGAGTGCATGTTGAATACTTAAGAATGAATCAAGGCTATCATAAAATATCAGTCTGAGGTGACTTTCATTTGTAAATATATTATATTAATTTTGTAGGTTAACATTATGGCTGACATGAGTGAAGAATCAATATGAAATGGTTCAACATTCTTGAAAAATCTTCAAAGATTACATTTTGTGCATAATATATGGTAACATATTTCTATCTCTATCAATCCTTGGAGTGAAAATATTTTTATCAAGGAACAAAAGGGAATATTTGATTGCAGAGTTTGGTTAATAATTAAGGATAAAAAGTAACCAAAGGAAGAAGAGAAAAAACACCAAAATCCAATCATGAGATGTTTGGATGTGTGTCTAGATTCTCTATTATTTCTAATTTATTCAAAATATAACATCAATGTTGATATCTTAGTCAGTTTCTAACCATTGTCTATTTATGAAGAGATGAGCTCCTCTTTTGAAATAAGTAAGCTAAAATAACCAAACTACAAGTATTTGATACCAACCATAGGATTCATGTTCACCTCATCATCTTCCATGTTTTCGTGCTTTTTTGTTTATGTGGCCAATGTAGATGCAACTACATCCCACATTCAGAATGAAATTAATGGAAACTTCAACCCCTGCATTCATAAAGAGACTATTACAACCCATAAACTCCAATTAAGGAAATCTACTTCACCTTGTAAAATCACATAAGATACTATAGATTAATATCAAAATTTTTATAAAAGAGGTTCCATTAAACTTCAGAAGAATTACAATGGTTCTGCAATATCATGCACCACAAGCAACCCATTTTCATAGGCAGGACATGCCCTTGAGGAGAAACAATTAATCACAAGCACTTTAGCTAAGTTGTCAGAAGAAGGAGCCTCAAAAACTCAAGGATGTGCACTTGGCACGAACTACTTATTCATGCTTTTGTGAGAATTGAAGATTTGTGGGTGGCCTAGATTACCACTGCCTTCGATGCTAAAAACATAGATATTACTTACAACCAATACCCGCAGATGATGTTTTCAGTAGTTAGAACCAATAAGCATTAAAGTGTTGTGGAGATGATTTTCTAGTAAATCTCAAAGTAAACATGAATAACAAATTATGATTATGATAAATTTTCATAATTTAGCATTTAACAAATATCAACAATGAAGAGCGAAAAAAGGATAGTAAAATACAAGCATTTTCCTTCTTATTCTCCTCTTCTTCGAGACGCCTCTTCTCTTCCTTTTACCAGAGAGCTTCTTCCATCTTCAAATCGCTGCACATAAAAACATGATCCTAAATAAATCATTATTATCTGTGTTACTTTGAAGCATTAAGTAGTGAAATGGCTTCAAACCTTGGTAATGTATGTACAAAAAAACATTGGAAAAATAGAAAGTGTAGGGACAAACCGATGAATATAAGAGGAATTATTATGATTAGTGACTTCTTGCTAGGAATAGTTGCAGGGGTTCCATGGCGTGAGGTTCATGCTAGAAAGTAGATATTGATTTTTGGTCCTCTAATAATGTTTTTGATCAGGTATGCTACTTTGCAAATCCCTTACGCATGTAAATAAATTTTATAAAGGCAGCGGGAAATTGTCTAGAAGTATGGTTGTGGTCACAACTCCTTGTTCCGCAACAACGAGAACCAAGAATGACACAAATGCTAATATGTTTTCATTTTTCTTCTTAAAAAGGAAATTGGTCTCTCCACACTCTATGCAAGAAATAACACTGACATGAGTAAGACATTGACTAAGTCGTTAATGGAAGAGGGGGAAAGGAAATTGTAATGAAAATATCATTCCTAATATTATTTTATTAGTTTTTTAATTTTTTAGGTTTTTAATTTATTGGGAGAAATTTCAATTAAAATATCATTCTTAGTATTATTTTATTATTATTTTGATTTCTTATGTTTTTAATTTATTGGGAGAAATGTAGTTGCACTTCTAATTGTGGCTAGAGGCTCTCTAACCTTTATGGTAGATATGTTGCCATGTCTAGTTAAAGGTGTAATGTCTCGTTAAACATTTTGACTCGGTAAAAATAAACAAAATGAAATATAAATATAAATAAAATCCTAACATAGTAGATATGTTCTAATGTTTTTGTTAAACATTTTGACTCAATAAAAATAAAATAAAATAAAATAAAATTTCTAATTAATTGTTCAAATTCCCGTAGATCCATCTTAACTCCAGATCCATCAAGCACCAAGAGGGATCAAATATCTTGAGATGAAAATATCTTTTAGAGTGAAAAGAAATGTCATTCCTCTAAGTGTTTGGTAGATCTATAATTAAGATGGATCTAGGTTGGTATAAAAGCAAGTTATGATTATTTAAAAAAACAACAGAAGAAGAAGAAGAAGAAAGTAAGAGATAGGTATCACAATGTTAAACTTTTTATTTTATTTTAAAACATTACTATATAATTATAAATATTTAGTCTTTATTTAAGCATGCTATATAATTATAAAAATTTAGTCCTTGCATAGTATTGATAAACTTTGCTAGTTAGGCATAAGCATCTATGCTTAACCAACATGTTTTAATTGAACCTAAGGGAAGCACCTTAAATTATAAAAAAATTTGAAATTTCCATTTAGTGGTAAATAATGCTACATTGTCACCACCCAACCATAGGAAACATTCTACCACCTCCTATAAGCCAATTACTATTGAAAAATTAACCACAAAATATAGAATTGTGTTGTCTCCATCACGACCAACCCATTGTAGTCCTCAATGATCATATACCTAACGGAAACATGATTCCACTTACATTTCACTCATTAATGATGTTTCCTTTTGATTGCTAACACATTATTCAACACATTTCCAATTTACATCATCCTCCCCTAACATTATTTTACAATGGTTATTCATGATCAACCCTTGTTAAGGGGATCTCCTAGTCCACATCAAACTAGTACACCATCATATTTGTCTCATGAAACAACCTAAGTCACTCATAGAGTATACCAAACATATAAAATAATTTTCCACTCTTGGTCATGTTTACCTGACATGCCATCTATTGTGCCATTTCTAATGGCACCTCAAGTAATATCCTTGCATTCTCCCCACACTTTAATTGTTGGGACCTTCATCAACATGGATCCATTGGCTTCTCTAATGAACAGGGAATTGATGGTGAAGAGATACTTTTTAATTTTTTCATTTAAATTTGATGTTGATACCATTTGTCATTAGGGTAAACTTTTCAATCCACCTAAGAATCTAATATCAATCAAGAAGCCTAGTTTTTTATGGCATTGTCATGACATTAATAGTTGTGCATAACCATCAACCTCTTGTATCACTCAAACTATCCTTAGCCAACATGTACTAACCAAACCCAAGTTAGGAAATTTAAACTATAGGAAATGTTTTAGTGCTTGTTTCATTATAGGTGATTTTGTTTCATCGTGATGAGCCTAGGTATTGCAATAAGAATGCTACAATTCCCAAGGCTATCGACTTTAATTATAAACCCGGGGTTCGTACAAACTTAAGAGGTATCAGCACTATATGTGCAGCATAAAATGTGTCCTTCCTTTGTTGTCATGATTTAATGGAGTGCATTTACTGAAGTCAAATCCTAAACTAATTGCAGAAAATAAAATGTTTGAAATGGAACCTTAAACTATTGCAAGAAAGAAAGTACAAGGAAAGAAACCTATTCTAATTGCATAAATATTATGAACTAAATGTAAAAGAAACCTAACTTAACCCTATTCATCACATGTGATGATTTAATCTAACTGAGCATGAAATCTGATTTAGAGAGTACTAACTACTGTGTGTATGTGTAAATATAAAAGAAATCATTTTTTTATCTTTTTGTTTTATAAATGCAAATGCTAATCTTTCCTTGTTCTTTGGTAGGGGAGACAATTGTGGAGCAAGAGGGTTAAAATGGTCATGATGGCATGGAGGTCAAGTACAGGCCTAATCCCAGCTTCAAGGATGATTTTTCTAAATTTGGTCTCAAAAAAGGCTTTCATATAGGATGCTTCAATGATTTCCTACAGGATCCCCTGATTTACTACATGATGTTACATATTTACTATACGAAATTATAATTCATCGGATGACCAAGAAAATCAAATCCAAATTGGATGGGACAGATTTTTTTATTAACTAGGATGTCTTAGGTCCCCATTCCAAGTGGAATCACTCAGAAACACCTCTTCTAACCCATGCTAAAAAATAGAAAAACATTACTAGTCGAAAATCTAGAAATTCGAGAACTAGTGAGCTAGTATATCTAAAAAAATGCCTAACCTAATTGGGTGCAAATGAAGTGGGGTGAATTTTGTGTATGAACTAGAATTTTATTTTTATCTAATGCAAGTGGAACCAACTCAATTGAAGCTCGTTACCATGCTCTAAAATATAGCAGAAATTTATTGTTCTTTGCCACAAAGGAGTTCCAGAAATCTGGATTTGTGAATAAGAAAGCTAATCCAAGTAGCTCAATGACTACTATGACCTTCCAAAGGTTTTCCAAGGATGCAATGATGCTTGTGATCCTGAAAAATAACTTACAACAACCATTTAACTCGATCCTACAACAAGAAATCATTAATACTAAATGCATAATTGAAAAGACATAAAAACAAGAGATGCATGTGAATAAGAAATAAAAAGAAGGAAAGAAAATGATACAAAATGGATCTGAGGCTCTTGGAATGGCCAAGCCAAAGGAAAATTAGAGACCTATGGAGGATAACAATATTTATAATCTAAACATGACAGCAATCTTCATTATTTTCATCAATACAATTACATCCTTGCAAAAAAATACAATGGATCTGCAAAAATACAAGTTTTCTCCACAATAACACTAATGAAAATCTCCCCCTAGAGGAAGATTCGACTTGGTACTTATAAAAAACTATTAGTAATCATTCCCCATGAATGGAGGAAGCTTTCCCCAAAAAAATCCCTTGATTAGTGGATCTGGTCCCCAATACTAGGAATCTGCATTAAATGGCAGGGAACACATTCCTAGATTTTCTCAATCATTGGAGTTCCACAATTTGTGCCATAATTCCATAATATATTGTTGACTTATTATTTATTATTGATCCTCCCGTAGTAGGGAGAAAGTCCCTAAATTATATCCTCCTCCAAATCTTCATAATCTACCGGATATTCTCATAATATTCCTCCAAAATAAATAATATTAGGCACAAATATCGAATTATTCATAAACCTTCCTAATGATATATTAAAGTTAAAAATACATTATCTAATACAAAAAGAGAGTTTTAATGTGTTGAAGGATGGTCATAGGCCTTAATTTATGTTTTAATTTAGAGGCATGGGCCTTAATTTATGTCTAATTTAGAGGCCCATCATACCCCTACTGAAAGTGTTGCTCATCCACTGAGCAACTTAGTGACCTAATTGTTCCTCCTCCATGGCCGGGTGGCCTCTCTCTTGTGCATTAAGAATTTTGATTGCAAGTTCTGCAAGGGAAAGCCCAAAAACATATTTGTGCAAAGAATAATCATTGTTTCTTGCGACCATTAGCTTTCCTTCTTCCCCTTATTCAAGATGGGTTCTTGAATATTTTTCAGTTTGACAAGGTCTTCCACACCCTTATCAACCTTCTGCTACTTTGTTCCATCATTCAGATACCTCTAACACTTTCAAAATGCATTTAGATGAGAACTAGGACATCATGTAGTAATTCTTGTCAAAACTACAAGAAACCTACAAGAAACCATGTTAAAACTAAGGGAAACCCTTTTTGAACATAAATGATATGATGAGCCTAGGACAGGCCCTCAACTTGATGCCCACACCTCTTTTCCTATTTTTAGGTCTTGGACAAAAGCTAGAAAGCGATTGGAGACCTTTTGGAAAACATCTTTTCATCACTATAGTTTGAGTTTTGTTTTGATGGTGAATGCCTTATTTCCTTTTGTTGCCTTCTTTTCTCTTGTGGCCTAGATGACTGCCTAATGGCCTTGGAGTTCTCTATTTTGATTAGGTCTCTCTTAAGCTCTACCATCTTGGGGTTTAGCATAGTTTGTTCATTTCTTCCTTCTTGTAGAAACATTTTTCCTTCCTGTAATAGTCATTCCTCCTCTTTCAAGGTCTTCTAGCTATATGGGGGTGATGAGAAATGATGAAGAGGGATTGGATGATGATGCTAGGACTCAAAGGGAGTAGTGTAGATTTGTGAAAATGGAGAAGATGCTCTAATTTTTTTTTCCAAGAATGAGATGAGATGGATGGATGATGAATATATAGTGAATATGAAGTGGATGGAGGGCTTGGAGTGCTTTGGTGACTTGGCCTTTGCAAAAATTTCTTCTTTTAACTGCTGTCCTCATTCCTTGAAATCATCACCCTTCATAATTTGACTTTTCAATATTGCATGAGTGAAGGAGTGAGCTGCAACTAACTAGTTGAAGGCGGCTGAGACTGTTGATCCATCCTTAGCTTATAAAACCTCATCTCTCATGCATAGGCAACAAATTTCTAACTATAATATGCTGAAGAGAAGAGGTCAAGTATATTGCATACCTTTACCTACCTAATGGCCTTCCTGTAGATGTTGTTTTTTGGAGAGTGAAATCCTTGCTTGTATTTGCTGCATGTGTTTTTCTTTTTTTTCCTCTGATGTTGTTCCTTGATGTGCAGGTATTGAATGGTGATGTTGATGAATCCTCATTATGTTGGTGGGTTCCCTCTTGTTAAATCCCCTTGTCATGTTTCTCTGATGGATTTGGAGGGTTATATATGTCTCCTTATCAAATTTAATGGATGAGGAATTTTATTTGAAAATTTTGTGTATACAATTCCCCTAGATTGCAATCTTTTTCAACACAATAGAAGGCTTTACTATATTCTTTTGACTTGGAAAAATGTGGGAAATTTCAGCTCCTACCTCCTTATCACTCTTTCATGAAGCCAACCTCTATTTCTCCCTTTTAAAACTACTCATTGCTAATCCTATAGGTGTTGTACTGTATCTTGTAGGTTTTCAAGGAATCTTGTAGGTTTTGACGACAACCTTTTGTAGCTGACTTGTTTTGTCCATATCTCCCAAACGGTAGAATGGATTGACCTGAAACTTTCTAATCATGTTTTCATCACCATTATGCGCCTCCCCATAAAAACAATTTGGTTAATGGATGCACGGATCTCGAGAAAAACTAAAAATGGCTGAAGGTGACTGTTAACGGGAAAAGTGTTTATTCAGAATCACCCTATCCCACTATGGTGTGACAGTGACCTTAGAAACAAACAGAGAAAACTACTTTTGTATTCTTCTTTATGAACTATAAACGAAGAGGAATAGGATGAACCAACCTGTGTCTTGCGCTAGTCCTTTGATCCAATCTCTCTCCTCTTTGACAGCTTCCAGCTACCTGCTCCCTTACCTGCCCAGCTTCACCAAGTTCTTGTAAGGTCACAGAAGAAGAAAACTACACAAAGACATGGATATATATTCATAAATAGCTTAGGATCAGATTTAAGCTAAACATACAAATGTAACAAACATCAATGATACACAAGCATGTAGGAGAAACTCAAATAGTTTTATTGATATAACAAGAAGATCCAGGAGGAGTTACAACCGATGATTCCTGATCCAGCATCAACCTCCCAGCAAAGAATCCCCTCTTCACCTCCAAAAAAGCATAAATCACCCAACACTCTGATATCTATCTCAAAACCGACAACAATTCTCTGCAATGTACAAAATTCCAGCCTCCTGGATCTTTGGGATGAGGGATCCATATATAGATGTATGCAAGGAATATGAGTCAGCTTATGATTTGACTAGTGGATTTTCTCTGTCAATTCTTGCTTCCACTTGGAGACTGAGAGCCTCTTACTCATCCTTGGTCGAACTCAGTGAGGCAAGTGTCATTGGAGAAGATTCTGGAAGCTTCCATTGTCTTTCCACCTCGCGGAATGACACTGCCATTTGTCATTTCCCGCTCAACGCACCCTGGTAGTGCATTTAGGTGCATTGCAACACACCTAGCTAGTGTATTTGGGTGCTATGCAACGCAGCTAGCCAGTGGAGCAGCTGAAATGATCCTGATTTGACTGATTCTGAGCAGTTTTTGGTGGAGAACTTCTGGGAGAAGATGTAATTTGTTGACCTTGTTCCTTTAGGGGTTGGAACAACACTTTTAGGGACTTAGGATCCCTTGGTTTATGGAAATTTCATGCTTAGAGCTGTGAGGCACAAAAATGTCTATAACAGTTGCCCCCTAAAGTATGAGGCCATTTATCGGGTGAAATGCTTTATTAGGAGGATCCGAAGTTCTTTCAATGTTGGAAGGAGACCTGTAATAAGATATAATACAATACATTATCTTCATACTGTTTTCATGATCAGCTGAGGCGGGCATTCCCATGCTCAGCTTTATAAATTCATTTTCATGTACATAGGACAGACAATCGTGATGGTAGACTGATGATTCTGATAGAGCCATCATCCTTTGGTGGGATGATTATCTGTGCTGCAATGTTGTACATTTCAATGTCTTTATTTTCCTGAATATATATCGCAACCCGGATGGATGAAACTAGATCCGGGGTCTTCAATCTCATCTGATCTTCACTCGAAGTACAAGTCGATCCATGTGAGAAATGTTTTGAAGTCGAACATGGAAAGACATCGCTTGATTACCAGTCAATGATGTAAACTGTTAACAAGCGCGAGAGGAATCACCGATAATGGTGATGACCCTCAAGGTACTGTAGTACAATTCACGTGGTGTGAATAAAGGACTTGGCATCGAACACCACGCAAAATCTTTCGGTCGAAGGTCATTGATGTATACCTATCGCCGGAAGTGAGAAACTTGCCATTGAGGCATGCAAGCTTCAAAGTACTGAAGGGGGTGTTCCTAGATCAACTTCTTGGATAATGAGCTGATGTCGACAAGAAGTGATCCATCAAAGGAGGGCCTTAATGAATCCCACATCAATGACACAGAATGGAGCAAATGATTTTGATGGAGGTGAAAACGATCTGATGATATATGGTTCAGGATGGCGGTCATGAAAGAATGAAGTATAATGTATGGTAGTGGATGGGACACAGGTGACTTCTCTGGATGAATTCTCTTGAACATGTCAGCGACACTTATGTGATGGATTGGTAGCATTTACCCCAAATGTGGATGGTATGGCATGACCATGGTGATGTGACCGGTGAATGAAACAACCCAACCCGACTCAGGCACGGAGTGGAAGTGTCATGTTCAAGAGCGACTTGCTACCAATAAAGATTCTTTGAGTTTTCTTCCCAATTTTTCCCCAGTCATTGCTGACCAGTACCTCTTTATTTTTGTCAAGCTTGAGGAGGATAACATATGCTTGTTCTATAATTTTCCCTTCGGGCAAACCCATCGCTATGTTTTAACGAGCCTAGCGATAGTGAAACTCGTTCTCGTCTAAAGACAAGTTTGTCGCTATTAATCTTTTTAACGAGTTTAATGACAAAGATAACTCGGTCCTTTTCATTTTTAGAGAGTCTAAAAAGGTACATAAAGGTAACTCCAAAATTCCTTTTTCGTCATCTAATCCCTTAAGTCCGAAAAAGTATAAAACAATACAGAAGGGATGAATTTTCGATAGTTTTAACGAGCCGAACAAAACAAGTGCTCGATCTTTTTGTGCAATAATCCCTCCAGTCCAAAAAGATTAAAATCTAGAGGAGGGATAGCACTTCCCATCGCTTTAACGAGCTGGAAGGCCAAAACTCGGCAATATTTTCATATTTTACGAGTCAGTTGAAAAGAGCTTAAAGAAGACTCGTCCTTTTGAGAAACGAGTGATAAAATGGGTAGCAGCTGATTCTAGGTAAGGTTTGGAATTTTCCAATCACGGCAGTGTCACAAGGATGGCTAGTGAAATCACTCTTCGCAGCTGTTCCTCAAAATGGGTAAACAATCAAATGGAGGTGAATGATCGGCCAATGGAAAAGTGGAGGCGACAGTGAAAACACGACCAAGGCTTTAATGGCTGAAATGTTACATTCACGGTGGTTATTTACCGGGGAATAGTTCATTTTTAACGAGCTTAAACGTGGGTGGAAACATTTGCTCATGTCTTATGTTTATTTTTTAACGAGCTTGAACTATGTGCTAAAACTGCTCGATTAATCCAGTCGTATGATAAGAATGCCTCATATAAAAATGGCAATTTTTAGATTTTTGCCCCACATCCTTTCTTTATGCAAGTTAGGAAACGACTAATCCAAAAAACAGATAAATAATCGCTCTTTGCTTGCACTCCAAAAGGTTTGCATGCCCCCAGGTATAAAATATGGTTTCAAGGTACCCCTCAATTTGCAGACAAAACATTTGTTCTATCAGGAGAGGCCTACCTCTTACAGGTTACCCAAAGATTGTTCTATTCGCGGTGCAAACAAAACACTTCTTCGGCGATGTCTACCGAGATAAACAAAGGTGAGCAACGATGCCCGCCAACTCACATAACTTTGACAAGAGAATCTTATTCTAGAATAACCCCTCTTCCAATCACGGACGGGGTACAAACTAGTCATATTCTCCCGCGGAAACCTACCCTATACCCGAAGTTTTCCTGCCGAAGCAGACCAGGATGCATGCCCCCTGGGTTTCAGTCATATCCCTCCGAATTACTCGCGCTTATCGGGAGGACGGACTGGGGATTGAGACATTTCTTGCATGAAGAGACCATTTAGGGATGGTATATGACTATTTGCTATGCGTGATCCGGGAAATGAAAGCTGGTCCACGAGCTTGACCACTCTTCCTTCGTGCGGAAAACATATTACTCTAAAGAGTGAGGAGACGATGGCTCCCATGCAATAAATATAGTCTCATCCAAGGAGTAGGTTATAATCCAAGGGTCCTTGAACTACCATTACGTTCATGTGAACTATCTTCCCTCTCAATGTTATGGGCACATCGGGAAGGATTCCTAAAGGTCGACTGGTTCCTTTATCAAAGCCTGTCAGATTTCTCATCTCAGGCAAAAGCGATGGTGAACCAAGCGCTTTCCAAGCAGTAGAGGAAAGGATACTCACAGAAGCCCCCTCATCTATGATGGTACCAGCCATGATCATTCTATATATTTGAACGATAATTCGGAATGGTATGCTTGCTGGTAAACGGGGTCTGCCTAGTTGATTCCAGTCGAAGGAGACAACTAGGTTGCTTGGAGGTGGGACCGAGTAGACGGTCGAGTATGGCTCTGACGAAATCCTTCCTGCGGTAAAGGCATGGGTATATTGCCCCCATGTTCATCGGAGTCTGTGTTGATGAAGAGAATTTGGACGGTGTCATCTTTGTTCTCTTCAGTGACTGTATCATCTGAAAATAAAACCTCTGAAGGCAAGACTGGGTCAACTGCCGCCTCGACCTTTTGACTTTCGTCTGGTATGGATTCAGCTGGTTTATCTTCAATGATAGGCGCTTCAGCCGACCACTTGAGCGGGCCAGCTGGATTCTCAACTAGCGACAGACTCGGCAAGAGTTTTTTATATCCAGGAGGAAGTCGTAACAGTGAAACCGGACGATCATCCAAAACTCTTTTACCTTTGTCTAAGAAGGGACAATGGTGGACGGCATGATTGCCTTCACACAGTTTACAAGGAAATCTAGCTTTCCCTTTTTGTCCTGGGGCTTCACTTTCACTAGTTGACGGTGTGTTTTCAACATGATCACCAGAGGTTGATGACACCGGATTGTGCAAACGAGGAGACCAATCCCTTAGTATCCGGGGGATGCAAGGACAATCTCTGTGAAAGTGGTCTCCTTTGCAAATGACACATGGCGATTTAGGCCTGGTCGGTGCAGTGTGTGGGTTTTCGTTAGACGACACTCGTTTTCCCCCATTCGCTTTTGGCTCCTTCTTCTTCTTCTCTTTCTTCTTCTTTTCCTTCTTCTCCTTAGGAACATGGTTTTTAGCTTTACCAGTTCCATCAAGCGAAGAGGAAGGAGGAGAGGAAGAATTAGAGGAAGTAGAAGGCTGGTGGGCAACTCTGGACTCGTCTAATTGCTGATTCGATTGTTCAGGAATAGTGGTGTTCTGAACGACATTGGTTGAGAAGAGCCATACCGGCAAGCCAATTGTCAGTCCTGGAAGAGACAATGTGGCCATATGGGGTGCACCAACATCTCCCCAAGAGGAGAAGGGACTAGGATTTCCACCAAGGGGAATTCCTTGGTTGGTAGACTCCATTTTCTCAACCTAAGATCAACGTAGCAAAAGGGTAATGAATATTTCGTTTAAAATAAATTTTAGACGCTTTGACACAACTTGTTTTTTCAGTTTTTAAGAGTCGAGAAAAAACAAAAGATGACTCTAGTCTCCTTCGATTTTTAATGAGCCTGAAGTGACAAGTGCTCAGATGGACCTTTTCTGTTAAGGAGTCTGAAAAGGAACAAAAGGGACTGCTCTGGAGATCTAGGTAGAGGGAGTACCAAACCAATCGCAAAACTGCAGAATACTTTTTACGGTACGGCAGTCAATCTTCTCGAATGTGTGTTCGGTGCATTGCGATTAGTAGGGCGGCCGACACGGCTTCCTATGGATAAAAGGTTTTAAGCCTATAGGGGTCTCCCGATATATACTCGACGATACGTGGGAGCACAAGTTCGTATTGGCACTTATCGTCTCAAAGTGGAGGAATCACCCAACCATCAGTGAGGACAACAGTTACCAGGCTTTACGACGCCAGAACACGTCTCTAGCCTAGACCTCTAAATGTTGTGCGTTAAGTTCCAAAGCGTTGTTAGATTCATTCAATTTATTTTAAGTTGATCTTTCTTATGAAGTTTGCCTTTTGGGTTCACCACGAGATGTAGATGTAATTCCTAAAATGCAATCTAAAGATGATAAGCAAACTTTTATCTCTTTTAGCAATGAAAATCCTAGCTACAAGGGAAAAGAAAGACACAATCTTTTCACAAAGAGCAAAGAGCACACTATAAATGCACTTTCCTAAATCAAGCCAAACAGACTGTCAATATGCAAATGCACATGTGCATGTATTTGTTTTTCACTTTCTTAATATTGATGCCTAAAAAGAAAGTTGATGTACAAATCTGAATTTTCTTTCAAGTGACAAACACAAACAAGCTTCTTTTTGAAATCAAAAGGTAGAGATGATTATGACACTTTACGATTTTGAAATAAATACTCATTTCGACACTAGAAAGTCACAAATTCAAACCAAAGGAAAAAGTAAAAGCATAATCGACTGTCAACAGCAAATAAACTTTCTCCTAAGATCAAAATCGACAGTTACGACAGATCTAAATCAAAGGACGACAGTATGACTATTCTACTTTTGCAATGGAAAACTGTAAATGATGTAACAAACACACAAAAACATCTACAGTATTTTTGTACAAAGGAGGCAGAATTAAGGCAAAGAAAAGGGGTTTTTAAACAGACACATATACTGATCACAGGCTGCAAAAATCAGAGACAAAATTGAAAAAATGAAGCAAAGAACCTCAGCTGCACAAGGCTAGGCTGATCAGCACACCTGTTACACAGAGAAACTGGATTGCAGCGCAGGTAGCCCTCTCAGGAACTGCGTTGAAATGCAGAACCTCTTCACAGAGCCTGCGCTGGGGCAGAAATGAGAATTCTATCTGGGTTCTGGGTCACGGTTTGTAGTTTAATATATGGTTTTTAGCCGAGTAAAAGCAATTAGTAATGCACAATCAGAGGGTAGATTTAAAGGAGGTGTAAGAGCTATCACAAAGGGCAATCAGATCATTTGTGAATCAGCTGTTCAGATCATGAACAGATCCAGTGAATGGATTGAAGTAGCAGATGTCTACTTTGCATTTGTTAATGGCAAATGCAGTTTGATTGCTACTTCTAAGTTTATGAAACAAACAACAAGAGAAACACAAACAAACTAACTAGACAATCTTCCCCAACGGAGTCGCCATTTTGTTAATGGGAAAGTGTCTATTGAGAACAACCCTATCCCACTAAGGTGTGACAGTGACCTTACAAACAAACAGAGAAAAATACTTTCATATTCTTCTTTATGAACTATAAACGAAGAGGAATAGGATGGACCAACCTGTGTCTTGCGCTAGTCCTTTGATCCAATCTCTCTCCTCTTTGACAGCTTCCAGCTACCTGCTCCCTTACTTGCCCAGCTTCACCAAGTTCCTGTAAGGTCACAGAAGAAGAAAACTACACAAATACATGGATTTATATTCATAAATAGCTTAGGATCAGATTTAAGCTAAACATACAAATGTAACAAACATCAATGATACACAAGCATGTAGGAGAAACTCAAATAGTTTTATTGATATAACAAGAAGATCCAGGAGGAGTTACAACCGATGATTCCTGATCCAGCATCAACCTCCCAGCAAAGAATCCCCTCTTCACCTCCAACAAAGCATAAATCACCCAATACTCTGATATCTATCTCAAAACCAACAGCAATTCTCTGCAATGTACAAAATTCCAGCCTCCTGGATCTCTAGGATGAGGGATCCATATATAGATGTATGCAAGGAATATGAGTCAGCTTATGATTTTACTAGTGGCTTCTCTCTGTCAGTTCTTGCTTCCACTTGGAGACTAAGAGCCTCTTACTCATCCTTGTTCGAACTCAGTGAGGCAAGTGTCATTGGAGAAGATTCTGGAAGCTTCCATTGTCTTTCCACCTCGCGGAATGGCACTGCCATTTGTCATTTCCCACTCAACGCACCCTGGTAGTGCATTTAGGTGCGTTGCAATGCACCTAGCTAGTGTATCTAGGTGCTATGCAACGCAGCTAGCCAGTGGAGCAGCTGAAATGATCCTGATTTGACTGATTCTGAGCAGTTTCTGGTGGAGAAGTTCTGGGAGAAGCTGTAATTTGTTGACCTTGTTCCTTTAGGGGTTGGAACAAGACTTTTAGGGACTTAGGATCCCTTGGTTTATGGACATTTCATGCTTAGAGCTGTAAGGCACAAAAATGTCTATAACAGTGACGGAGGTTGATTTCTTGGAAATCATGCACTAGAATTCACTGAAATTTCTTGGGCATCTTACCATCATCCCTATGCATCTCCACATGATTATATTTTTAAATGGATGCATGGATATCTAGAAAATGCAAAAATGGTTGTAGGTGATGGAGGTTTATTTCTGGAAAACTATGCATTGGAATTTGCTGAAACTACTTGAGCATGTTACCATCATCCATATACATCTTCCCCAAAAATAACTTGGCAAATTGATCCATGGTTTTCAAGTTATGGCAAAAACATATTTCTGCTATATGTATTTTTGTATCCTGTACTAAAATAGAGCATCTTGTAGTTTTTTAGGACAGAAAGCAAACTGAATGGTAGAAGCTTGAGAATGATGGGTGGATGGTGAAAATAGATGAGGGTGATGGATTGGCATGGTCTTGACCTTGTTGGAGCATTTGAGGAAAGGAGGAGAAAGTCAAAATTTGACTTCTTTGGACTAGGCTTGACCATTTTTTTCTTTCGGTACCAACTTGGTTTTTTTTTTTTTCTTGTAGATGTTGGAGAGTACATGCATTTGTCAAAGAGATACATGGAGCAAAGTTTTTTTTTTTTTTTTTCTAGGCCTACAAGCCACCTCAATGAGGTTTTCAACTAGTAGATCTACCTAGGTGTCTCAAATGAGGTTTTCACCTAGGATATTTTTCTTTTTTCTCTTTTTATTCAACCTATTGACCACCTCATGGAGGTTTTCAATCAATGAGCCAATCTCAGGTGCCTCAAAGAAGGTTTTCACCTAAGATTTTTTTCTTCTTATTTTCCAATTTTCTTTTTCTACCCTACCCTTCTTGAAAAACAAAATCACTTTCAAGTATAAGAATACTTCCAATGGAGCCATGTGCACATCAAGATGATAGAAAAAATGATGTGGAGACTTGAAATGTATGTTTTGACATGTTCCTTCATTTGAGTGATCAAATGTTTTGACTTTAATGATATCAAGCACAATTGAAGAAGAGAGTGTTGCTGCAACTTAGTGACTATATGGCACCAAACCTCAATATAAATTTCATGCCCTTGGCTTGATTGCTTATTTGGATCGTTCTTCATGTCTTCTTCTACCATGAGCTTCAAATCTTCCTCTTTTTGTTGATTGTCCTCTTGAATACATGGAGGATTTGATGGTAACCATGAGGGAGCTCTCTCGATCTCTGATGTTGATGTCTACTCTTCATCAAGTGCAACCCATGATTTTGTGGTCTTCTCATTTGAATCTTTTTCTTCTAGATGTGGTCCTTCAATAAGATCAATATAATCTCTATTTTGCAATACTCTTCCTGAGCTATGGTGAATACCATTGATCTCAAGAGGAGATGTTTAGTGAAATTCCCTCAACCTTAGTAATGAGGAGAAACATTTAACATCTTGTGATTCTTCATGGACAACACAGACAACTTATTTTTTCTCATTTTGTATTCTTAACATTTCTACTTGTTCGGTTAGATTGCTAAGAATTTATGTTTTAAGGTCATCAAACAAATTTCCAAGTTTAGCTTGACTTACCGATCTTGATGTTGATTGACTTATTCTTTCCCTTCCTCTTGATATGTGTTTACATGTTTCACAAATTTCTTCAAATGATAATTGGTATACATCACCTCTACTCATGAGATCAAGGAAATCAATCCACTCATCCCTAATTGTTCTAAGAAAGATGGTTTTGTTTTGATGATTAAATGAAAACTATAATGCAATGCAATTGTCTACTTTTGAATATGCCTAATGAAAATATTTTGTTTTTGCAAAAAGTGAAAAAGAAATGAGTCAACTAGGGAAGAAAAAAATGCATTCCTTGACAACTCTGGTGGGCCCCAATATTGTAGCAATAATGCTACAACTCCTGGAACTCCCTTCTTTAATTTTATCAACCCGGTAGTTCGTAACAAACTTGGAAGCGACGGTGCTGTATGCACAAGTACTAGCTCTTGCTGCAGTTGTCACTTGGTCAGCTAGCACAAGACTGCTAGGGGCTTAAGCCAACTTCGATGAGCTCTTAGAAGAAGCTTTTTAACTGATGGATGAAAGCTAACTCAAAGGAAGCTAATCTACTTGCGGAAAGAAACTGAAAGCCAAAAAGAAACGCAAACCCTAGCAAACCCTAATTCTACCAGCTAGTCCTACTGACATAAAGGAGAGCATGCAAACTAATAAAAGAGATGCCATTACTTCTATGAAGGTAAAATACATGTGTCTAGACTACCTCTATCTGAAGAAAACATCTTTTTGTATTTTTGTTTAAGTTGTTGGAATTATCATGCATGTGCTTCTAACTATTTTTGACTGTGCAGAGGTGGATCAAGGAGGAGAAATGCTTGGGAAAGGTTGGGAAGGTTCATAGAGGGTCTAAGGGGTCCCTAACACCCTTCCAGAGAGTCTCACAAAGTTTGGCTGCCAAGAAACCGTGTTTATGAGCTTCTACAGGAAGTCTCATGGGTTCTATAGGATGTTCAGGATTTCTACAGGATGTTCTGTAATTCTTCTACAGGATGTTTCGAAATGGGATTTTGGAGCATGGATGGAGGGAAAAAGAGGGAGGAATGAGTATGGGGGTGAAATAGGGGTGTGAAGAGGTCTAGGACTTGGTGGATGAGGCTAAGGAGCGATTGGATTTGTTCAAGGATGGAGGAAGCGATGATGCACAAGAATGTAGGAATTAGGGAAAGGTGGGGAAAGTATGGCAAATGAAGGGTACGAATCATGGAATAAGGGTTGGAGTAGATTATCTGATGGATTATGTGTAGATAGAGAAGGATAACAGGTGCTCTGCAAGTTATTTTTCGAATTTAACAAATGAAGACTTGGAAAATCAAGAACCTAATTACCTTGACCTAATCTAACCTAGATAGTAGCAAAAGAAATGGAACAGAAGTTTATTTGCACAAAGTCAGATGAAATAACTATGGAACTAAGCAATCATAACCCTAAGCATGCAGTAAAAACTGATATCAAGTTTGACAACTAAGAATCCAACACTAATACTTGCATGGTGAAGCAAAACAACGTTTTTGTGGGCAGAAAGGTCACCTTTGTCCCAACTCACGATCCCACTGAGGGAGAGGTAAGATCAGAGGTGCTTGAGCCCCTTTTTCCAAGGATCCTTTATGTTATTAATCTATGCAAATCAATCTGAACATGAAAATCTACTTTAATCATCAAAAGCAACCTAAATAACACAACAAGTTTTAAATCTAAATAGCAGATTTTACTCTAAGAATGCAGCAAAGACACATAAAGGTAAACAAAGGAGGTACTGGGCGCTTGAGATGGGACCAACCCCAAGATCTACAGCCTCCTAAGAGAGATTTAGAGCTTGTGCAAAGCTGGATTCATCTTTATTGATCAAAAAATGAAGAGTTACATCAAAACTGTCCACAAGGAGAACTTGAAAATGAGCTGACAACAAAACTAATCTATTGCCTAAAAATCGAACTACAAAATGACTACAACAAGACTATGAAATGACTAACTACCAGCTAACCCAAATGAGGCCCTAAGCCTTCTTATTTATACAAATTGAGGACCCCAATAGTCCTCCTAAACTTTAGGGACTCGGCTGCCCAAGACTTGTAGTTAACAGCAGTCCTACTTGACTTGCTTGGCTGCCCTTGTGCTGATTGATTTGGTGGCCCTTGAACTCTGAGCTGATGGTGGAGAATTCGAGGTAAGGGCCCATAAATGAGGGGAACACCTTCCTAAAAATACTCTCCACGAATTTGGCTGCCAAGTGCTCATTTCAACCATTGATTTTGTCTCCAAATTGACCAAAAAGGCTACACAAAGCACACATTAGACTTGTTGGCATAATGACTAACCCAATTCACTCTATTAGCATAAATATAATTAAAAACATGAAATAAACTAATGAGAATGGTGGATTAAGTCGAATTATGGGTTGAATGAGACCAAATAATTATCCATTTTTGGGGCTCATCATCACCCCCTACTGAAAGTGTTTCTCATCCTCTGAGCAACCAATCTATCTCCTCATCTTTGATGGCCTGGTGGCCTCCCTGTCATCCCAAGCTTCTGAAGTGATGTCCTCTTTTCTGTCATGAAACCATGCTTTTCTCTTTGCTTCTTCCCACTACTTGCTCCTTTTTCTAGAGAATTCTCAGCTTTGGTATGATTGTGCAAATATACTCAATCTGATGGTGGCAATGGTGGTGAAAGGAGATGAAATCAGTGGAGGATGGAAGAAAAGAGTGGCTGCATGCCTCCTCAACAAACTTCAAGCTTCAAATCCCTCTCCATACTTGATTCTGGCCTGCCCAAAGGCTTCTACAGGATGTTTCTGGTAAAAATACAGAACTTCCTGTAGAAAGTCCTGTAGCTTCCTGTAGAAGGTTGAACCATGACTAAATTGTGTCTGAACCCTGAAAAAAAAGAGTGTTCATGGAGGGGATGGATGTGCTTAGGGTGGCCAGCACAGGTGCTTCCTCCCTAGCTAAAATCTCGGCCAATTTCGCCTTTTGCTGCCCTTTCTCTAAACTTCCTGTAGAAAGTCCCAAACAACGCAAAGCCTTTGAACTCATTTGATGAAACTTCCTAAAGAGAAATTCCCTTGATGCATCATCTAATTCAACAACTGATCCATCTGCAAGTTGTTGAAAAGCACTCCTTTCAAGCAAATTTTCCATGGCGCCCTTCACTAGCAGACGATTTTGTCCCATTGGTTCCATGACAATAACACCCATGGATTTTCGATCACAATCAAAATCCAATAAAGCCCGCCTCTTTGATCTCTATATCCACCAATCACAATTGCCCAATTTCACTATGCCACTGTTGAGAATGGCACTTGTATCACCTTCCATTGGGTCTGGAACTCCCATTTTTTCAACCAATACCTTCAAGGCTGCCTCAGTGGGAATACCAGCAGCACGGAACTGGTGACCTTGACAAGATATCCCTGCATCATTGCAAACTGCAGCAACTTCTGCCAGAGTTTCTCAATTTTCCCCCCATATTATGTGCAGGCCAATCCAATATTTTTCCATCCTCGGGATTATATGTTGTTCCTTCAACAGTAAACTCTCTAAGTGAACCAGCACTATGCCCTATGGCTATAAACTCACTGACAGACATCTGATTGGTTGTAAGAGTACCTGTCTTATCAGAGCAAATCACTGTGGTGCAACCCAAAGTCTCCACGCTCGGTAACTTACGCACAATAGCATTCTTTTGTGCCCTCTTACAAGTGCCAAGAGCCAAACATGTAGTAATCACAGCAGGCAATCCCTCTGGTATAGCAGCAACTGCCAGAGCAACAACAATCTTAAAGTAGTACGTACATTTCTCAAAGGAAAACCTGATATTTTTTTGGCCACCCATCTATGACTTCCCATGAAAGAAAATATTTGTAGTTCATGATCCAGACAAGAATACAAATGGCACCAATCACTGTTGTCAGTCTTTCACCAAATTCATCTAACTTTCTTTTCAAAGGGGTATCATGACATTCCATTGAAGCTTCCTGAATTTGTGCCTGAATTTTACCTATTTCTGTAAACATGCCAGTGCTCACAACAATGCATGTGCAGCAGCCATTGGTAACTGTAGTTCCTGCAAACACCATGCATGCTTTTGACTGCAACTGATAGTCACACAAGGTGGCTGGATATGTTCTTTTGACCACAGGCATGCTCTCTCTGGTCAGGGATCTCTGCTCCATCCTAAAGGTGGATGTCTTGAGGGACACAATTCTCATGTCTGCAGGAACCTTGTCTCCCACCTTCAGTTCCACTATATCTCCTGGAACAAGTTCTCTGGAGGGAAGATCTACAGCATAATGTCCATCTCTCAAGACCTTTGCATGATCAGATTGCATTTCTTTGAGAGCTTCCAAAGCGTTCTTAGAATTATTCTCCTGCCATACTACAACAATGGCATTGAGGATGAGAATCAGGAGAATGACCAGGGGCTCTACATAGGATGTTATGCCCTCCTCAGAAGACACACTATCACGAAAGTATGCGAGAAGAAATGAAATGCCAGCTGCCAGCAGAAGTATTTTAACAACTGTATCATCAAATTGCTCCACCGCCAGCTTCCACAAAGGTGTACCATTTTTCTTCTGGAGCTCATTCCATCCATATATTTGACGACGTTTTTCCACTTCATGAGAATTTAAACCATTCTCTAAGCTCACATAATATTCTTCTAAGCATTCTCCAATAGTTTTAGACCAAGCAGGGAATATCTTGTCCTCCATGGACTATGAAATAGATGATCAGATTTTGAATTCAAACAGATTGCTCCACCATTAACAGATCTATAATGCGTTTGAAAAACTCCAAAATCAATACTTTCAAGAACCCTGGTAACCTTGGACACGAGGTTTAACTACTTTTCTCATTTCAAGCTTGAATTTTGACAAAAATCTCGGGTTTTCCTTCTGCAGAGCTGTTTTCTGCGTTTCCTGTAGACGACTTCCTATAGAAATGCCTGTAGAGTGCCCCTGCACCTCTGAGCGAGCCTGATACGCGGGATAATTTCAAAAACAGGTGGAAAACCCGATGGAGGATGACTAGTTAACAGATTGTGGGAGCAGAGGACGCGTACTTTGGCTAACAACGTTATAGGTGCAAATGAATCAGTGGGTGGTGAGAGTCAGCCGAGCATTTTTCAATTACGACATGATTTGTGGTGAGGGAGTGAAGTGGCTATGGTTACGTGGCCACATGCAGACTGCAGTGCTATCATGAACTGCATGTTCTCTTCTAGATCAGTTGCACTAGAATTCAAATGGCCAACACTCCCTGTTTTTTTAATTTTCATATGAGTCGACTGTCCACGTATACTGCATGATTTCTGGCTGAGCGCTAGAGAAGGCACTGTTGGGTTAATTTTGCTAGATTCCTGGCTTAATCTCACCATTTCATTCATTTATGCACTTTCAAATCATATTGATGCAGATAGAGGAACCGGTTTAGACACATACCTGTAAGTCGGCATGCTGTGAAGTGCTGAGATCTTTCAGTTGCTGCATGCATTTGTTTATGTGGTTGCATGGTGTCACACGGAATCTGTCAAGGGTGCGGACACGACTGACCTTCCTAGAAGTCTAAGACATTCTAATGACAAACAAGACAAAATGGAGTGATCTTTCTCTAAATACACCTTTTACAACATGAAAACTACAAGTGTTTAGGCTTACCTTATTCCAAAACGCTGTTGTTGAAGTCCGTTCTTGACGATCCGGATGAGCTCCTCCTTCAAGTCAATTCCCGCAACCACAAACAATCAAACAATTACCAAGCACTTGCATTTCATATAATAAAACATATATTCAACATGCAGACCAAGGAACACATGAAATAACTCATTAACACAAGCTATTGAGAAAAATAAACCAGTTTGTATTAATAACGAAACAAAGAAACTCTTACAACCTGGCCTTGGTGTTGTGCAAGTTCCTCCCAGGGTCCATCAAGGGTTTTCCTCTACTTTGACAAAGCTCACCCTCTCCCAAGTAGAATCAAGTGAAGACAATCTCTCCTCACAAAGGCTCTAATGGAAGACCTAAATCCTGCAGCATTTACCCAAAGAAAATGTATAGCTCCAACCTCTTCTCCTTCTGGCTCAATGCCTTTATTTATAGTGCTGTAAAGAGGTTATTCAGGTCCACTATCAATGGGATCATCCCCCTCTATGGGTGGGATAGCTCCCTTATTGATGGGATAAGTTCCCCCTTAATAGAGATACATGAACCAACTGGAGGCGCATCCATTTCATCAAACCGACCTCTAGAATGTTCTAGAAGTAACCACAAGTAACTTTTTCAAGATAAAACTCGCGCATTTTGCCTTTTACAGAGGGACGCACCTGTCCCTTAACATACAGAGCGTCCATGGACGCAGATTTTGTGAACATGGTCAGCGTCCCCGCAAGTAAGGCTAGAGAGAACCTGCGACCCCAGAGATAAACATAGTTTTTACAAGACTTTCTCTCTTCTTTGAGTTTGAGATGGATAACAGAGGCATGAGACTTGCCTAAGAGGGTAGCATGACTGTTGATTTGAGCCATACTAACTGTAAGTAGTCAAGGTGACATTTTTTAGTGTAACAGATTGCCCCCTAAAGTGCGAAGCCTGGAATAGAATAGGGTTTTGTAATTCTAGGAAGGGTGAAGCGCTTTATCATTTCAAGGATTGCCTTGTGGATGGCCTGGTTGGAACCTGCAATTTTCAACACAAAATACATGGATAAGATTATATCATCACTGAGGTAGGCATTCCCATACTCAGATTCAAAACTTTAACTAATGGACTAACTATTCTGATACAGGAATGATCTTGCAGTACATCATTTTTATAGACTTTTGTAGACACAGTATGGACGCAGCCATCTGTTTATGATTAGTCTACATAGATAATGAATACAAAACTCCTCGCAGCCTGGATGGTAGAAACTAGATCCAGGGTCTTCACTTCTACTTCCCGAATTGGTACGATTCTAGCCATGTGATTAAATGATTCGATGTCGAACATGGTAGAAACCACTTGATTACCAGTCAATGATGTAAACTGTTAACAAGCGTGAGAGAAACCACCAGTAATGTCAATGGTTCTCAAAGTACCAAGCACAACCCGTGAAATGTGAATAGATGTTTTGATGTCGAACACTTCACGGAATCCTCTGATCGAAAGTCAATGATGTAAACTGACGTCAAAGGCGAGAAACCTGCCATTGATGCATGCAGACTTCAAGGTACTGTCGATTCCTAAGTCATCTTTCTAGATAATGTGTCGATGTCGATAGAAAGCGACCCGTTGCAGGCAAGCCCGCAACACGAAATCATTGTTCAAGTTGAAGAAATGTTGCTGTAAGGACTGACTCAGGGATGGTCAAATGGATGACAAGTATTTTGCAGATGAAAGTTTTTTCTTGCAGACCTCTTGAACACATAACGACACAACAGATGGCTTGGTGACGTATAACTCAAAGTTAACCCCTGGAACCCGGTTAAAGACTTTCAAAGTGATTTGGTCAACTGTGAGGTAAAAGATTTCCCAACCCAGGTGAATGAAAAGTGTCGTGTTCAAGAGCGGTAATAAAGTTTCTTCTGAGACAAAAGGTGACAAATAGGTTCATTCTTCTCTTTTTTCCCCCACCATTTCTGGCAAGTACCTCTTTATTTTTAACAAGCTTGAGGAGGATAACATATGCTTGATTATAAGCTCATCCTTCGGACGAGTCCAACCTAGTTTAAATTCGAACCCTAGGAAGGAGTGGTTCGTTCCTGTTTGTAATTGAACAGGTCCTCTACTGTAAAAGTTTAACGAGCCCAGTATAGGAGAAACTCGGCGTTTTTCAATTTTAGAGAGTCTGAAAAAACTAAAGGAGACTCCACGTTGAACTTTTTCGTATATTTGTGTCCCTCAAGCCCGAAAAAGTATAAAATAATACCTGGGGGAACCGCTTGATCTTGCGACCAAGGAGTACTTTCATAATAGTGTCGTTAACCTGAAAAGTAAAAAGCGATCAAGGACACGTCGTTTTATTTCCTTATCGAGTTCGAAACGACAAAAACCCGGCAATCTTTTCCTGATTTTGCGGTCAGAAAAGAGCTAAAAGGGGACCGTCTTTTAATTCCGTTTTAACGAGTGAAAAAGAAACACTCGGCGATCTTTTCATGTTTTAGGAGTCAGAAAAGGGCTTAAAAGATGACTCTGAAATTTTGTTTGTGAAAAATTACAATTTCCCTCGAAATCCCTTTGTCCTGCACAAAAGCGACACATTACTCATACCTGTTTAAAATAGGCAAAAATACATTCAAAAACATCTTTTCATGGTAAAAAATGAACTAATTCATCCAAAAAACCTATAAAAAGACCTTTTACCATGTCATTTTTACCGTTTCACTGTTGAGGTTGAAAAAGGAGCTTTTGACAAGAAACTTCCCGTGGTCGCTGCGAAAAATCTGACCGTTGGAATCGAACGCCGTCTCATCCAGGTATTTTACACATCCTACTCTGCATTTCTATCCGTTTAGAATCAATTTTTAGGTTTTAGTTTCATTTTTTGGGGGGTTTTGGTTTTGGAATGCGCCTCTCGGCGGACGCAGGTGCCCTTCGGGTGACCTGCGTCCCCCGACTTTTTCTCATACGGGAAAACGGTCGGAAGACGCAGCCCGCCTTCAGGCCAGCTGCGTCCGGGCGCCCTGTGCTACAAAGCGGGGTGCGTCCTCCGAGAAACGCGCATTTCAAAACCCCAACTCTCTCAAAAAACCACCAAAAATTCCCAAATTAATTTCTAATTGCTATTTTTGATATGCAGGGCATTAATCATGTTAGACTGGAGAGAAAGAGAGCATGTAGAGGAAGATGAAGCTGCAATAAATCATCAACCTTCCCTGGATGCCCTAAGAGCATGCGGATTATACAAATATTGGACCATACCGGGCATGAGGGGCCAGGTAAGATTCTTGGAATGGCTGGTTGAGCGATGGAACGTACAAGAACAATGCTTTTACATAGGAGGGCACCAGCTCGAGATAGAGCCCTCGGATGTATACTTTCTCACTGGCTTGCCAAACAGAGGTGAGCAACTCAGTCTTGCGGGGACTAGGCCGGGTGGCCAATCCCTTGATAGTCTCCGCGAGAATTGGTGCGCACCTGGGGCTCACCATTCAAAAGGCATAGAGATAAAACACATCACTCTACCGGAACTCAAAGTCATAGCGTTCACGGTTACCAGAATTTGCGGCGCGGCCGCTTTACACATTGCTTCCGGATCCCAAATGCGGATGGCAATTGACTGTTACCAAGGCACCATTTTCAACTGGTGTGAAGCTGTGTCGGCTCATATGAAGAGCCAACTGACCAAGGCAAAGAACGGACGACTAAAGACTTTTGGATATGGGCCTATAGTCGTGAGCTTTGCCTTGGAGAGAATTCCAATGCTGATCCCTCAGCAACTCACTGTTGATATCTTGGGTCCTCAGCAGCCAAAGCTGATACGATGGGTTGCGGTGATGGCCCGGCATCCTGACGAGGGCGCGACAGTAGTTCGATTCTCAGATAGTTATTTTGACTGGTTAGAGGGCCAGCTTTTTGTGATACAGGACTTTCCGTATGCCGGAATGGATTTCAGAGGTGATCCGGACATGGTTCTTCCACAGGGAGAACAATGGGACGACAGAGGTACTTTTTATTTTCACAAGTTTTCTAGTTATGTATTTTTTGTATTTTTTATATATATCGTCTCAAAACTAATAGTAAATCTTTCAAAATGCAGATGTTGGTCCACAGCGTCCAGCCAACCTCCGGCCTTATGATAGACTACATCCAGCTGCACCGGTACCGGCCCCACAGGATGCGACAGCAGAAGTACTAGCTGAGTTGGAGCATGATCTAGAGCGTCTCACGGCAGATATACCTGAGACTACTATGGACGACATTCCTATCAGGCTTCAGCGCTTCGTAGTCGCGGTCCCTGGACCGTTTAGGAGATTTTTGCGTAAGGTAGCCCGCGCAGTGGTGTCGTACAGAGAGCACCACCAGTGATTGACTAGTCACTTTTGTAGTCACATGTGACATTTTTGACTTTTTGTACTATCATTTTGCCGATCATAAGGTGTTTTAAACCTATGATCGAAGACGATGTATATATTTTTTGACACACTTCTATCTATATATATCACTATTACCGGCTTATCTTGTTTAACATATGTGATGAAATGTTTTTAAATTTACTTGCATGATTATCGTAAATGTCTGTCCAACATTCGAGAAGCAATTGCATCTGCTAATGTATTCAAAGACCTTGGAATATGTTGATATTCAATGTAATCAAATTCACGTTCCAAGAGACGCACTCTCAAAAACAACCTTAATAACACAGGATTTCTAATGGCATAAACTCTATTAAGCTGTAATACAACAAGTTCAGAATCTAACCTCACTATCAAACGTCGAATTCCAAATGAAATAGATTCGGATAATAATTCAACCACTGCACTGTATTCTGCAATGTTATTCGTTGTTTGACCGAGGCTTACCCCATGCATAGAAACTAACTCGTCAGAGGGCGAATAGATAACCCAAGCTGCGGAAGAGATATTCCGTGTATTACGACAAGCACCATCAGCAAATCCAATGTATGTTTGGAGAGGCGTCGACATCTACAATATCAAGAGTAAAACCAAGATAAGCCAGAATAATGACGAAAAACCACACTTGCTAAGCTAAGCACACTGACTAAACTAACACACTTGCTAGCTAGAAAGAAAATCTAACCTATCTAAAAATTTCTCCATACCCATCATTTTAAGCATAATACCTCTTTAGGTAAAGTCCATTTCTGGGTTTACCCAAAGAGTCCCCATCAAAATCAACTAACTCATAAGCCCCTTTTGCTAGCTTTCGCTTTACAATGTAGGGCCCATGCCACATGGGAACGAATTTTCCGGCACCTAGCTTATCGTTAGCTTGATCATATAATAGTACTAGGTCTCCTTCCGAAAAACTTCGAGGGGTTACATTTTTATCGTACTGAGCTTTCATTCGTTTCGCGTGAGTCTCGATAGCTAAAGTAGCGTCACGTCGAGTCTCATCTAATTTAGCCAAGTATAATAACCGTTTCTCCTCTTCGGAAGTAGCTGGAAGTAATTCGACAGCCATTTGAAGTGATGGGATTTCGCATTCAATAGGTAACACAGCTTCTAAGCCATAAACTAGCTGGAAAGGGGTGAAACCTGTTGAATTTTTCACTGAAGTTCGATATGCCCATAGCGCCGAAAATAACATGTTATGCCAATTCGTTCGATGGATACCAATGATCCGTCGAATCATGATGACTAGAACTTTGTTGATTGACTCAACCAAACCGTTGGCTTGCGGATAATAAGGAGTAGAGCTATCGTGGCGCAAACCAAGCTGGCTTGTAAGCTCAGTCATCATGACGTTTCGAAAATGGCTCCCATGGTCAGTAATGATTGCTTGTGGGACACCAAACCTAGTTATGATATGATTGAATACGAAAACTGCAGCTGTCTTGCCGCTTGCGTCGAATGTAGGCATCGCCTCGGCCCATTTTGTAAAATAATCAACCGCGAGGATGATATACGCATGCCCCCCGCCGAGTGAGGGTTACAAGTAATAAAGTCAATGCCCCATTTGGCGAATGGACCAGCGGCAATTATAGGGTGGAGAGGAGCAGGTGGAGCGCGCATCTTTCGATCAAACACTTGACAGTTGTGGCATGTTCTGACAGCAAGGATACAATCTTTAAACATAGACGGCCAGAAATAGCCAGCGCGCAACACCTTCTGAGCTGTGGCATACCCAGACATATGACCGCCACATGCTCCAGAGTGACAATCATTCAAAACTCTCTCAGCCTCTTCGTGAGTTAAACAACGTCGAAAAACTAAGTCTGCCCCCCGGCGATAAAGTGTATCTCCAATAATTCTGTATTGCTGGGATCGAAACCGAATTTTTCGACGGTCTTCCTTGGAAGCTTCAGGCCGAAAGGTTTGGGTTTGGAGATAGATGATTATATCCCCATACCACGGATCTAAAGTGCTAATAAGAAACAAAGATTCGTCCGCAATGGACTCCTCTGCCACAGTCTCTGTGTCAGCACTCGGGAAATCACACATCAATTCCGCAAAAACTAAAGATTTCTTAGACTTGGACTTCTCGAACTCCAAGTCGAACTCTTGCAGGATAACAATCCATTTAGAGTACTTGCCCCCTAGCAGTTGTTTTGTCAAAATATAAATCATAGGGTTGCAATCCGAAATAACTGTAGTCTTGCGGAGAAGAATGTAGTGACGAAAACGCTGGACAGCTTGAACGGCTGCCAGGGCCAATTTCTCCACATGCGAATATTTTAACTCAGTGGGATTTAAGGTTCTACTAAGATAATATATCACATGCTCTGCTTTGAATTCATCTTCTTGAACTAACACCATTCCAATGGTGGAATGCGAAGCTGCGAGGTATAAGAAGTAGTCCTGGTTGTAGTTGGGAGGATGCAATAACGGTGCATGGGTCAACGCGTGTTTTAGTGCATCAAAAGATTGTTGGGCAATCTCGTCCCAAAAGAATTGTGCGTTCTGTTTCAACAACCGTGTAAAACCTTTAGTGACCTCGGCGTAGTTTGGGATGAATCGGCGTAAAAAGTTCGCTTTCCCTTGCAAACTTTGGAGTTGGCGCAAACTCGAAGGAGGAGGCAATTTGATGATAGCCTCGACTTTCGAGGGATCGACGCGAATGCCGGCTTTTGAAACAACAAATCCCAGCAATCGACCTGTTTCTATACAGAAAACACACTTGTGGGGATTCAACCGAATTCGATAATGCCTACACCTCATAAAGATTGCTCGTAGGTGGACAAGGTGATCAGCTCGTTGTAAAGAATGAGCAGGCAAATCATCGAGATAGGGTTGCACAATGTGCTTGATGTCATGAAATGCATAAGACATTGCCCGTTGAAAAGTGGCCCCGGCATTCTTAAGTCCAAAAGGTAATTTGCAATAAGCAAATGTCCCCCATGGACAAATGAATGCCGTTTTTGGTTGATCGGCAGGTAGAATATTGATTTGATTATAGCCTGAGAAACCATCCATGAAGGAAAACATCTCACTTCCGGCACAATCATCAATAATTTGATCGATATAAGGCGTAGGATAGTTGTCTTTTGGACAAGCTCGATTGATATCCCTATAGTCGATACAGATTCTTATTGTTCCTTGTTTTTTATTGACGGGAACAATATTCGATACCCAATCCGTTAACGGGATCGGATAAATGAAACCTGCTTTCAACAGCTTTTCGACTTCTGCTTTAATCGCAGCCGCTTTTCGAGGGTGAATCTGACGCAACCGTTGCCGAATGGGTTTAGCATCCGGGTAGGTTTTGATTTCATGAACAACAATGGCAGGATCAATTCCCGGCATTTCCTCGTAAGACCAGGCAAACACGTCGCGGAATTCTTGGAATAGGGCCTTGTAAGTTTGGATTTCTTCTTCAGTACATGCGGCACCTATATGAATGTTCTCCTCGATTCCGGGCTTCACTGAAATATCAATGGGAATAGTACGAGAAATATTCCCTAAATTCAGCTCTGAATCAGAATGTTTCGTTGGATCCTGAGCGTCTTTGACATATTCAGCGGTAAAGATAGATGAAAAATCATTTTCAAATGCATCATCCTTAGGTAAAAACGAAGATCTGTGATGGAGATCTTCCCATGGTAGATCATCTACACTTAGGATTTCGCGAAGTTGTTCGTCAGATGACACTTCTTCGGGAAACGTTATCCGTTCTAAGGGTGAGGTGAAAAGTGACTCTTCACTGACCACATTCATTTGGTCGGTTGAATGAAAGTCGGTAAAAGACATAAGAGCTTCATAAGCAATCTCATACGGACTCAACGGCATAACATCACCGAGTGAGTCTAGCTCAGAGTCAGAGGGAACATACCAAGGATCATCATAAATAATGTTTTCTGACGTGATCATATGAATTGTTGCGAACGAAGGGTCTGCATTGAGTGGAGGGAGAGGAAAAGTTCCCAGTAAACCGGAATCCTTAACTAAACCTACACCAATGTCCCTATAAGGGATTGTCGTTTTACCAACATGCTGGATAGTTTCTGAAGAGGTTGGGTCGGATGAAAAGTATGTCAGCTGATCAATAGTCACGATCTTACCGTTATGTGGAAACTTAATGACTCTGAAGACCGATGAAACGACCGCTGTCATAGCATATGACCAACTTCGACCCAAAAGAAGGTTGTAGTCTAGAGGGGCATCAACCACTTCCACATCCAGACTAACGGTTTTACCTTCGACCCCTATAGGCAATTCTTGTAGAATACCAAACGGACGGAACCCACGGCCATCAAAGGCCTTAAGGATGGTGGGGGATTGGTTCAACGAAGGAGAACCAAGCGATCTCCAACATTGAATCGACATAATACACGTAGAAGCTCCCTCATCAATCACAGTCCGATGAATAGGCCTGTTTTTGACTATCACTGGAATTTGGAAAGCCATTTGATGGGGGAGACGCGGTGTACTACTTTCTAGATCAAAGATCATTAGGTTCGGGTCCTGAACATCGACAGCTCCAATAGCCGACAAAAGCAATTTTCGTTGCGCTGGACATGATTGCAGCACTTCGAGTGCCGACATTGCTGAAGGTGAAACAGCTAAGTCTTCAACAATGTTGTAATTCTGGGCTGCTCTCGCATGTGGATTGAAAGCAGACCTTCGAAGTACACCCTTGGCGGGCGGCTTAATCACTAAGTCTGGGTTAGGTTTTTCGATCTGTAGTGGATCGGAACCAGGAGCTGAGGTTGATGGGTTAGAGTGAGAAGATTCTGCTTCCTTACCATCAACAGGAGCCTTACTACCATAATCTTGCGATCGAGTCGCAATCCTGACATGAGACATCATCAAAATGGGTTCTTCACTGGCATTCGAAGAAGAACCTATCATCTTATTCTCCTGCTCTGGAAATGGATTTTTTAACACAGCAGGAGTGGGAGAACCTTTGACTATTTTCACTACCTCGGCCCGATGAGGGCAGTCTCTCGTAAAATGATCTTCTTCACAAATAAGACAAGGATATCGAGGTTTGCGCTTTTCGTCATTGGTTTCCGACTTTTCCGTTTTCTCCTTTGGAGCCTTGTCTGCTTTAGCCTTCTTCTTTCCTTTCTTCTTTCCACCGTTTTTGGATTTGGCCGTAGATGACTCTACAGCGTGAATGTCGGCGGTAAGTTCAGGAGGAGAAGACTCTCCTGTCGGAGAATCAGGCAAAGTGATAATTGGAGTATTGGAGGTCTTGGAAGACTTCTTCTTACTCTTCGTAGTCACGATACCGATCATACCATCAGCGGCATGAGATCCCGAAGGAGCAGCAGCGATTTGGTTTGACTTTGGAAGATCCGGAATTTTCTCGTGTAACGTACCCGACTGAGTGTAAACTAAGTCAAGGTATTGTGCCTGAGCAATGACTTGCTCCTCAGTAACTACTCCGGCCTTAGCTACATCTTCAGTAATTCTTGGTAATAATGATTTGACAAACCATTCAGCTAAGATTTGGTCCGGGATAAAAACTTTCACTAATCTCCTTCGACGTCTCCACTCATGGATGTGATCAGAAATGTACGTGGATGTCGATTGTTTTAGCGAAGTTAATAATTCTGTACCATTATCGTATCTGACTGGTAACTGAAAATGAGTTAAGAACGAGGTAGCTAACTGGCTAAAGTTGTAAAAAGAGGCCCGTGGTAACTCAATGTACCACTTGGCTGCGAGACCAATGACGCTGGAAAAGACGTAAGCGGATGGAATCATCTGAGATGGAATTTGATGCACACCAGAGGTGGTAAGTCATCACGTGATTAGACGGATCCTCTCCAGACTTACCTTCGAACTTGGGTATATCGCTGGGCAACTTATTTGGCATTGGCGGCCAGAACGGAAGATATTGAATTGGATCGTTCGTTAGGCGCGTCAAGTCGGGTAAATCTAAAGTCGCAATAAACGGTAACTGCCGGTTAGGATCTCTAAAACTCTGAGTCACAATACCAGCCCCAGGAGGAGGATATCCAGGATAACTAGGAACAGGAGTCGCATTTGGGATATTATATCCTCCTGGAAAACCAGGATTAACCGGACCGTACTGGGGTTGCTGAGGTGGTTGATAAGTGTACCCAGGATACGGTTGATACTGGTAAACCGGTTGTTGGGCAGCTTGCCCAGGTTGATACTGTCCCTGGTACGGAGGTTGAACAAATTGAGGTTGAGTAGTAACAACCGTACTTGTACCAGGTTGGCCTGCAGGCATCTGGACTGTGGTTTGAACCGTAGGTCCAGACAACGGTACAGATGTCTGAGGAGTGGTTACAGGGACAGTAGAAACCGGAGCTGCCGATACTCCAGAAGTAAGCATGGTAGATGAAGCGGTAGTTGCTGCAGCCGTGTGAGGTGGAGTACCAGGTGCAATTGGCGGCTGAGTAACTACAGAAGTTACAGGGGTCTGAACACTTGACTGGACAGGTTGCGGTTGCTGGGGTGGACCAGGAACTGCAGGTTGTCCTGCTTGAGGTACCGACTGTATACTTGGTTGCGACATCTGTTGACCCTGTGACGGATCCCATGTTAACATTCCAGGGTATTGACTCGTAACAGGTTGAGGATACTGAGATCCATAGCCGTATTGAGGATAGGGTTGATAACTGTAAGGTGCAGTCCCATATGATTGCCCTTGAGGTGGTTGATAACCTTGACCAGGGTATTGACCCGTAGGTTGATAACCTTGAGGTAAATACGAATACTGGGGTTGACCTTGACCTTGAGGTTGGTATCCTTGAGGTTGATACCCTTGGGGTTGATACCCTTGGGGTTGCCATCCTTGAGGTTGCCATCCTTGAGGTTGATACTGATACTGAGGTTGACTTTGGGGTACATATTGAGGCTGGGGTTGATACCCTTGGGGTTGATACCCTTGAGGTTGCCCCCCAGTCACAAATGAAGTACCTTGAGGTTGCCCCCCAGGCATTAACGAAGGTTGCCCCCCAGGCGGTAATTGGCCACCTTGAGGTTGGTTAATGGGAGTTGAACCTGACATCATATAAATTTCACCTATACTCAATGGTACATTACCACTGTTTCCAACTAATAACCCATGATCAATGGGTTGAGGAGATGCTCCCGCAAAGGTACCAGAAAGTGATTGATACCCAGTAGGAACAGAAGGACCGCCATGTAAAAATGATTCAGGACTTTGTGAAAACACAGATGACTGACCAGACATATTTACAGGAGAATGAATTCCTCTAGGTGGAACCGGAGTACGAGGTGTAGAAAAACCTACTGAGTTGTCTAAAAAATTGGTTAATGCAAGGTACCAAGATTCACTTCTAGGAGGACTGTAAAAGATGGATTCACGCTCCCTTAGATCAAGGGTAATTAGATCTTCAGAATCAGAAACGCCTATTTCTTCCTCTGGAACAAGTTCTTCTATAGCAATTAATCCAACAGGAAGATTTTCGGTGATAATTCTTTCTATTCTTGGTGAATCAGGAACACTAGGAGTTGGAGTAACAGGTTCTGAAATTTCAGGTTCTTCGCCTGTTTCACTGGCAGATGAAAAACTACCAGCAAGCTCGGAAACTGTAACAGCTTCGGGATTGTAACCTGTTTCTAAACTTTGGTAATCTGGATGGACTACCAAGGAAATTCTCCTTCTTCAGGTGATCCTACTCTACTGCCACTAGGAGGAGTTACAAGGACCTTTAACCCTTCTAAATTACCTGGGTCGTCTCGAGGAGGGGATCCCCTAAGTCTACGGGATCTTCTCAACAATTCGGCCACAGAAACAACTTCAGGAGACTGGCCTGCAATTCGACGGGACCTTCTCGGTAATTCCGCCACAATTAAAGATTTTAAACTACAACACACGAAAACAAAGTAAAAAATTTCAAATCAAACCACCTAAAGTCTTCTAAAGAACCAATCAAATTTGAAGCACACGCCTAAATAATCTAGAGCGTCAAACCACACACAAACAGTAGTCTTCCGGACCAAAAGCGCTAGTTGGTGATTAGGCCCAACCTCGCAGGATTCAGTACAGAAATAGTGGGTGGAACAGTTACCCCGGCAACCTGCTTAATGAATAGACTGGACCAAGTTCCTCCACTTTAACCGTCTCGAAGTGAAGCGAACCCCCCAGAAAATCCAAGTGAGTATAACCGACGTCTGCTCCAGGTACAGTGGGACCTTCCCTCCACCGTCACCTTGGGTAGAATCCTAGATATTATGGCCACTAAGGTTACCAATCACAACAATTACACCTGGGGGAACAGTCTAAACTCCGACAGCACGCAAGGGCAGAGTAGCAAGCTCCAATCCCCTTACCGGCTCCTTGACAACAATCCAAGGTTTACCGATAAGTGACCCCTGGCTCCTCGACAATGGTTAATCCGAGGTTTACCGTTTGTAATACGTACTGCCTGGCGTCGTTCCCAACGAGGGAGGAATGATCCCCTCACTGGTTCGGACACGAGCTCGTGTTTCTCCTTTAAGAGGAGCTTTCCCAGAATGTAACTGAAACAATTGGATTTGTTCTACTCAAGATAGACTATCTGTTTGGTTTTGTAGTCTTGGAGAGTTAAGTACTCACCTACTCCAAGACCCTAGCCTAAGCTATGTTGGTGCTTCAGAGCCCTAGAAAAATAAAGATTACTAGATTGATTTTAATTTAAGCGTTACTTTTAAGGTTGTTTCTTAAGTCAAAAGGTGATGGAAGTGAAACCAGTGGTGTGTTGACTCGACTCGAAACCACTACAAAATGCACCTAGAATGATTTATCCACTACTTTACTTTTTCGATGAATTGCTTAACTAAAAAGTTGAGAGAATGCAATCTTTATAAAAGCAACTTCTTAATTGAAGACAATCAAAGAAACAATTCGTTTTTCTTTTCCAAGCATAAAAACATAACTTCTCTTTACATGCACGAAAAAACTCTTTTCTTCTTTCGAAAACAAAAAGCTACTTGAAACAAGACTTTTTAAGAAGATGTTTTTGTATTTTCCTTTTAATAAAGCAAGTAAATCTAATGTAACCAAAAAATCAATCTTAACAACTCTTAAAATCTATGAAAATGCACTCATAAGCAAACTAAAGGCAAATTTACTCTAAGCAATCTTAACGAGGCCAAAACTAACAATGATTATTTCTAAGGTGTTTTACTTGATCACAATCAAATCAAGGACTAGCTTATTGCAGAATCAAAAACTAGCCAAAACAAAACTCTAATCTTTTTGTTCTTTTTGTAAAATGGAAATCAATACTTTATAAACAAGTAATTCGAAATTTGACCCAAAACAACTCAAATGGCAAGTTGCTCACAAAAGGAGACTTTACGACAGGCCCGACTTCTAAGAAGGTTGACTAACCAGAGAGATCTAAGGCTGGACAACTTTCTACTATCAAAGTCACTACAAAGCCTTTCCAAAAATCAAACCCTAGGTCGAAACTTCGTTGAAAACCACTAAAACACTCAAAGCTCACAAAACAAGTTTAGGTGAAAATTCTTGACAGGGTACTAAAGGATCTGGGCAGAAAACACTAAGGAAAAACAAAATCTAAAAGTAATTTGAAGCAAAAATGGAATTTTCTTAAGTTTTACAGGAAGACGCAGGCAACCCGTTGTCACAGGTGCGGCCCCGCTCTGTGCAGACGGCAACAGCGCGTCCAAAGACGCACTGTGCAGTACTCAGAGACTGCGTCCTTCTGGGAAAATGAAGAAAAACCAATCTAACTAAATCTAAAGCTAAGCCACCCAAATACTAATTCTCACAGTCAAAAACCAGAAAATAAAAATGATTTTCTCAAAGCAAAGTTCATATAAAGGAAAAGACTCTCTCATTAATGGATTCCCCAGCGGAGTCGCCAATTTGTCACACGGAATCTGTCAAGGGTGCGGACACGACTGACCTTCCTAGAAGTCTAAGACATTCTAATGACAAACAAGACAAAATGGAGTGATCTTTCTCTAAATACACCTTTTACAACATGAAAACTACAAGTGTTTAGGCTTACCTTATTCCAAAACGCTGTTGTTGAAGTCCGTTCTTGACGATCCGGATGAGCTCCTCCTTCAAGTCAATTCCCGCAACCACAAACAATCAAACAATTACCAAGCACTTGCATTTCATATAATAAAACATATATTCAACATGCAGACCAAGGAACACATGAAATAACTCATTAACACAAGCTATTGAGAAAAATAAACCAGTTTGTATTAATAACGAAACAAAGAAACTCTTACAACCTGGCCTTGGTGTTGTGCAAGTTCCTCCCAGGGTCCATCAAGGGTTTTCCTCTACTTTGACAAAGCTCACCCTCTCCCAAGTAGAATCAAGTGAAGACAATCTCTCCTCACAAAGGCTCTAATGGAAGACCTAAATCCTGCAGCATTTACCCAAAGAAAATGTATAGCTCCAACCTCTTCTCCTTCTGGCTCAATGCCTTTATTTATAGTGCTGTAAAGAGGTTATTCAGGTCCACTATCAATGGGATCATCCCCCTCTATGGGTGGGATAGCTCCCTTATTGATGGGATAAGTTCCCCCTTAATAGAGATACATGAACCAACTGGAGGCGCATCCATTTCATCAAACCGACCTCTAGAATGTTCTAGAAGTAACCATAAGTAACTTTTTCAAGATAAAACTCGCGCATTTTGCCTTTTACAGAGGGACGCACCTGTCCCTTAACATACAGAGCGTCCATGGACGCAGATTTTGTGAACATGGTCAGCGTCCCCGCAGGTAAGGCTAGAGAGAACCTGCGACCCCAGAGATAAACATAGTTTTTACAAGACTTTCTCTCTTCTTTGAGTTTGAGATGGATAACAGAGGCATGAGACTTGCCTAAGAGGGTAGCATGACTGTTGATTTGAGCCATACTAACTGTAAGTAGTCAAGGTGACATTTTTTAGTGTAACACATGGTGGCTTGGTTGATGATTCATGGTTGTTTTTTCCTTGTGCAAGTGTCCTCTGACCAGATCTAAGCTACAAACATTTGTTTCCACATTCAAATCTGCAACTTCAAGCTACTGCTGCTGAATTTCACAGGACCAGAACTTGTTTTCGCCATTTCTCCCAAACGGTAAATCGGATTGATCTGAAACTTGCTGAGTGCATTCCTATCATCATTATGCACCTCCCATAGCAAAATCTTGATCAATGTATGCACAAATTTCGAGAAAAATGGAAAATGGCTGAATATTTTAGAGATCAATTTCTCGGAAACCGTGCATCGGAATCGGCTAAAACTGCTTGGGTAGGTTACTATCACCCATATGCATATCCCCATGAAACAGGTTTTGAAACGGATGCACGGATATGGAGAAAATGCAAAAATGGCTGATGGTGATGGAGGCTGATTTCTTGGAAACCATGGACCGGAATGGCCTGAAACTGCTCGCGCATGTTGGCATCATCCCTATACAATTCTCTGTAAAACTGTTTTTCAAATGGTTGCATGGTTTTCAAGTTATGGCAAAAACAAATTTTGTTCTATGTATTTTCTCTTCAAAGCATTTTGCAAGTTTTTGCATGGAAAGAAAAACCGAGCTTGGGCTATGATGCAAGTATGGAGATGATGGAGGAGGAGTTTTAAGATTGTAGGAGGACTTCTGAACCCTTGAGGAAGCTACCATGTTCGCCAAACCACATTTTTGAAATCCATTTCTAGCTTCCTACAATTTCTACAGGAACTTCCTGTAGAAGCACAATGAAGAAGCACAATGAGGTGTAAAAGATGATGGAAAAGGGTGAGGAATGGGAACATGGATGCCTACAGGCATAACCAATGGATTCCAAGCTTTAGATCCCCTTCCAAAATCGAATCTGGCTCGCTTGAAGGTTCTACAGGATGTTTCCTGTAGAAATATAGAACCTCCTCTAGAAGGCACAAAAACTCCTTTGTCTTTGTTTTGAGTGATCCTCCTGACCTGTAATGTCATTGCTGCAACCTGAAATTATTCAATGGAAATTAGATTTCTTTTCCTTTTTCTCTTTTTTTTTGAAAAACAACTAGGGCGCCTCATGGAGGTTTTCACCCTAATTGCCTGCCCTGGGCGCCTCCAAAGGAGGTTTTCACCCAGAGATCTTATTCTCTTTTCTCTTTTTTTTTCCCAACCCATTGACCACCTCATGGAGGTTTTCAATCAATGAGCCAATCTAAGGCGCCTCCAAGGAGGTTTTCACCTTAGATTTCTATTTTCCTCTTTTTTCATTTTTTCTTTTTCTTTTTTCTCTTTTTTCTCTTTCTTTTTTCCTTTTTTCTACCCTACCCTACTTGAAAAACAAAATCATTCTCAAGTATAAGAATAATTCCAATGGAGCCATGTGCACATCGATATTAGAGACAAGATGATGTGAAGGCTCAAAATGCATGCTTTGACAGCTATCCGGATCTCAGAGACCAAATGATTTGACTTTGAAGGGATCAAACATAGCTGAAGAAGAGAGTACTGCTGCAACTTAGTGACCGTCTGAAACCATATCTCAATATAGCTCTGATATCCTTGGTTCTTTTACTGATCTGGATCATGTTTCAAGTCACCTTTTAACATGACTTTCTCATCTTCTTCTTTTTGTTGATCTTTCTCTTGAATACATGGAATATTTGATGGTAACCATGAGGGATCTTTCTTTATCTCTGCTTCTGATGTCTTCTCTTCATCAAGTAAAGCCCATGGCTCTTTGATTTCCTCTTCTGAATCTTCTTTTGCTAGATGTGATCCTTCAATGCTTTCAAGATGATCTCTTTGTTGCAATACTCTTCCTGAGCTATGGTGAAGATCATTGAGCTCAAGAGCAGTTGTTTGGACATGTTGTGCCTCAGCTTTGCAATTGGGTTGAGCTGCTCCATGGTATGGTTTTGGAAATGGTGGTACGAGTAGTTGAGTGGAGGTGTGTATTTGAGATGGATGCGGATGGGGTTGTGGTTGGGTAGGCATTTGGGGTTGCCTTGGTGGAGGAGGAGGCGATGGTTGTGGATGAGCAGGTGGTGGAGGAAAATAAGTGGGAGGAGTGTTGCATTGGGGCCTCCACCCCTGATGAGGTGCATTCCACTGAGGCTGTGGCTAAGCATAAGAGTGAAACAAATGAGCAGCTGGTTGGGCATAATATAGATCTATGAAGGAACAAGGAGGAGGTGTGAACCAGGAAGGATGAGCAGGGGGACCCCAAGAAGGCATGAAAGTGGCTTGATAGGGGTCATAATAGGTCTCAGGTATCCCTTGCAGTTCCTACTGGTAAGATCTAGGTCCATGCAGACTCCTTTGGTTCATATAATAGAGTGGTTCAGTGGCTCCTTTGGCTCTCTGATATGCAGCTTTAATTCCGGGCAAGGAAGGGCACTGATCTGTAGGATGGTATTCTTCACATACAAAACACACTTCTATGGAGTACAATGGACATTCGTTCCTAGGATGCTTTCTAGTGCACCTAGGACAAAAAATGGCCAAAGCCCTCTTGGCCTCTTCTTGCTTCTTTTGGATCCGCAAGGTATCCAGTTGCATGGCAAGAAACTGCCTCATATCACTCTTGAAACCTTCGATCTGATTTTCAAATTCATCTTTGGACAAGGTGCTGCTCCCAACATTCCTGCTTGTAGCCATTTGCTCCAGAGGAATGTTTTCTTCTTCTTCTCCCCTTGAGGTTCTTCAAATATGTCTTGCGGTCCATCTAAGGGTTCTTTAATCACAACCATCGAAGAAGAGAGAATGTTGGCTGTGTGAAGCAGTGGGGGTGTTGTGCAATCATTTTTCTAACTTATCTCTACTCCTACAAGGCATGAAATGAAATCTTTTTGGTTGATTTTTGTTTTTTTTTTTTACTTCTACTTGCAAAACTGAAATAGATTGAACTGCAACTAACTATCTTGTGAAATTGAAATGAAAGCAGGAAATGACTAATCTATTTTGCACAAATGAAATTGCAGGAACGAAATGCTAATCTACGCTTGCAAAAATGAAATTACGGAATTGAAATGCTAATCTATGAAAGCGGGAAATGCTAATCTACTTTTGCATAAACGAAATTGCATAATGGAAATGAAATAAACTACTTAGCAGAAGATTGTAGTGGAAAATAGAAGAAAAGCGACAATCACTAATACTCTGACGCTTCCCCGGCAACGGCGCCAAAAAGATGGTGGGCCCCAGTATTGTAGCAATAATGCTACAACTCCTGGAACTCCCTTATTTAATTTTATCAACCCGATAGTTCGTAACAAACTTGGAAGCGACGGTGATGTATGCACAAGTACTAGCTCTTGCCGCAGCTATCACTTGGTCAGCTGGCACAAGACCGCTAGGGGCTTCAGCCAACTTCGATGAGCTCTTAGAAGAAGCTTTTTAACTGATGGATGAAAGCTAACTCAAAGGAAGCTAATCTACTTGCGGAAAGAAACTGAAAACCAAAAAGAAACGCAAACCCTAGCAAACCCTAATTCTACCAGCTAGTCCTACTGACGCAAAGGAGAGCATGCAAACTACTAAAAGAGATGCCATTACTTCTATGAAGGTAAAATACATGTGTCTAGACTACCTCTATCTGAAGAAAACATCTTTTATTATTTTTGTTTAAGTTGTTGGAATTATCATGCATGTGCTTCTAACTATTTTTGATTGTGCAGAGGTGGATCAAGGAGGAGAAATGCTTGGGAAAGGTTGGGAAGGTTCATAGAGGGTCTAAGGGGTCCCTAACACCCTTCCAGAGAGTCTCACAAATTTTGGCTGCCAAGAAACCGTGTTTATGAGCTTCTACAGGAAGTCTGCAGGGGTTCTACAGGATGTTCAGGATTTCTACAGGATGTTCTGTAATTCTTCTACAGGATGTTTCGAAATGGGATTTTGGAGCATGGATGGAGGGAAAAAGAGGGAGGAATGAGTATGGGGGTGAAATAGGGGTGTGAAGAGGTCTAGGACTTGGTGGATGAGGCTAAGGAGCGATTGGATTTGTTCAAGGATGGAGGAAGCGATGATGCACAAGAATGTAGGAATTAGGGCAAGGTGGGGAAAGTATGGCAAATGAAGGGTACAAATCATGGATTAAGGGTTGGAGCAGATTATCTGATGGATTATGGGTAGATAGAGAAGGATAACAGGTGCTCTGCAAGTTATTTTTCGAATTTAACAAATGAAGACTTGGAAAATCAAGAACCTAATTACCTTGACCTAATCTGACCTAGATAGTAGCAAAAGAAATGGAACAGAAGTTTATTTGCACAAAGTCAGATGAACTAACTATGCAACTAAGCAATCATAACCCTAAGCATGCAGTAAAAACTGATATCAAGTTTGACAACTAAGAATCCAACACTAATACTTGCATGGTGAAGCAAAACAGCGTTTTTGTGGACAGCAAGGTCACCTTTGTCCCAACTCACGATCCCACTGAGGGAGAGGTAAGATCAGAGGTGCTTGAGCCCCTTTTTCAAAGGATCCTTTATGTTATTAATCTATCCAAATCAATATGAACATGAAAATCTACTTTAATCATCAAAAGCAACCTAAATAACACAACAAGTTTTAAATCTAAATAGCAGATTTTACTCTAAGAATGCAGCAAAGACACATAAAGGTAAACAAAGGAGGTACTGGGCGCTTGAGATGGGCCCAACCCCAAGAGCTACAGCCTCCTAAGAGAGATTTAGAGCTGGTGCAAAGCTGGATTCATCTTTATTGATCAAAAAATGAAGAGTTACATCAAAACTGTCCACAAGGAGAACTTGAAAATGAGCTGACAGCAAAACTAATCTATTGCCTAAAAATCGAACTACAAAATGACTACAACAAGACTATGAAATGACTAACTACCAGCTAACCCAAATGAGGCCCTAAAACTTCTTATTTATACAAATTGAGGACCCTAACAGTCCTCCTAAACTTTAGGGACTCGGCTGCCCAAGACTTGTAGTTAACAGCAGTCCTACTTGACTTGCTTGGCTGCCCTTGTGCTAATTGATTTGGTGGCCCTTGAACTCTGAGCTGATGGTGGAGAATTCGAGGTAAGGTCCCATAAATGAGGGGAACACCTTCCTAAAAGTACTCTCCACGAATTTGGCTGCCAAGTGCTCATTTCAACCATTGATTTTGTCTCCAAATTGACCAAAAAGGCTACACAAAGCACACATTAGACTTGTTGGCATAATGACTAACCCAATTCACTCTATTAGCATAAATATAATTAAAAACATGCAATAAACTAATGATAATGGTGGATTAAGTCGAATTAGGAGGTTGAATGAGACCAAATAATTATCCATTTTTGGGGCTCATCAAACTCCATGGCAACAGTGCCAAAAAGTGATGAGCCTCGGTATTGCAACAAGAATGTTGCAACTCCCAATTCTATTGACTTTAATTATCAACCCAGGGTATGTACAAAATTAAGAGGTATCAGGATTTGGAACTACATTTGTAGCATACAATGTGTCATTCCTTTGTTGTCATGATGTAATAGAGTGCATGTACTGAAGTTAAATCCTAAACTAATTGTAGAAAATGAAATGTTCGAAATGGAACCTTAACCTATTGCAAGAAATAAAGTACAAGGAAAGAAGCCTATTCTAATTGCATAAAGATCATGAACCAAATGTAAAAGAAACCTAGCTTAGCCCTATTTATCAAATGTGATGATTTAAACTAACTAAGCATTAAATCTGATCTAGAGAGTACTAACTGTTGTGTGTATGTGTAAGTATAAAATAATTCATTTTTTTTATCTTTTTGTTTTATAAATGCAAATGGTAATCTTTCCTTGTTCTTTGGGATGGGAGACAAGTGTGGAGCAAGAGGGTTAAAATGGTCTTGATGGTATGGAGGTCAAGTAGAGGCCTAATCCTAGCTTCAATGATGATTTTTCTCAATTCGAGCTCAAAATAGGATTTCCTACAAGATGCAGATTTCCTACAGGATGCTACAGTGATTTCCTATAGGATCCCCTGATTTACTACAGGATGTTACAGATTTACTATACAAAATTATAATTCATCAAATGAACAAGGATGGGAAAATATTTTTTATTAACTATGATGTATTAGGTCCCCATTCCAAGTGGAATCACTCTAAAATACCTCTGTTTACCCATGCTAAAAAATAGAAAACCATTACTAGTCGAAAATCTAGAAATTCGAGAACTAGTGACCTAGTAAATCTAAACAAATTCCTAACCTAATCAAGTGAAAATGTAGTGGGTAATATTTTTATGAACTAGAATTCTTTTGTGATCCAATGCAAGTCGAACCAACTCGATTGAAGCTCGTTACCATGCTCTAAAAAATAGTATAAATTTTTGTTCTTTGCCACAAAGGAGTTCCAGAAATCTAGATTTGGGAATAAGAAAGCTAATCCAAGTAGCTCAATGATTACTATGACCTTCCAAAGCCTTTACAAGGATGAGATGATGCTTGTGATCCCACGACATAACTTACGTCAACCATTTAAATCGATCCTACAATGAGAAATTATTAATACTAAATGCAGAAATAGAAAGAAATAAAAACAAGAGATGCATGTGAATAAGAAGTGAAAAGAAGGAAAGAAAATGATACAAAAGTTCTCTGAGGCTGTTGGGATGGCCAAGCCCATAGAAAATCAGAGACCTATGGAGGAAAACAAGATTTAGAAGTTGAACATGACACTAATATTCATTATTTTCATCAATACAATTACATCCCTGCAAGAAAATACAATGGAGCTGCAAAAATACAAGTTCTCTCCACAATAACACTAATGAAAATATCCCGCTAGAGGAAAATTCGACTTGGTACTTATAAAAAATTATTAGGAATCATTCCTCATGAATGGAGGAAGCTTTCCCCACCAAAATCCATTTATTAGTGGATCTGGTCCCTAATACTAGGAATCTGCATTAAATGGTAGGAACACATTCCTAGATTTTCTCAATCATTAGAGTTCCACAATCTGTTCCATAATTCCATAATATCTTGTTGACTTATTATTTATTATTGATCCTCCTATCATAGGGAGCAAGGCCCTAAATTATCTCCTCCTCCAAATCTTCATAATCTACCCAATATTTTCATAATATTCCACAAAAATAAATAATATTAGGCACAAATATACAATTATTCATAAACCTTCCTAATGAATATATTAAAGTTAAAAATACATTATCTAATGCAGAAAGAGAGGTTTAATGTGTTTAAGGATGGTCATATGCCTTAATTTATGTTTTAATTTATAGGCATGGGCCTTAATTTATGTCTAATTTAGAGGCCCATCACATCACCACCCACACATAAACAAGCTTTCACTACCCCCTCAAGCCAACACACTTGAATAACTAACTAACTAGTGTAAAACTATGTTGTCTCAATCTAGAACAACTTCTTGTAATTATCCAAAGGTCATATACCTAGTGGCAACAGGCCTCCACTTACCTTCAATACAATCATCAACAATGTTTCCTTGCCATGGCTAACACACGATCAAAGACATTGCTACATTTTGTAATCCTTCGGTAAATTTATGTTGCAAAACTTCATTGATCATCCATCCTTGTTAGGCTAGACATACTTCATCCTCCTAGTCCACACCAAACTAGTACAACATCCTAAATTTCTTAGGGATAATTGTGAGTCGGTTGGGAGGGCTATGAAACTTATAAACTAGTATTGCACTCTTTTATCATGTTTTCTTAGCATGCTCTATAGGATAATGTATCTAGTGGCACCTCAAGGAAGGTCCTTACATTCTTCCCAACTTTAATTGTTAACATCCTCATCAATACATCCCCATCAGCTTCTCCAATGAAATGGGTGTGGATAGTGAAGAACAATTCCACAATTTTTCATTCAAACATGGATTTAATACAATTTGTTACAAGGCTAGAATTTTACTAGAGTTGAGTGTCCAATACCATTCAACAAATATGCTCACCAAGAATCTTCAATGTGAATTTACTAGTTAAACATGACCATCAACTACTTGTATCGCATGTGTTGCACTTAACTGCCATGTCTTAACCAAAAATAGGCTAGGTATGTCAAACTGTGTGAAACTTTATAGTTCTCATCTCACTCTAGGTACCTCAAAAATGAAGTAACCCTCAAACAATCACATATATACTCTTTAAGGGATATTTAGATTTGAACTTGGATATGTGAGCCATGGCATGTTATTCTAAATCAAGAGCCAAAAGAATTATTAGTACGTATGGTTTTCTAATAATAATGTGTTCGCATTCTAAGAATGTGAATGTGCTATTAGAATTTGTGCATATTTGTGTAATGCATGTATCTGTAGTTTTTTTTATAGAATAATAGGGCTTTAAATTAATCTAAATTTATATTAATCGACCAAGTTTAAATAAACATACTTTTAATTCATATTAATAAAATCATTGTCTCTATGAAATTAGTGCAATAATAAACCGTGGTATGTAACGACACCACAAATACCCCACAACAAATATTGTATCATCTCTCTAGCATGTGAGGAACAAACTCTTATTAACCCTTAAAACTCTTGTGTAGTAGTTTCAAACTCTCTTCTTGTTCCTCCTTCCAAATGGTGTATAAAACTATTATATATTGTAAACTTATACTCTATATTGTATTAAATTTTTATAATTTTAGCATTATAGATGGATTTATAGGTCATTGAATCTATCTACCTAAATTTTAACACTGTAGATGGATTTAGAGACCCATTTGTCTCTAAATTTTAACAATGTAGATGGATTCAAAGACCCCTTAAAGGGTCTCTGAATCCATCTTCAATGTTAAAATTTAGTGAAATGTAACACTTTAGTATCAAAAGTGCAATTTTCCATTTTCGTAGGGACAAAATTATAAATGACTAGCATAAATGACTAATTCATATTCTTGTTATACTTGTTAGTTGGTCATATTCTTATTATTAAACTATAAAATTCATTTATCTTAATAATTTTTTATTTTGTCGCTTATTATCTAGTCATATATTTTAGTCCTGGACTAAATTAGTCATTTAACTTAGTTTCTTTTAGTTGGGCCACTTATTATCTAGTCATATATTTTATCTGTAGACTAAATTAGTCATTTAACTTAGTCATTTTTAGTTGGTTCACTTAAAATTTCTTAAATTTAATAGTAGTTCACTTGAAATAATGGTGGTGTCTACCTTTTTTAGTTGCGTAGTCACTAATCTCTCATTTTGTACTAGTTATGGATCAATTAAGGGATGTGGTCCAATTAAATTTTTTCAACACAAATCAATTTGACATTACTTTAAGCTTATGATCATTGTTAAGAATTGTATTTATCTCAACCAAATCCTCTTTCTTATATTTTATTTCATTATTCTTCATATAAAGTAGGTTTTTCAAGATTTCAATCTCTTGATTATCAATACTAAGTGTGGACATTATCTCAACCAATTTTTCTATTCGATCCACCTTTGGAACTACTACATCAGATATAGTTGTTGCACACAGATGCTCACTTTTCTCCTTTATTAGACTCTCAATTTGATTCTCTTATTTTTATCTCAATTTATTTTTCTCAGTTATCAAGAATAATAGTTGTTTCTTCTTTTTCTCGAGTTTTCCTAACTCTGGTGTTTGGACATCTTCCAGAATTGCCATTTTAGGCTTTCTTCTCAGCACTTGAATATTTATGTCTCTTGATTCAATCAATGATCTGCACTTATGAAGGAACACAACAAAATACATATATTAACATAAACACATATATGCAGTAGAGAATAAACTCCATTTCATTAATATCAAAAACTGAAATATGCTTACATAGAGAATGGAAACAAACTAGCTCGGGAAATGGTAGCTTATCTTTGAGAAGAGATGTGTCAGTTACATACATTTGGACTATGTTACGATGAGTCTTGAATGCCTAATTATTATTTAGAAACAATGGAAATCCCTAAACATCCAAAAAACTAACCCTAGGTGATGAGGCAATAAAACTATGGGCCCTGTTTGGGTAAAATGGCACATCAATTTCTCGGGTCGTAACTTTCGAATATGATCTCCATTTGACATGCACAATACCTAGTTAGAAATATATATCCAAGGACTAAAACTTTTGATTGAAAACATCAATCAAAGTATCATGTTTTCATGTTTTCCAAAAAAAAATGTTGTTTAGAGCCTCAAAATGACTCCGGAAGTTCAGGACCCAAAAAACTTCCAAATAGTAAACTACACTACAATTAAGGAAACTAAAATCGTGTTATAGTTAAGGAAACTAAAAGAAACAATGGTGGGGGTCTAAGTGGAATAGCTGGGTGGCCACCAATATCCACTTGGATCATTCCTCCCCCCTTAGGAAGCAATGGTCGCCATTGCGTTGAGTGCCTCCATGAGATGGGGAAACTTCTGCTGAACTTGGCCCCATGGTGAGCCACTTGCCTTGGTGTAGGAGTTGGCCAGCTTTGACAACCCGATATAGTTGGATCTTCTTCCAGAGAGTGTTCTTGGTTTGCATGTCCATGATCTTATTATTTTTGTTCTATTCCATGCAGTTTGGGTTTACCTCAGTTGGTGTGAGTTGTTCTGTAATGTCTAATGTGCCCAGTAACAGTGGAAAGTATGGCTGAAGGTGGTCCACATTGAACACTAGGTGCAGGACAAGGAATGTTGGATGATTAGCTCAAAATCATTTTCTCCTAAAACCTTGGTGATGGTGTATGGCCCATATCAGAGTGGACAAAACTTGCACTTGGGCCCAGTGAGGCCCTCCTTTGGGAAAAGTAACCAAATTTTATTACCAACCTAGAAGTTTTGTGGCACCTGATGCTAATCATGATGTTACTTGTACTTAGCATTTGCTTTGTCCAATATTTCATGGACCTACTCATGGATGTGTTGAATGTTCTCAATAAAGTTGTTAGCCCTACCTTCTTTGGAATCGACATGATTCGAATCTACCTAAGTAGTTGTAAATGGTATGGCTACATCAATGGGACATAATTATTGGAATCCCAACCCTACCTGAAAGGGGTTGTGGCCAATTGAACCATGGAGAGATCTGTTCTAGCTGTGCTGGATATAGGGGAAAATTTCATCCCATGTGTGAGGATGTCTCAAGTTGTACGGGTGGAAGGTTGTAGACTTAGTGAGCATGCTATCCAGCATTGACCAAAGTCTTCACCAGAATGTACTAATTTTTTTTTTCCAATCTATGATAATGGAATGTGGGATCCCAAACTACACCCACACTCATTCAAAGAAGAGCTTAGTAGTGGCTTCTGCAGTGATACTCTTTTTGTAGGCCTGCCAGAATGGCCATCTTAGAGAATCTATCGATGACCATGAAAATATAGTCATTTCCATGCTTAGTAGAAGGAAGGCCCAGAATGCAATTCATGGAGATGGATTCCCAAGGTCAACTGGGAGTAGGCATATGACTATATAGGACATGCTTCTTTATCATTAGTTTGGAAATGGAGCATGATGTTTAGGATCTGATGTACTTCTCAACATACTCTCAAAGGTTCGACCAATAAAAATACTTTTGTAGCATTACCACTGTTTTCCTGACTCCAAAATGTCAAGTCATCCCACTATAGTGCACCCCACAAATCAACTTGGCACACTTTCTTAAAGGAACAGAGAGGTGTCCCAGTTGGCATAACAATGTTCCTTAAAGGTAAAAATATGTAACTTACTTTATTATGATTAATGGAAAAAACCTGTGAGCAATTTATGAAACCGACGTTTCGGACTAGCTAGGTGAGTCCATCATAAGGGAAATGAGATCTGTATTTTGAGAAGAGAGAGTCAAGAAGATGTGAACCTATTAATAGAAGGATAGAGAAATAAATTAGGGTTGGAGAGGTCGGCTTGGTTTTCATATATTTATTAATAAATTGATTAAGTTAATTTTTATTTATTTTTAATTTTTATTTTTATTAATAAATTTAAAACTTAATTAAAAATACAATTAATTTAACCTAAATTAAAATAAAATTAATTTAAACTAAATTTGAAATACAATTAATTTAATTAATTAATTAATTACTTAATTAAATTAAGTTTAAATTTAGTTTAGATTTTATTTTAATTAATTAATTAATTAATTTAAACTACATTTAAAATAAAATTAATTTAATTAATTAATTAATTAATTGATTAATTTAATTAATTAATTAATTAAATAAAACTTACTTGCCTTCCAAGAGCATCTGGTATGTGTTGCCAAATTATGGATCACTCTTGTAAATATGTGGCCATCCTGAAGTCTCATTCCCACAAGAGTCGAGCATAGTGGTTAGCACCATAACTAGTGGTGCATTGAGATAGTCATTGACATTATTGTTGCTACCCTTCTTGTACTTGATGTTCAAATGGAGTTTTTGTAGATATGTGGACCATTTTTTATGGCAATCATTCTACAACTTTCCTTACATTTGTATGAACTGTAGGGGTTGGTGGTCTATGTGGATAACTATTTCCTTCCACATAATGTAATGCTTCCATTATTGGTAGACTTGCACAATGGAATACATCTCTTTGTCATAAGTGGGATGATTTTAGACTATATCGAAAAGAGTCTCACTGTGATATGCCTTTGGATTCTGTTGTTGGGTAAGAACTACACCAATAACATAGTCAGAGGCATCTATCTCAATTTCAAATGGTTGTTGCAGGTCTAGGAATTTGAGCACTAGTGAAGAGAAAAGGCGATGCTTCAACTCGACAAATGCCTTCTGTTGGAATTCAGACCAAAATAAATTTTCTTTCGCTCTGCCCTTGGTGACATGACTCAAAGGCCAAGTGATATGAGAGAATCCCAACACAAATATGCAATGGAAACTCGCAAAGACCAGGAAGTTGTGGAGCTTTGTTAGAGTGGTTGGGGCTAGCTAATCCAAAATAACTTGTGTCTTGGGTAGGTCCACATGCACACCTCGATCATCAATGATGTACCCTAGATATTGAACCTGGGTCATACCAAAAGTGCATTTCTCCAAATTGGCACACAATTTGTGTTGCCACAAGGTTTGGTGGACTTGTCAGATAAGGTGTATTTTCTCTTCCCAACTCTGGCTAAAGATCAATATGTCATCTAGGTACACTACTATGAACGAGTTGGTGAAGGGCCAAAATATGTCATCCACCATCTTCATGAAGGTTGTGGGGGAATTTTTCAAACCAAAGGGCATGACTAACCATTCAAAAGGGCCCTCCTTGGATTTGAAGGGGGTCTTCCATACATTAGAGGATTCAGTAGGTGCCTAGTGATAAGTAGACTTCAAGTCGATCTTGCTGAAATATTTTGAACCCTTGGGCTCAACCATAAGGTCATCAATATGTGGGATTGGATACATGTTATGAAGAATGATCTGATTCAGCACCCGATAATCAATATAGAGCCTCCGGGTTCCATCCTTCTTATGTACCAACATGATTGGGCTCCCACAAGGTGATGAACTCAGCTTGATGTTTCCTTTATACAACAACTCTTGAATCTACCTTTTGATCCCATCTTTATCCAGAACAGAGCATCGATATATTAGTCCATTGGGTAGTGGGGCACCCAGGGTTAAGTCAATGGAGTTCTTGACTTGATAGTGTAGGGATACCATTGTGGGTGAGGTGAAGATGTCCCTGTATTCCTCCATGAGCTTGTCCATCTGTTGCTATTGTGTGGTGGAGCCATGTCTAGAGGCCATGGAGGTGGTCACAATTTTCTTCTTACCCTCAAGTCGAATCATGACGAGAAAAATCACCCTCATGTAAGAAATGATCTTACTGCATTTCTTTGCAGAGATTTAAGATATGGCGGTAGGTGGTGCTACCTCTGGTGTCCTGTACAATTTATTGCCCAAAGTAATAATAACAGTGTGAGTCTTAGACTCATACATAGCATGACACTTCCACAAGTATGGTTGGCCTAACAATACATCACAAACTTCATGAGGAGAAACATCACACATTAGCTCATCTGTGAAGGGCTTGATTCCGTAAGGAAGGCATAATTGTTGGATGACACGAAGATCTCGTCCTTGGTGAAACAACTTGATGATGTATGGTTGTGGGTGTGATGTGGCTGGTAGGACCAAAAAACATGATATCTATTGAAATGAGGTTCTTTTGGCTCCTGCTATCTAAAATGAAATACAATAGGGAACCCTTCACCCACATCTATGAGTGGAAGAGGCACTCCCCCTCCTCTAGATCTTCGGGCTCAATCTTTTGGATCTTGGTAGTTGTAATTTTAGCACTGGGCTTTGCATCAATAATATGTTGCCCTTTGTCTTTCCTCTTGCTAGGTTCTAACTCAGAATGAGAACATGCATCTGATTTGGAAGCCTTCAGCTCAGCTACCAATGATTGCTTGGCTTGACACTCACTCGTGTTGTGAGTGGGGATCTTATGGAACTCATGCCACTTTCACGTGTCCTTTTTTGTCTTCATGGTGTTTTTCTTTGCTTACAGCTCCGACGGGTTGTCCTGGTTCACCTCACCTTGGTTTTGTCCTTTGTTCTACATTTGGTGGTGCCCTTCCCTTGCTTCGAATTCGTAGATCCAAAGTCTCACTTATTTTGTTTAAAATTCTACTCGACCTTGACCGCATATTGATATGCAAAACTGAGAAAGAAGACGTCTAGGAATTCCATTTCATTCGGGATGTACTTGTGTAGACAACCATGGTACTTGAGTACCAAATGTCACTCAGAATACTTGATACCCAGCTTCATGAAAATGGCAGGAAAGCATTTGTGAAATCTAGCACATCTTGGTCCCTTCCCTACCACAACGTGGTCCACTTTATGTATTTATATTCATAGATCTCGATAGGGTAATATTGTTCCTTGATGGCATCTTAGAGAAAACTTCAAGTGGGTTTTGTTGAGAACAATGAGGATTCGCTCTCAACCTATTTATCACAATAAGTTTCCCACCAATCTTTTACATGGGTGGCCACTTTGAGGAGTGAAAAAACTAATCTTTTCCCAATTTGACAAGTCATGAATTGAAAAATATCCTTCCAAAATATTTAACCATATATCTACGGTGTCTACATCTATCTAGCCTCCAAATATGGGAATGTTCAAATTAACTTATACCTTAAAAGGATTAGCACCTCTAGAGTGGCTACTGGATGAAGATGTGTCACCTGTGGGTGGCGTCGAAGGATCTGGGCAAAGTTATTCCTCATCACGTTCCTCTATCGCTCGAGGGCATCCTTGAGCAATATTTTGAAAGGATCCCCTGCACCCTCATCTTTATTTTCTTCTTCCATGGGAGGCTGGTGGGATTTACGAGGCAGTTCTTGAAAAGGTTCGACCAATTCGAGCCCTAACTCTTTATACCCTGACCTCGTTGGGGACATGCAAACAAAAATAGAGAAAGGGCATATCACTCTGATACCACTAATCTGGACTTATGAAGGAATGCAAAAAAATACATATATAAACATAAAATAGATACACAACATAAAATAAACTTCATTTCATTAATATCAAAGAACTGAAATATGCTTACATACAAAATGGAAACAAACTAGCTTGGGTGATGGTAGCTTATCTCTGAGAAGAGATGTGTCAGCTACATGCCTCTGAACTATGTTACAATGAGGCTCAAATGCCTATTTTATTGAGAAACAATGGAAAACCCTGAACATCCAAAAACCTAACCCTAGGAGATGAAGCACCAAAACAATGGGCCCCATTTGCGCAAATTGGTACATCAACTTCCTGGGGTTGTAACTTTGGCATATGATCTTCGTTTGACATGCACAATATCAGGTTAACAATATCTATATAAGTACTAAAATTTTAGATTACAAACATCAAAGAAACCCTCATGCTTTCCCATTTGAAAAAAAAAAAAAAAAACGTCATTTAGGGCCTCAAAATGTTCTGCAAGTTTAGGACACAAAAAACTGCCAAAAATAGTAAACTGTGCTACAATTAAGGAAACTGAAATTGTGTTATAATTAAGGAAATTGAAAGAAACAATGGAGGGGGTCCAAGTGGAATAGGTGGGTGGACAACAATATCCACCTAAATCAATCAAGGATTTCATAGAGAAGGATTCATTTGGATCTACACGCAATTTAAGTAAATTTAGCTCCAAATTATATATTTCCATTTGCTTTGTTCTAATGGATATTTTCTCTTATTTAGGTTGGGTAGTCACTTTAGTTAACATGTTTCCTGATTTTGAAGCATTAGTTTCCATATTGGATGAGCTCTTTCATAACATTTCCCATGTATTACTTAGAAGATGAATTTGAACAACTACACGAATTTGTTTAAAATCAATATTGAACTTTCCTTCTTTGTAATATTTTACAGTTTTAATACTTGAGGCATAGGTTATAAAATTTACATATTTAACTCTACTTTCACATATTATAGGGATGTGAGTAATACTGTATGTGATCCTAATCCCTTATTTTATAGTTAACTATAGGAATCCTATTCTAACATCATATTCTTATTCTTTACTTCCATGAATTGTGGAAATAATTGTTAGAAATATGTTGTCATTGATGACAAAGGAAAAGAAGATGATCAAAGATTGTTAGAATATGTTGTCAAAGGAAGTGTTCATTTGTGTCAAGAATTGGTATGATGTCACAAGTATTAATGGTGTTATATCCAAGTCAAAGGTAATCAAATGGAAAAAGAAAAGATGATTGCAAGAAGCATGAAGATAAGCTCAAAGTATGTTGCAGGGAAAGATGGAGAAGGTGTAGTGACTTTGAAGCCATTTCTAGATCAACAGATAATCTCAAGAGGAATTTGGAACTGCTCAAATGGATAAATATTTGAAAGAGATTCTCAATGGTATATAGAATTTTTCTGAAGTCCTTCTAGGATTAGAACTTATTACCAATCAATAAATGTTACTCCTAAATTAAAATTAGAGAGTTAAAGTTGGAGCAATGGCTACTTGTTGACAATTTGGAAGTTAGGAAGAGTTGGAACCACTATACAACTCACCTTGTTGGCAATCCCCCAAATGGTATCAATTTTGTGCACAAAAGGAACACTATAGATGATGTAAGATCAAGTGGAGGTGGAAAATCCACACAGTGGCCACACATGCTCTTGTTTTGAATCATTTTTCTCTCAATTGTTGAAAGTGATATTTGGAAAACTATTTTGAAGACAAAACAAGGGTTGTTTGAATGGTTAGTAATGCCTTTTGGGCTTTTCACCCACAACATTTACGAGGGTGATGAATGATGTATTGTGACCATTACTTGATAATTTCTTCATAGTATACTTAGATGATATTTCGATATTCAGTAAGACTCATGCAGAGCATGTAAAGCATGTAAGATAGGGTTTGAATGTCTTAGAAAGGAAAAGTTGTATTTAAAGATGTCGAAATGTGAATTTGGTAAGATATATTTGGTGTATTTAGGTCATATTGTAGGGGGTGGTGAATTGAAAATTGATCCCTATAAAGTTGAGGTTATTGTAAATTGGCCTAAGCCCAAAAATGTAACTGAAGTCAAAAGCTTCCTGGGAGCATCCCAATACTAGAGGAAGGTCACTGTAGGCTTCTCATCTATTGCATCACTGCTACATGCTTTGACAAGAGTGAAACATGTTTTTTAGTGGGGAGGAAAACAACATGTTGTAATTTTTTCTATCTCCTGTCACACAAGTGATTCAGAAGATATAGAAGCCTCCTAGAGATAAAATCTGGGTTGATAGGAGAGTGATGCCTAGGAAATCCAAAAGGAGTGATTTTGTATATTATCAGTAGGGATTTCTATTACACTCCATATGTCAAATATTCTAAAATGAAATAATTCATGGGCTTGGTTCAACAGTCGTTCATCAAGGTAAACTCAAGAAAACACATAGATCTAAATACTCAGGGGGTAAATATGGCTAATCCTGAAGAGAAATGTCTTGTTCTAGTGTTAAAAACACAACAATAGGCATCTTAACATTGTTGTTGTAGTATAGAAGAACAAGAGGAGGGAAATGAGGGGAATTGATGCAGAGGGTTGGACAGAACACAAAATCCTAAGCAACAATATCCAGTAGAAATATGGAAGAGTGAGGACATGAAAATGCAAAAATAGTGGAGTGTGAATTAAGGCCTCAAACTGTTATGAAACCAGCTCAACAAAAGATAGAAAAGATAGATCAATGCCTTAGAATGCAGCCTCTTTGAGGGGGCGAACTCCTTTACATTACACAAATGAATGATTCTTTCATGATTCAAATGACAAAACATCCTTTCTATATACAGGAGTCTAAGGAGTCACAATATAACCCAACTGACCTAACAATAATAGTATAAAGGCACAAAAATAACAATAGAGGGATTCTATGGGGCACAGTAATAACAATATGGGGACAATAGGGGCACAACAATATTAATAAGGGATACAACTACAATAGTAATGGGGTAATCACTACTATTATAGGGACCTAACATGCCCATCTCCTTCAAAAAAGTGTTGTCCTCAACGCTTGAGTAGTTTTGGATGCTTCTGTATAAAATTCTCATCCTCCCATGTGGAATCTTTAGCAAATAAGTTCTTCCACTTTATGAGATACTCCGAAATTGATCAATTTCGTAGCTATCAAGTTCTTGTTTCTGTGACTGCTTCTAGTTCCAATATAATTTTTCCTTCCTCGTCAAGTTCTGGCAATATTGTTTGAACTGGGAGCTTGTCACCTATAACCTTCTTTAAACATGAAACATGGAAAACTGGGTGCACTCGAGAAGCTGTAGGAAGCTCCAATTTGTATGCCATAGTACAAATCTTTTGCAACACCTTGTACGGACCATAATACTTTGGTGATAGTTTATTATCCTTCTTAGGTTGCTTGAGGGACATTTGTTTATATGGTTGCAGTTGTAGGAATACCCAATCACCTACATCAAAACTTTTTTCGCTGCAATGCTGATCTTCCTGTTGTTTCATTCTATTTTGTGCCAACACAAGGTTATCATTTAAGAGTTGGAGGACTTGTTGTTGATGCTTGATGTGATGTTCCACTGCTTGAACCTTAGAATTTTCTCTTAAATATGATGTGATGTATGGTGGCTGATATCCATAAAGTGCCATAAAGGGGGTCATTTTTTTTGCTGTATGGAAGGAAGTGTTATAACACCATTCAGCCAGAGGCAACCATTTGACTCATTGTGTTTGTTTATTAGATACAAAGCAACGAAGATATCCTTCCAAACATTTGATTACTATCCCAGTTTTCCCATTAGATTAAGGATGATCAGATGAGCTATGAGCTAACTGACTACCAAGACAAGAAAATAATTTTGTCCAAAACTTTCGAGTGAAAGTGGGATGTCTATCACTTACAATAATCTTTGGGTTTCCATGTAGCTTTTGAATTTTTTCCATAAATGCAATATAAAATATACTGGCTTTAAATGGATGTGATAATGCACAAAAGTTTGCATACTTGGTAAGTCTCTCAACTACCACCATGATGACACTCTTTCCCTCAGACTTGGGTAAACCTGTGATAAAATCCATTGAAACCTCCTCCCAACATTAGCTTGGAATGGATAAAGGTTGTAATAGACCCGGGCTCTTAATTGTTTCAACTTTATTTTGTTGGCAAATCAAACATTCCGCCACAAACTTTTGAATATCTGATTTAAGGCCATCCCAAAAAAATTCCTTCTTAACCCTGTGGTAAGTTTTTAAAAATCCTGAGTACCCTCCTAAGGGAGAAGTGTGCAATTCCATAAGAATATTTTGTTTGAGTTGGGAATTCTTACAGAGGTATAAGAAATCTTTGTACCATAACGAATCATTTTGCCAACTAAATGTGTCAGATGTACTGGAATCTTGTTGTAACTTTCGAATAAGTGCCCACACTTCATCATTCTTCCATTCCTCCATTGCTTCGTTTATCCAATCTAGTTGGATAATAGAAATGGCACACAATAATGCTCTTACCTTGAAGTGTCTTCCCATTAGGTAGGGTCGCCATTTCTTAAGTGCATGTAGTATTGCCAACATTTCCTTCTCATAAATAGCATTGTTTGAAAACTTTCCCTTGATTGGATTACTTTCAAAAGCAATGGGTCTTTCATCTTGCATTAAAACAAAACCAATTCCATTTCCCGAAGCATCACATTCCACAATAAAGGTTTTTGTGAAGTCCGGTGTAGCTAAGACCGGTGCTTGGCACATTGCCTCTTTAAGATGTTTAAAGGACTTTGTTGCTTCCAGAGTCCATGAAAATGAATCTTTCTTCAATAATGTTGTTAGAGGTGCTGCTATTCTCCCATAATTCTTAACAAACTTGCGATAATACCCTATCAACCCGAGAAATCCTCGCAGATGCTTCATGGATGTGGGAATTTTCCATTCCTTAATGGCTTTAATTTTGCTAGGGTCTACCTTAACTCCTTCATGAGATACAATATGACCCAGATATTCCACCTCTTGTACTACAAAGAAACATTTGGATCTTTTTGCATATAATTGTTTCTCCTCTAATAGTTGTAGCACCCTGTCAACATGTTCAACATGATCCTTCCAAGACGTGTTGTAGATTTCTTGTTCATGAGGTCCTTGGGATGATACAATTTCTAAATGTAACAGACTAGTGATTTGGACTCCATCTTGAAGGTTAATGAAACTTTTTTGTTGATTCCAATGAACAATATGTTTCCCCTTTGTTTATCACTTCATCTATGCCTTTCCTCCTATGAAATAGTGTAATGAAGTTGTTAGTATCACTCTCATTCATGGCTATATATTTGCTGCTAAGTAGTAATAATATGTGTATTAACTACATATTTACTTGTGTTCTTTAATATCCTACAATACCTATAATGTGCATCAATTTAATTAATGTTATTTGGTGACAAATGTATTCATGAGGCATAGAGTTTGTGTTAGGTCCCTATAATACTAGTGATTACCCCATTACTATTATAGTTTTATCCCTTATTAATATTGTTGTGCCCCTATTGTCCTCATATTGTTATTACTGTGCCCCATAGAATCCCTCTATTGTTATTTTTATGCCTTTATATTATTATTTTTAGGTCGGCTGGGTTATATTGTGACTCCTTAGACTCCTATATATAGAAAGGAGGTTTTGTCATTTGAATCATGAAAGAATCATTCATTTGTGTAATGTAAAGGAGGTTTCCCCCTCGAAGAGGTTGAATTCTAAGGCATTGATCTATCTTTTCTATCTTTTTGTGAGCTGGTTTCATAACATTTGGTATCAGAACTTTTGGATTCTAGGGTTTCGCTGCTCCAAATAGGTCATCGTGGAATTTTTGCTATAACTTTTTTCTGCGACGTTTCAGAAGAAAAAAAAACCCATTTGAGATGAAATCAAACTAAACCTCAGGTCTAAATTTCATAGCTTTTTGTGTTATATTTGCAGAGATATGATCTGAGGAAGTTGGTCTTTTTGCAGACTCCTGAATTACATTCCAAACAGGTGACCTAGGGAAATCATCATAACATTCTCTCTGAGCATTATAATGAAATTTTGTAAGAAGGTACAGAAAGAGGACAAACTATAGTTTCTTGTATATATTTTTCAGATCCAAAGGTCGAAACAGGGACACGTGGCATGTCGTACAAGTTCGCTCTACTAAATTAGTCTATAATCAGGTCACTATGGGAGATTTGGCATAACTCTTTCTTGGAGAATTGAATTGGGATTAGATTGGTGGCATTGGAAAGAGGACACAGAGGGCTACTACAAATCACAATTTCAAAACTAGATGATCTGAAATTACAGAGATACATCAAAGGCAATATCGAGCTCCTACAAAGTGAAGGTGTGTAGATTTTTTTAAATTCTTGCTTAAGCTTGGTTTGAAAAATTATTTTGAAGGAATTCAAAGGGCATAGTAGAGCATTATTATCAGTAACTGATGCCCCGAGGAAAGAAAATGCAAATACTTAGTAAGCAACCTCAAATCTCTAGCATGAATCATGAAGAAGAGGAAGAAATGCTACATGATATATCAAAATTACAAGACCAAGTGCAACAACTTTCACTCTCACAAAAGCTAACAGAAGCTAAGATAAATGGCATGGAATCTAAGATAAAGGGAATGGAAGCTAAGATGAATGGTGTGGAAGCTAAGATGAGTGGCGTGGAAGCTAAGATTGATGATTTGAAGATAGATTTGAAGACAACTTTGACAAATTTTCTACAAGAAATACTTGCTAATGGTGAAAGGGTAGCAAAGGAAACTCATGACGCGAACAAAAGAAATGTTAATCATGATTTCATAGACTCTAATGTTGGATCGAAGACCCACCATATTCCAAAAATCGATATGAGGAAGTTTGATGGCAAGGATCTCGCAACATGGATATTACAGATGGAGCAATTTTTCGATCTCAATAATGTGCAAAACACACAAAAGGTACGTATTGCAACTTTATATTTGGAACCAAATCAGTTTGTATGGTATCAATGGCTTTGCTCTCGTAAACAAATTATCACTTGGGAAACTTTTATGGAAGAATTGACACACATTATGAGGATACAAAAAGCAACACTTTTTTTAGCCAATTGATAAGTCTCAAACAAAAGGGTTCAATAATGGAGCACATTGAGGAGTTCCAAAAATTGAACATAAGGGTAAAAAATATTCCAGAGGAGCATAGGATTGATGTGTTCATAGGGACTTTAAAGGATAATATCCAACATAATGTTCACCTTTGGGAACCTGATTCATTAGAGAAGGCATTCAGGTTAGCAAGAAAAATGGAAAGAAAAATTATGGCAACCAAGAAGCATACCACTCACAACTATAAAGATGGAAATGTTGTTGCCCCTAGTCTACCACAACCTATAAGGTTGACACCACAAAAATTGGAAGAAAAAAGAGCAAAAGGGCTTTGTTACAGTTGTGATAGCAAATACACTAAAGGTCATAAGTGTGCTGAGAAGAAATTATTCTACATAGATTGTGAAGAGGAAGAAGAAAAGGAGCAAGAAAAGTCAAAAGAAGAGGACATAATCCAGGAACAAAGACTATATAAAGAAGAAATGAATCCGAACATAACTTGTAATGCATTGGCTGGAATTACCACTCCTCAAACCATCAAGATAGAAGGACAAATCAAGAAGAAAAAGGTAATAGTGTTGATTGATTCAGGAAGTACCCACAATTTTATTCATTGTAAGGTAGCAAAAGAATTCAATTGCTTCCTATATCTAGCACCAGAGTGTCAAGTGATAGTTGCAAATGGAGGAACAATAAATTGCTCTGGAAAGTGCCATAATATCAAGCTATCCATGGGAGAATATGTATTGACTAGCCCAATGCTTTCCATTCCAATGGGAGGTGCTGATGTTGTACTAGTAGTCCAATGGCTACAATCCTTGGGTACAATAGCTTTTAATTTTCAAGAACTTTTCATGAAATTTTATGCGGAAGGAAAGGAAGTTGAATTAAGGGGTATTGCAGGGAAACCAAGAAAGATAATCAGCTCTAACTGTATGACAAAGCTTCTAAAAAAGGAACAAAGAGGTGTAATTGCACAATTATGTTCGCTAGATGTTTCCACATCAAAATCATCTATTTCTCCAGATCTCCAAAAAGTCTTGGACAATCATCCCAAGGTATTTGAGACTCCCAAAGGTCTCCCACCTATTCATGATCATGATCACGCTATTCATCTGATTCCAGGAAGTGTTCCTCCAAACATCAGGTTGTACAGATATCCCTATGACCAAAAGAGTGAAATTGAACGTATGGTTGCAGAAATGCTAGAGGCTGGTATAATTCAACCTAGTCAAAGTTCTTTCTCCGCTCCAGTAGTATTGGTGCACAAGAAGGATGGATCATGGCGCATGTGTCTGGATTATAGGGAGCTCAACGAGCTCACTATTAAAGATAAGTTTCCCATTCCTGTCATTGATGAATTACTAGATGAATTGCATGGATCAATTTACTTCACCAAGTTGGATCTTCGTTCAGGATATCATCAAATTAGAATGAAGACTGAAGACATTCCAAAAACAACATTTAGAACTCATGAGGGTCATTATGAATTTTTGGTCATGCCTTTTGGCATTACCAATGCACCTTCTACATTTCAAGGTTTGATGAATTCCATTTTCAAACCCTTAGAAAATTTGTGTTAGTATTTTTTTATGATATACTATTGAACCAAAGTGGAACCACTTTCTCTGCAAACATAGGGCCTCTAGAATGCAGAATTTAGGAACCTTTGTTAAGTGTTTCTTCCCTCTTTTTATAAGGAGAGGCAGAGCTTGAAAAATAGTTACAAAAATATCTTGGCCAAGTTCTAGTTGTCTTCTTGAATAGTTTTCTCGACATTTGAAGGCTCTACTACCCAAATCATTACAGTCGAATTTGATTTTTTTATTTAAAATACAAAAGTTAAAGAATACCAAAACATGGGAAAACTAAATGGTGATGGAGCAAAATATCCCCCTTTCATTCTTGTGATGGCCTTACGAGTGTTGCAGAATCACAACTACCGACTCATCCATGACATAATTGTTTGCATTTCACTATCGGAGTGTTGCATGCCCTATAATATCGCTTTTGGCCCTCAATTTTGGTCATCTCTGTCTGTCCTAAATCCATTTATTTACCACTATATTCCATCATATTTCACCTATATATGCCTCGTTTTAGTCCTATATTTCATATTCAGGTAACTAATTAAGTTTTCAATTTTTGGAATTTTTTGTAAAAATTGGGTTTTAAGAGTAAATTTCCACTACATTAAAAATCCCTGTAATAGCTTCAATGAAGTCATATCTGTAGGACACCTGGGAGAGAACTGAATGCATATTTGGAAAGCTTGGAAACCACGTATGAAGAAACACCTATTGGTTCAGTCAAACTGAGAAAAAATAAATCCGGTCAACCCTCGTCAAACTTGACTTGTCATTCAGGAATCCCTAGTAAAAAGGGGCAAATTTATTATTTTGTGGGATTTCTCCTGATTTTGTGAACCCGACTTGATGAGTTCGCCCTATATGGATGGAATAGGATAGATAATTTTTTTAGAGCCATTATAGCAAAGTTTGTTTATTATTTTCTTATTTAATCAGAGTTTATGGACCATTCAAAGGTGGGGGGTTGTGCGTGTAATGTTGTATTAAGATTATTGGAGACTTTTGAGATAATTTGAAGAATCATTTCTACTGTTCTATTTTTTTTCATGCTGTGGATTCTTTATTAAGTTAGTTGTAGCTAAAGAGTTCTTCAGGTGGACAAGGTAAGGTTGGAGGGCCCCCATACCAAGCTAAGTACACTTTGGTTAAATTTTGTATAAATTAGCATAGTTTTGATTCAGTATTTCTTGTTTCAGTTTTATGATTTACTTACTTAGATGTGTTATGGTTTTTGTATGATTTTTGGATGATTTTGGTTTAAAATCTAATTTGCGTATGAAAGGACAACCAAAGGTTTAAGTTAAATTCTCTTTCTATCAAATTATGAATCACAACTAAAAATCATCCTTTTCAATTTCTTGAATTGTTTTTTGAATTCCAGTTTATGATTTGATGCAATGGTAATGTTGTTAGAGTAGAATTGTGAGGAAGGAAAACCAGGACCTCCTAAGTTAGGAGCCTCTTCCTTCACTTACTGCATCTTGCTTTAGTTTCTTTAAACTTAGAAATTATTTGTAATATGCATTTACCTTAACCTTTGATCATTGCCTTCTGAAATTGACGTTATCTGAAATCCATATACTTTGGACGTGCTTCCAAGTCTACAGACCCAGATTGATAGGTGAAACACCTGTGTTAGTTTACTTAGTAAATTTACTTGACATTTTTGGCGTCGTTTCCAGGGAAGCACACTTAGATAGAGTTGGTTAGGAAGATTGTTCAGAAAACATATAAAAAAAAAACATAACAACAAAAACACTTTTCATTATGGTTATTCATGCTTAGATATAGAAATTAGAAAGGTAGATCCCCAAAACAAAACCCCCAACCAACTAACAAAAACTCATTAACTACAAAATCCATTTGCAAAAAAAAGATCTACAAAAAATGATGTTGTAGAAGCCATTTAGAGAAGGAGGGTATGCCACCACAAGGATGTTCTTAAACCCTTGTACACAATTTAGAATGGTCACTAGGGATGAATCCTCATTTCAAAAGATAGAAAAGGAACAAAGAATGCATGAAGAAGATCCACAAGAAGAGAATATAGAAGCTTCTTCTAGTAATCTTTGTAAGGAGATTAATGAGTTACAGATCACATGTGATGAAGTTCAAAGAATAGATTTATAAATTCAAGAATATCTAGCATATGATCCCTTGTGCATTCATTATTTTGAACACATTACATAAGAAGAAATTTGTGATATGACAATTAAGGAGAACCAAGCAAACAAATATCATTTCAAAACTTGGTTTCAACTAGTCATTAGGCCACAACACCACTCCATTTTTCAACACTTTTTAGCATCAAATCTTTATGATCAACTAATTTTTCAAGTCCAAGTATTCATTAAGGTATATTTTTCAAACTTGGATGTGATTCTACTTATGATCTTGTTACGCAAATGGATGCATTGGAAATTCTATTATACTTGAGAGAATCAATTATTTTTTATACAATAGAGCATGATAGAATAGAATAAATAATTAAATAGGTAGAACTAGTTCACAATAAGACTTTTGGTTCAAACTCTCATGAATAAATTCTTCAGATCATTGTTCAATATTCATTTGGAAGGATTTCATGGAAAAATGTAGGATAATTTTCAAACCATGTTTTTAAAGAAGGTATCTCTTGAGATATCTTTTTAAAATCCATTTGGAATTTTCAATTTGGATCACAAATAAAAAATATGATCAAAATAAAAACTAGGTCTCAAGTGAAATTTTGATCACAGAGTTAGTACAACCTTGATTTGAGGGGTCGAATGGAAATATTTTAACATGATATTTATAGGGAATATATATGTTTTAATCTAGCTTCCAAATCAATTTGAATCACCTCAATCCGATATCATATGCAAATGTTATGCTCAAAATACTAACTACTTGTCGAAAACTCTACATGGTGACAATTATAGGTCTTGACTGTTAATTTTCATATTTAACATACCAAATCATCTTATTTTAAAAGAATTTTTATATGGGAGATATATATTCAAGTCTATATAAATAAAAAAAAATCAATCACCCCATTTTGAGTACAAATGAAAAATGTGTGCCAAATTTAGTGACTGCATGTCCTAAAATCAACATAGTGAAACTCTATCGCCTAGTTATATTCATCAACAATTTTGTGATATCAAACCTAAGTATTTTAAAAACCTATTTCTAATGAATAGAAAAAAAATAATCTACTTTAATCTCCAATTTTAATCACATCGATCTAATCTTTAATGAAAAAGTTACACTCCAAGTAGTGATTGTTGGTCTTGTAAAAAATTTACAAGAAGCTCTATCAAACATGGTACTCCTCATAATTTTTCATGTATCATTTTAAATAATTTTGAAAACTTGTTTATACTGGAAGTAACCATTTGAATTCACTTCAACTTTGATTTGGAATCACTCTAATTGTAAATAAAAAAAATATTTTGTGAACAAAATACCGCTAGGAGGTCTAGGTTGGCCACCATTCCTCAAGGGGTAAATGAATGCATTTTCTTTGTATATCATATTTGGACTTGTTGTTAAGAATTTCTTGTAATTATTTTACATATTTCTTGGATGAAGAGAGATTGTACACCTCTCTTAATTCATCATCTAATATTGTATTGCAGGTAAATGCTTTGTTTTTGCAGGTCATAAGAAGAATTAGGGAGTGAACTTCATGGATGGACTTTTCAAAGTCAATCTTTAAAAGTTCATATCTATGAATATGAAATGAAAATATCCAAGTCAAAATAAAGTGGAATTCAGTTGATGTTTATTTCATTCAAAGAAACTCAAAACTCGTGAAGCTTTCTTTCAATTGCTGACCAACAACACCAACAACCCTACAACATGAATCAAGATCGAGGAAAAAGGCATGAAGCTAATCATTAGAAGAATAAGTCAAGTTTTTGTACCATGAAAATTCGCATCCATTGCCTAAGAAGCCTTTCAAAAGCCATATTTTTCATCATGTTATTCATCTACCATATTCTATGCTAAGCTTCATAATAATTCAGATCTACCATATTGAAGTCCAGATCTATTATCTATCTATCCATATACTCATAAATCATGATTTCAACCTATCTTACTTTCATAATATTTCCATACATGCCTACACCATGATACCCTACCTCCATCCAGAAAAGAAAAGAATAAAAAAATTAGAAAAATATCAAAAATAATAAAGGAGTTTGGTTGTGAAAATCTAGGATACTGGCACAATACAAACTCGAATTCATATCAGAAAACTAACTTGTTTGGCCAATATGAATTCTCTTTTATGTTTTAAAATTTCATTTTGCAGAATCATCCTCCAAAATTCAAAGACTTGAGGGTAGGTCTCAATATCAACAAGGGGAACTATTCATAATAAACCAACAAACTATGCAACTGGTTTAATATCAAGCAGTTGTATTATAGAAGGGACCTGAGACATCATAATCAATATTTATCAGTAAGGGACCTGAACAAGATCAATGTCATATGTTATTGTAGAAGAGACTTGATTATTCTTTAAATCAACATCAAAGGGACCTGAGAAGCAACTACAAGCATCTACAATCCAACAAAATCATTATGTAGAATTTATTTTGAGGTCAAAGTATCATCATTGTTAGCAAATGTCAAGTGTTTAAAAAAGCGCTAAGGTCATTATCAACATAAGAAAAGAATTGACAAAGAGCTATCAAGTGAAAGGATAGTACTGGAAGTTTAAAGTATTCTTAATGCCTTCGATTTTGAAATTTTTTCTAAGATTAATAAACTAGTTTAAACTTGAATATGCAGCACCCCTATCCATGTATATATCATCCTACATTATCCTACATTAACCTATATCCTACATCACCCTACATTATATATATTTACCTCTTACATTATTCATTCACCTTATTACATTCATTAACCTTATTATAACCTTACATTCATCAATTCATCATTCACTCAACCACATTCATTTTCATTTTTGACCAAATGTTTTAGCCACATCTCCTTTTTGGGCCAAATTTTTTTTTGCCTCATGGAAAATTGCCTACAAAACAAGAAGGATTGGTCTCATGTGCTTACAAAACAAGAACAAAGAGGGTTAGTATCATGAAAGAAAATGATGCATGATTCAATGATATATCTATGATGTTTGGATTTGAAATGACCTTAAAATGTTCATTTCAAAAGAGGAACAAATGCATCATGTAAAGGACAAGGAGGAAGAAAAAATTATGACCCTAAATGACAAGAAGGAAGAATAAATTATATGCATGGAAAAGGACAATAAGGACTTTAAAAAATCGAAGTAATTACTAAAGAGAATGCAATTCAAAGTGTAAGGATCAAAGTAATTACTAAATGAAACACAATGTAAGGTGCATGAAATGCAAGGTTTATGCAATGCAAGATTCATGAATGAAACTAAAATCCATACAAAGACATGGTGAAGTGTGAAATGGTGGAACATAAACATAAAATAGATTTTTTTTTTAACTTTGAAAATGAACATGTATAAACCATAAAAAATTTGGCCCATAAATTCGATTTTGAAAATTGATGAGTGATGAATGGTCATTTCAAAAAGAGTAATTGTTATGAAAAAATACATCATGAGAAGGAAGACATTAAATTTTTAAGGACAAGGAAACAAGACAAATCATTTCATTGAAATCATCAGAGAAAGCAATGGAATGTAGTCTTGATGATACATTGAAAGGTGCATCAAAGAGATTTAGAACAGTCGGTGAAAGAGCACGTTGTTAAGGCACTCCATATGCAAAAGGTAACTGGTTCTAGTCTCGCCAATACCATAAAATCCAGCATGGTTTCCGCTAGTGCAGCTCAGGCCGGGTGCGATCCCTGGGCGAATTTGACGGCTTAGATGCCCCTGAGTTGTGGCCTCTCAGCCACAAGGTAAGAGTGATTTTCAGGATTCACCCACTTATCAACCAAAAAAAAAGATACATTAAAAGGTGCATGTATATGAATGAAATTGAATTCATTACAAAATCATATGTATGCAATGATAAAAGGAATCATATAATCAAACTCCTGCGTTTTAAGCGAAGAAAAAAAAAACTTTTCAAAAAGCATATGTATATGAAATGAGGGTGCATGCAATTATAGCAAGGTTCACACACCAAGAGAAATTATAAGGAAAATCGATTTCTGAAAATCGATAAGGATGAAAGGGTCATAAAATGACAAAAAGGGAATATGACAGGTGTTGAAGACGATGGTCAAAAGTTCAAATGTTGCATGAGAAAAGAGGCAATGGTTAGCACCTACACAGAAGCAGAGAAATGAAAGCTCAGACAATGAGTGCCAGTGCCTTCACACAGGAAGAAGAAAGGGAAATAAAAAAAATCAGAGAACACGGTGTTGTGATTAAAAACTCTAGTAGGAAGCTTGAAAACCCATAAGTAAAATTGATTTTATAAATGCAGTCAAGATGAAATCGAATTAAATCAAGGTGAATCAGTGAACAATTCCATGAAAAATGAAGAGTTACATTAACTAGAACTCGGAAATCAATCTGTGAGATACAAATCCCGTAAATCACGTGAAATCTTAGTGTTTGAGTTTCAATAGGATTACAAGCCAGTTAAGTTTAAAAAAATGGTCGTCAGCAAAGAAAATAACTTTGAGTTTTAAGAGCAGTTGGCAACCTAAACTTGAGTTTGAAACTCCAAGTGATAACATTGATAACGGGAGAAATAAGCGCTAAAAATTTATGAACAAAGTGTGAGTTATTGGTGAGTGAATTCAGTGTTAAAACTGAGAGATATATGTGCGTTTCCATAAATCAATTTCATTTTTGTAGATAGACTATTGTAGTAAAGAGGAATCGATTCCATTACTAGAGATGGATTGTGTATGGTAAAGAAAAGTCAATTTCATTGCTGGAGATGGATTGTTGGTGGCAAAAGTAAATCGAAATGCAAGGAGAAGAAGACTGTGAAATCGATTTCAAAGATAGTGCCTTATCTTTGTGAACAAACAAGCAGTTACAAAGTGACAATTTGATATTACAGAAAAAGGTTTTTTTTTTCATATTCGTGGGCATTCATCAGTCAAGGGATTTCCCCATCTTATACAGCAGTGATAGAGATAGTATCTCAGCCCTAAAATTTGATACTTGAGCTCAAAAATTTATCCTCATCCTCGTGGGTATTCAACAGTGATTGAAATTTGCATATCAATCTAGTAAATCAACATTCCAGTTCAAAATTTTTGAGAATATATTACGAAGTCTTGGTAAGAAAATAGTTGCATTTTCGAAAAAATTTCATTACTTTTAAACCGTATATCCATTTGATGCCAAATTTTGAGGAAAGATGCATTGATATAAGATGAATAAACCCATAAAATTTCACACCAAAGAGCTTTCATTTTTCTAGAAATCAACCATCATCATATACAACCATTTCCCATTTTTCTTGAATTATGTGCATTGAATTATCATGAAATTTAGCAAGGAGATGCATCATTGTGAGATCAATAGATATGGTAAATTTCAAGTTAAACCGATTTGTATTTTTTAAGAAATCAAGCAATGTCACCTACAGCCAATTTGTCTTTTTCTTAAAATCCATGATGACGATATTTCCAATTTTTGGTGAAGATAAGCAATGGAGCGGTAGAAATATTTTTGCAAAATTTCAAAGAAACCCAGTTTGTAGTTTATGAGAAAATGGTTAATAAAGTTTGCTGCTACTTGTACAATGTTTGTTGCAACTTCATGTGCAAATTGATTTAACTTCACCAACATTGCTAGAATAGAATGACCATTGCTTTGGAAAGATTTTGGGAAAGAAGATTCATGTCCTAAATTGGACAAGAAGAATGGTTTTGTTTATTAGGCATTGAGAAATGGAAATTATAGCTTGGTTGATACAAAGGTATGGGTTGCATAAGGACACTAATAAGGTTCAGATAAAGAAAATTAATACCCTCTTTCAACATCGAAGAAATATTTCAGACACATATCCAAAAGTATGGGGATGGAAATGATTCACATGGCAAAGAGTTCAATTAATCCTTCAGTGTGCTCAAATTCAAGATCCTTTAAGTAGGCAAATAAAGGATAGCTCCAATTGAATTGACAGAGGAAGAAATGGAGAGGGTTATTATATTTCTTCAAGCAGAACAAGCAAAGGATTCTACATCAGGAGGTAGATCCATAGGCAGAACATCAGGGAGGTCAACATACAGAGGTAGAAGATCAATGAGACAATGACAAGCATGAGGACATGCTTGAGAATCAGTAAGGGGGAGATGTTAACCCTCAATTTTGCTCACCTTTTGATATCCTAAATCCATTTATTTACCACTATATTCCATCCTATTTCACCTATATATTCCTCATTTTAGTCCTATTTTGTATATTCAGGTAACTAAATTAAGTTTTCCAATTTTTGGAATTTTTTTGTAAAAATTGGCTTTTAAGAATAAATTTGGACTGCATTAAAAATTTTCGTAATAGCTTCATTGAAGTCATGTGCAGGACACCTGGGTGTGATCTAAGTGCATATTTAGAAATTTTGGTAACCATGGATGATTAAACACCTATTGTTTCAGTCAAGATGAGAAAAAACAGGCACTGTCAATGCTGGTCAAACTTGAGCTGTCATTCAGGAATCCCTAGTAAAAATCGGCAGATTTATTATTTTGTGGGATTTTTCCTAATTTTGTGAACCAAAATTGATGAGTTCGAGTTGTATGGATGGATTATGATTGATAAGGCTATTAGAGCCATTATAGCAAATTTTGTTTATGATTTTCTTATTTAAACGAACTTTATGGACCATTCAAAGGGGGGGTGTGAGTGTAATTTTGTATTAAGATTATTGGAGACTTTTGAGATAATTTGAAGAATCATTTCTCCTGTTCTATTTTATGTTCATGTTATGGATGCTTTATTAAGTTAGATGTATCTGAAGAGTTCTTCAGGTGTATAAGGAAAGGTTGGATGGCCCTCATGCCAAGCTAAGTACACTTTGGTTAAATTTTGTATAAATTAGCATAGTTTTGATTTAGTATTTCTTGTTTTAGTTTTATGATCCAGTTACTTAGATGTGTTATGATTTCTGTATGATTTTTGGATTATTTTGGTTTAAAATCTATTTTTTGTACGAAATGACAAGCAAGGATTTAAGTTAAATTCTCTTTCTATCAAATTATGAATCACAACTAAAAATCATCCTTTTGCATTTCTTGAATTGTTTCTTGAATTCCAGTTTATGATTTGATGCATTAGTAATTTTTCTGGAGTAGAATTTTGAGGAAGGGAAACTAGGACCTCCTATGTTAGGAACCTCTTCTCTTTCTTTCTACATATCACAAATTTCTGCTCTTTAGTTTCTCTTCTTGAGGACAGTAATGTGGGGAAGGATAACCAGGACCTCCTAAGTTAGGAGCTTCTTCCTTCACTTACTACATATTGAATTAGAGACTTTTTAGTTTCTTTAAGCTTAGAAATTATTTTTAATATGCATTTCCCTTAACCTTTGAGCCTTGCCTTCCGAAATTGACTTTATTTGAAATCCATATACTTTGGACATGCTTCCAAGTCTACAAACTCGGATTGACAAGTAAAACACCTCTATTAGTTTACTTAGTAAATTTACCTGACAATATCCATAATGTTATATCAGATCTATGCCTTATCAAAAATTTCTTCTTAAAAAACGTTACGAAAAAAGTGAGTTTTGATGTCCTTGGTCCCTTTTGTTTAGCCCCTTTCTCATTTCTCATCATAGGAGCAAGGGTTGTGACCTGTTTCTTAGCCTTCAGGCACTAAGGAATTTTGTTCTTGCTAGGGGCCATTTTTCCTTTGTAAAGTGCTTTATGCCCCTCATCCTTTAATTTCTTCTAGACCATGCACTAGCCCAATATTATATCCCCTCACATCAGAGGTTTCCAATCTGGGAAATAACTTTAGAGTTGTGACATTCAAATTCTCCGATATGCCTACCTCTGATATGACATCATCACTCCACATGGAACTTTATGAGTGGTGACATGTGTCACCTAGATTCCCCCCCTTAGGCCCCTCAAAATGCTAAAACTGCATGCCATGTTTCCTTATTAGAACCAGTCATATGCTATCAAATGTCTCACTAGAGGAGAGAGAAAAGGGCCCGTCCACCTTTGGTTTTGCGATGAAATCCTTTTTAAACCTTTATTAGCATTCCCTAATAGTTTTAAATTATATTGGAACATTTCCCATATCACATCTTTTTAAAGGTTCACACGTTCAAAAATTTTGATCCTCTGATTTCCGATGTGTCGATCTCCTCCAACCTCTGACGTTGCGACCTCCGATTTGCTGGACATCTAACATGTGGACCTCTAATATGCTATCATCGATATGCTGAGACCTTCAGTATGTGATCGCCAATGTGCTAAGACCTCTGATATGCGATCACAAATATTTTGATATGCCCGATATTCTGATGTGTGATTGTCAATATTATTTCCTTCATGAGGCTTTAATCCTTGAAACTTCAAAAGACCATATCTTTTGACTAAAGAGTCCATTTTCATACTTCCATATATTGTTGGAAAAATTGTTCAGAGCACTTTCCAATGGAGTGGGTCCAATTTAGGCTTTGAGTCCTTTTATAGCTTCGAAGATGACTGCAAACATCTCTACTTATTTACTCTTTCAAAAACTGAAAACACATTTCAATGTAGTAAGTGACAACACAAGAGAAAGCCTTCGATGCATTGAAAGAGAAGATCGGTACAACACTAGATCTAACACTTCCATATCTCAAGCATGCATTCGAAATCCAAATAGATGAAAGTGATTATGCCATGGGGGTAGTATTAATTCAACACAGTAAGCCTATATTCTTTCACTCTGAGACTTTTATAGCTGAGTAATTAACTATCCAACATATGATAAGGAATTTTATGATCTAGTATAAAGCGTGAAAAAATGGAAGTACTATTTAAAGGGTAAAGAAACAACCATACATACAAATAATCAACCATTACAATATCTTCAATCACAAACTAAGCTACAACAATCAAGCACTTCAGATGGATGGGAGTTTTACAAAAATTTCACCTAGTCATTAGATATAAGAAATGCATATACAACAAAGTTGCAGATATGTTATCAAGGCCTATAATCAATTCTTCTATAATTCTTAAGCATGATTCAATCACACATGAAAGCTACATTGAACAATATGCTCAAGATAAATATCTCAAAAATCTATATGAAACTTTCAGTAAAGGAAATAAAATTGAAAAACTGGATTATCATGTTCATGAAAAACTATTATATCATCTTGGAAAGTTATGCATTCCACAAAGTCAAAGAGTCAATATTATAAGGGAAGCACAAACATCTCTTATTTTTGGTTATTTTGGTGTAGGAAAAATAGTTGCTCAATTGTAGAGGTATTGTTATTGGCTTGTATGAATGAAATTGTACCAAGATATGTAAAGGGGTGTTCTATGTGTGCTACTAGTAAGTAAAGTAACATGAAATTGGGATTGTATACTCCACTTCCTATTCCTTCGCATCCTTGTGAAAGTGTGTCCATGGATTTTGTGGGGGGATTACCTATGTCTAGGAAAGGTCATGATTATTTGTATGTTGTAGTGGATAGGTTCAGTAAGATGTGTATCTTAATGCCTTGTAAAAAGCAAGTCACAAATGAAGAAACAACATATTTTTTTTCTTTCAAAATGTATGGGTTCACTTTGGGTTACCCACATAAATTATATCTGAATGAGATTCTCAATTTCTCAGGAAATTTTGGTCAAGTCTATGGGGATTGATGGACACCAAGTTGAAGAAAAGGATTTCATCCACAAACTGATGGCCAGATAGAGGTGGTGAACAGGACAATAGTCCATTTACTATGAGGATATTGTCGCAAACCTCCTAAGCTTTGGGATGAGCACTTACACTACATTCAACATGCTTACAACCGTGCCAATAATTCATGGACTCAGACGTCTCCATTTGAAGCATGTTATGGTTATTTACCAAAACATCCTTTAGATTTCATCTTTGGGAAAGATATTGCATTGGATGGACATAATGATGTGGAGAAAGGCAAGCGCTTCATTAAACATATCTAGTTGGTACATCAAATAGTGTAGGAACAATTTGAAAAAACTCAAGCCAAATACAAAGCCAAGCATGACACGCATCGTGTGGATAAAAATTTTCAGGTGGGAGACCAAGTTTGGTTATACATAAGAAAAGAAATCTTACAAGGAGAAGGTAAAAATCTCACACCGATCCGATATGCTCCATTCTGAATCTTTGAAAGGATTGGAAAGTATGATGTTCGATTAGATTTGCCTCCTTATATGTAAATCTATTCTGTTGTAAATGTTGAAAACTTGATATTGTATGAGCCTCCTATGATCATGGATCAAGACAAAAGTATTCAGGTACCTTCCATAGAAGATTTTTCTCCTGAATACATGTATGAGTTGTAGGAAGATACCATTATTTAAAGGAAGACAAGGACTTCATGCAAAGGTGATGCGGAGTACCTTCATGTGGGGCTCAAAGGTACCAATCCAAGCAAATCATGATGGATCGATATCAAGAAGGAGAGGGAGATTTATCCTCACTTATTTTCTGAGTAGTACTGGAATTTTGTTGGTCCAAAATATTCCAGTGGAGAAGAGTGGTCTAGAGGATCCAAAAGAGGCTCAAAGTTTCAGAAAATGCTCAAAATTCAAATTTGTCAAATGCAAATGAAACCAAATGAAATGCGTAGTGCTCGTCGCTTTGATTCCAATGCAACTTGAACGGGTGAAAACAAAAATCTTATGCAAAAGTTATACAAGGTCAAACTTTAGGTTCAAAGAGTTGAAAAAGTCAAAGGTCAAATTCAAAGTCAACACTCAGGGTTCCAGTAGTCCATAGTGAAATCAGGGTTCCATTAGTCAAGGTTCCAAGCTCGTGGTTCCAACTAACACGTGGCATTTCCAAGTTTTGATAAGTGGCATATTCTGGTTGGTTGAATTTAAACCAACCACAAGGTGACACATGTCCTATCACAATTGGTCAAAACTTCTATGGATCAATTAGCAAACCTGATGGGATTTGAACATCCAATTATTATAAACAAATCCCTCCACCATTGAGCCATAGGTGGCTTTGTTGTAAAATTTGCAGGGCTAAGTTCTGTTAAGTTTTAGGAAAAGATAGTTTTTAACCTAATTAGGCCATTTAGAGGCCAAATTGAGCATTTCGAAAGCCAAAACAAGGTTTTTTTGGCTCTTCTAAATGCATTGGAAGAATTTTTTTTGACGATTTGGAGATTGTAAACATATGTAATTTATAATTTGAGCATATTAATAAAGTGGTTACACTGGAAGAGGACCCAGAGATGTAGCCTAGGAGGGGTGAATTCCGTTATCAACTTATCTTCTTTTTATTGCTTCTATTTTCAGTCTCCATTATTTTCCTTTGCTAAAAAATATTTATTAAGTTTATGTGTTTTCACAATTTCGATATTTTGCATAAGAATACATAAAATAACTTGAAATTCATTCAGTAATACCTTCATTTCATTTTTGGATCGTTTTCATTTTATTTTCTTTTAGTGACTTATGTCATCTGACAAAAAAAATTCCATTTGAGTTAATGGAGTGAAAACTAGATTATACTTTCCTCATCTTAAAGTAAATCAATTATGGTGTTAACATAATTTTTTTAGATAATGAAAAACATTCTACCTTAACAATCTCTCTTCACCTCAATTCTTAAGTGATAGTGCAATTGATCACCGAAATCCCTCCTTTCAAACTCATGTGACAACTAGTAATTGATCTCTTTAATTAGTTGTTTATTATCACTAATCAAAATAATGTTATCAACATACAACACCAAAATAAAGAAAGTACTTAAATTCTCCACTTCACTCCTTATGGACACTCTCTCACAAAACATTTATCAAATCACTATTATCATTGTTGTAGGGGCTACCTCAATCCATGCAATGATCTCTTCAACCAATGCACCATGTCTTCCCTCCATTTTGCTATAAATAACTCATCTTGGTTTATGATTATTTATTCATTAACCTCACCATCAATACGTGATATCTCTACATTTATTTTCTTGACTTCCAAACCATAAGCCACTATTTTGTATAAACATTAGCTTAACAAAGGCCATTTTGGCTATTGAATAGAAAATAATCTGATAACCAATAGCCTGATATACTTTATAGTATCCTTTGGTAACAAATGAGTTTTGTATTTCTCAACTTAACCTTCTTCATTATACTTCCTTTTAGACACCCAATTCCATCATATGGCATTCCTTCCTTCAAGGAACTCCTATATATTCTTTCAAATTCCTTCTATTTATCCCCATAGTATCCCCATTTTGGATAGTAAGGGAATATTAACATTTGTTATATTAACACCCATTCAAGACAAAATGAAATAGATAAAACTAGATTACTCATAGACATACATTTTAGGCATCCTTCACTCATAAAATATACTCTCCAAGTTCAAAAATTGGTATTTTCGATCATGCTCTCCAAGTTCAATAGTTTATCTAGCTGATCATGCTAAAGTTACACATTTTCACTTTCAATTCGGGTAAAATCAAGGAATAGTTTTATTTTCACCTCCTACCTTTGGAATTTGTGCATGAGGTAGCTACAGTAGAAGTTCTCTCATATCTTCATCTTTAGGTTGAAAATTATGCTCATATAGAATAACAATACGTTATACTATTTCTTTTGTAATAGATTCTTGATGTTGATGTGCATGATATTTCTCCTCCTTAAATATCAAATCTTATCCATAGCTATATCAATGCTAAAGTCATAACATACACGCCATGGCTTCTTTTAAATAGCCAATGAATATGAACTTTATTTATTTAATGTCAAGTTATATAGTAGCTATATATCCATTAGCTCAACCACATACATGTATGTTTCATTGTTAGAAACCCTATGATGTGCATTAGAGGGATGACCTACACTTTATTTTGCCTCTTTATTCTTTTCACACTTGAAAATTGTGACCTATTAATAAAATAATTGGTTGTGAGAACCATGTTATGCTCAAGCTAGCATATGCTTTTAAACGACATGATTTATGCATGAAATTTTGACCCATCCTCGTAGTAAAGTGAGGAGTTAATTAAACAATTGATAAATCTCATATATGAACAAGCATCACAACAAACACAAACTAGTACTTGAAAACTCAGTCAAATACCATAATAAATTATTACCTTTCTTGCTAAAGTGTGAGAAAAAATATATACCTCAAGTTAGATTAATTTATTTTTATTATCACTTTTCTAGTTTTATTTAGTATAATATTTCTATTGTATTACACTTTTGAATTTGGAAAATGATAAAAAAACATAGATTTGGAGTGTCTTACAAGCAATGCAAAAGTGTGGAAACACACTAGGATGAAAGGCCCTTGGGTGTTTTTTCTTTGGCACTAAATTGTGAGTGTAATTTTATACAAACAATATCAAATTATAAAATACATAAAAATATAGAACATCTTAAACTAAACACGCATAGAAAAGAGGGTAGTTCCCTAGGGTAAAAATTGAAAAATTTCCCAATTAAGATAAAACAATTTTCAGTATTTTGGGAAGCTCAAATAACTTATAAATATTAATTATATGCATTCAAAACAATTATATCTAAGGCTCGAGGAGGCTAGATGCAACCTTTATTTTCAATCGCATAGACTTAGGGTCTTACAAATCCTTCTACCAATATTGTTATGAAAAAATTCCAGAATTGAGTAGACATCTGAAAAGCATCAACATAATGTTAGATCAACCTTGAAACCATAAATAAGATGTCCACTTTACACTTTGGCTTCTAGCTCAATAGTTTAGCTATAAATACCAATAAAAATGGATAGATTAAAAAAATACCATGAAATTTGTTATAGGTGACAAATAAATGATTTCTAGTGGTTTATTTTTGTTTTCCAGGGTTGTTGTTTTTGTTTTTTTTTTTTTTTTTTTTTTTTTCTATTTTTGAATTTATAGAAAATAAAGGACAAGAAATGATTTTTTCTAAAGAAGGATTTGGTTATTGGCATTAGGACATAAGAACGTTATCTACACTAGGGAAATTGGGGTTAAGATGAATTGTCATCTTAAATTTTGCTATATAATGTTTGTGGATTAGGGAAAGAGGCTAGAACATTAGACTTTAAGTTAGCCTATTCTCTAATCATGACATATTATTAAATCAAATACCTATAAGAAGGCATCCCATGAAAGGGGAAAGTATTCAGAAACAATATCAACTATAGAATGAAATATAACCATCCTAGATCCATCTTCGAAACGGATGTATCAAGTGCCAAGAGGAATCAAATTTCTTGAGGTGAAAAACCTTGTTTTTGAGTGAAAAACTTGAGGAGCACATCAAGATATTTGATCTCTTTCGGTGCTTGATAGGTTCGGGGTTAAGATGGACCTAGGCTGGTTTTATTCATGTGTGTTCGCACTAAATTTTTTGAACATATAATTTTTCTCATAATTTTAAATTTGTTGAATATGCATAATATTAATCATCTCATTTTAATTTTAAATTTTCTTAGTTACTTTAATTTGTTCAGAGATAGTAAATAACTTGATTGATGAGAAATGATGAAATAAAATTTTGAATGCAAAGTGATAATGTAATATTTTTGAATGATAGAATGTGAATAACAAGAATGTAGTGAATTACAAATGCTCTTCATTGTGCTCATCTCAAACTATTTTCTTGTACTATTGTTATTGTTGCACCTGTTAGTTTTGTCATCTTTTGATAGAAATCATATGAAGCAGTTGGTTGAAATCATAGACCATTCAAAATTTTAACTCAAGTTATTATAGTAAAATATATGTTTTGTCTCTTTCTCTTGAATATTAATAGTATCTTTCTCTAATGTCAATAATTGTGGCTTATGGAGTGCTAAACACCAAGTAATTTTTAACACTAGTCATTTTCCATATCCTCATTTGAATGCAAAGTGACTAACAATGTTGAATGATGGAAAATGAGAATAATGAGAATGCAGTCAATTAAAAATAATTTATAGTTTCAAGAAGCAAACATTTTGGTTAAGGAAACATTATATTTAAGATGAAAACTCAATTATTTTATTTATGGTTTCAAATTATTGTGTTAAAAGATTCATAGGTGTTGTATTCCTTATATTGACTATGTGCTTTAACAAGAGTAAAAGATCGAGAATATAATAGGTAAAAAATAGTATAGAACATATTTCCATATATTGTGGTCAATGTTATATGTTGTCTCTCTTTCTCTTGAGTATTAATAGTATCTTTCTCCAAATTCAATCATTCTGAATTATGGAGTGTTAAACCCCAAGTAAGTTTCAATGATAATTGTTTTGAATTATCTCATTTGAATGCAAAATAAGTAACAATTTTGAATGGTGGAAAATGGGATAATAAGAATGTTTTCAATTAAAAATTCTTTTCAATTTCAAGAAGCAAACATTTCAAGTGAAATTTTGTATTTTCAGGTTATATACCATTTTTTTGGCCCCTCTTTACCTCCTTCTTTTTCCCTCTCTCCCCCGAAATTTATATCTATATCTCCCTCCATATCTCCTTCTTTACCTCTCTATCTCACTCCAACAAAACACATACACCCTCTCTTTCTCTCCATATCTATCTATATTTCTATCCTTCCCTCTCTCTATCTCTCCCCTCTTCCTTCTCTCCCCTATCCATCTATATATCTATCTTTGTCCATCTCTCATTCCTTGTCTCCCTATCTCACTCCAAAATGTACACACTCTCTATCCATATTTATTTCTCTCTCTCTCTGTATATATATATATATATATATATATATATATATATATATATATATATATATATATATATATATATATATATATATATATATATATCCCTTTTCACTTCCTCTCTCTCCCAACCCTTCAATATGTGTAGAAAAACATCAAAATAAAATGTTCATTGATAATTTAGTATATGAATTAACATAGATATATAAACAAAAGGTTGCTAACAAGTCTTAGGCATCAATTCATGATAACCCTAAAAATATTTTGTTGGGTCTGGAGCCTCATTATCTTCCTAATTTCTCATAGGTTTTTGTTTTAGTCGGGTTGGATCATTGCTCCTAACAAAGGGGAAACACTTCCCATTTAATCGTTGTTAGGGGGGTCAAGGGGGGTCGAAAATGAATTTTATGATCCCCCCATGGTGGGGATTCAGAGGAAGCACCCATGAAGTGAAAAATAGATGAAAAAATTCCTTGTAAAATATTTTAACTTCATAGTCAATCTAGGTCATTCATTAGGCAGATGACATGACAATAGAAGCTACGCTAATTTAGGGTTTTTTCCCTAGAAGGAAACCTTCGATTTATATGAGGGAATTATATAGTGGTTGTCTATTATTATTCTAAGAGAGAGAGAGAGGAGGCTATGTGAGAGCGAAGAGGAAATTATAGTGATCTATTGTAGGTTGTATCTCTTCATTTTGATGGATAATATAAAAGGAAGGACCACCTATTTATGTGTATATCTTGTTTTATGCATTTCTATATTTATGTTTCCACAATATTTTATGTGTTTCATTACTCCATTAATTAATTTCTAACAGATGGTATTAGAGCTGAAGGTCTACTTGGATAGTAAAATCGTAGGAGAGAAGGGTTCATGATTCATGTGGGATCAATGCTGTGTAACAAGGCTAGTTAAAAAATCCATGTAAAATATATATATATATATATATATATATATATATATATATATATATATATATATATATATATATATATATATATGGCCATGATGCTTGGACACGTATTCCAAGATGAATGGTGGGGGGAACATCCTAGTGGGTGTTGATTCGATTTATTATGGCTAGGGAAATTGGAAAAGGCAATGGCTAAGGCTTTGGAAAGGAAAAAATGCATTTTGGAACATTTATTTATGAAAATAAAGGAAATTAGGAGAAAATGGAGGTGAGGGATCACAGGTTGCATGTGAGGAAAATGAAGAAAATAGAGGCCTCATTTATAAAAAGTCTTCTAAGAATTAGTTGGCAAGCTCTTGGCTCAAACTTGGTCAATGTAACCTTTTGTCATTTCAGTTTTGGAGCTCTCTCATTATTCTCCCTCTCTCTCATACACTTGGAGACTTAGGTTTTTCTTGGAGCACTATTGGGGGGTGTGGAATACTTGGATTCTTAGAGAAAGAAGGCAAAGGAAGAGTGGGCAAGCACAAGAAGGCATCAAGATCAACAACTGCATCAGATTTTCTTTTAGGTACTGAGTTGTATGTATGTTTCCTTCACTATTTTTGGCATGCATGGCATATGCATGTGCATTCTTGCTCATGATATTTCGTTGGCATGGAGGATTTCTTGTATTGACAATGGATTGCCTAGCCTTGTTGTTTCCTGGATAGCCATAGTGATTGTGGGTTTACTTTCATTGTTTTTTTTCTGTTGGTTCTCATGTTTCCTTAGATTGGGCTGAGTTATTAGTTACTAGAATCCTTGGTTTGCCAAATGCTCTCAAAGTCTTGTAATAGCTTGGGTTGAGTTACTAGTCCTAGAAGCCTTGGACAAACAAATGCTCTGAAAGCCCTTGGTGGGTTGAGTTACTAATCCTGGAAGCCTTGATTGGACAAACACTCTAGAAGCCCTATATAAGTTATGGGTTGAGTTACTAGTCCTGGAAACCTTCACCTGACAAATTCTCTGGAAGCTCTTGAAGGCTTGGATGGAGACCAATCTGATGATGGTTTTGCTGATGTCCCACTAGGTGGTAGAATCATTGTTTCATGGGTTGAGGTGGATGGTGTCTGGAAGCCCTGGATTAGTTTTGATTGATGTGTTCTATGAGATAGCACGTGTATGCTTGGAATATGGCACGGGGATGAATGACTAAAGAGATATTTGGCTTAACCATTCTATGGTTCGGTGGAACATGGAAGTCCCATCTCGGGTTTGGATTTTTCATCATTAATGAAAGGTTATTTCTCCTTTTATTTCTATGATAATTATGCTATATTATATGAGGTTTATATGGAGGTGAGTTCATTAGTATTTATGTCCCTATTATACTAGTTATGTATATGTTTTATGACAGTAGCTATGTATGGCTCTGTTGTGGCCACCAACAACCCCCCTCCTTATTTAGTATTAGCAATAACACTATGTAAGTGGGGACCCTTAGTCAAAAAATTCAAAAAATCAATTAGTACTCATATATGTTACTCCTTAAGAAACATCGCATCACGCAGAGAAAAATAATGTATTTCCTTATGAGTCAAAATGATGAAATGCAAGATTGCGATGTGAACTCCATCGCATCGCATGCATTAAGAAAAACTCACTTTGGAAAACCTTAAAAAAAAAATCGCTGATATGCAGTATTACATATCGCATCTCGCAAATTTGCATAAAAGACACATAACAATTTAACGATTAAGCAATCAACGATCTTACGATACTGCAATCTGCGATCTTGCGATAGCACGATCAAGCAACCTTGCGATAGACGATGAAATTGCGGTTATGCGATACAACGTCACAGATTTTCCTGGCTCAATATTCAAGTTAATGTTTTCCATAAACTAAGAACTGGTTACGTGCTTTAATGATAATTAATGTATTATTTGCCAGTTGTTAATAAAATATCGTTTTGTGTTGTTCTAAGAGCCAGTTCACGTCAGGTGACGTGTTTTTGCATATCCGTAACATTTAAAAATTTCCTGTTGTTATTTATTATCATTACTCTCTCCTCACCTGTGAACTGCAGGAACGAAAAACAAAAGTTACACAAAGCAATGAGCAGGAAGCTATGAGGAAAAAGGGTAAATCTCCAATGTTCAAAGACAGAGAAAAGACGCCCTCATAAATAGATACCGCATGCAACAGAGCTGCAAATTCACAGAATGTTGCTGAGCCATCCATTACAAACCTTTCATATACAACCATGGTTGAATGAGTACTGAAGGATGCTGATATCAACAGGCAGTTTAATGCTTAGGGTCAAGAGCTCACAAGGACATTATTTTTACAAATTTTGAAGCTTTATACCCGATAAATATGAAGAGGCACAAAAGGTGAAAAACGCATCAGAGAATCCCGGATCAAAGAACGGGGGCAGTTTCTGATGGCGTGATTAGCGCCTAGTGCTAATCGCGCATCGCTGAGAAAATTGTTCGAGAAGGAAAGCCTCTAATTGCTCAGTCACCTATAAGCCCAAGAAGTGCAAGAAAGCAATGGTGAAAAACAAACTGGAAATAGAAAGCTAAAGAAAAGGCAGAAGCAATCCAAAGGGTTAACCAAGTGAACTGAGATTATTACTGGGAATATGCAATAAATCCACATAGTCAGAGGATGACTCTCGAGTATATCATCGACTTTGTTGAGAAGATGGTGCCAGCTCTTACCAATTCTGTTTGCTTAGCTCAACCAAAAGCGGAAGACAGCCAACCGACTCTACCCAGGCAAATACTGAATGCTTGCAACATTAAGGAGCAAATGTAGAAATAGTTAGATATTAGATTTAATTTTTAGAAATAGTTTTGTTTTATTTTTTAGAAAAAGGGTGTCATTTAAACCGTATCCTAAATCTGTGTAATTAATTTATTTAGTTAGTAGTATTTAAACCCTTCTCATGCATTTAGAGAAGGGTCCAGAAATTTATGAAAAACTTGTCCTCAGAACATGCACTTTTGCACCCTCAGGGGATGTTTTGGTGAATGAATGGATCAAGATTTGTTGATGTTTGCATTTGATGTCTGCTACTGATGTTGCACTTTTTTACTCTTAGTGGATGTTAGAGCAAGGAGAGATAAATCATTGTCGCTTGAAGCTTATGAGTAGGACTAGTCATAAATGGTACTTTTATCTCTTGACCATTTCTGCTTATGTGTTAAAGTGATATACAGTTTTTAGTTGTTTATGTATTATTGCATGAATGCCTGAGTTATCATTTGGCACTTTAGTATGGTGATAGCTATTTATTTATGCTTAATGTATGAATAGCTCATTATGCGATATGTTTTTCACAATTGTTTCGTCTAACTTTTTAAGCGAAGTGGTTCATCCTTATTGATTTCCTTTCTTATAATAGCTGAATGATATTTATTACCAGTTGTTATTTGAAATCTTTTTAGATGGCATAATAGAAGAATTAAATCCCGGGTTAGTATAGACTTAGATGTTGCTGCTTATTAGATTATAATAACATAGCATTAGATTACGATTAGAATTAGACTATCTTAAATTAGGAACTGTTAGACCAGGAACATCAACTTCTACACACACACACTCATAGATTGGGAAACTGGTCCCATATCCCCAGTCGGACCCGCTATACCAAACAGATAAGGAGTTGCCAACCAAGGTCCGGATTGGGCGGGTATCCCCCTTGTTGTAGACCCGATTTTCAGGGCTTCAACATATTTGGCGCTAGAAGGAGGGCCTGAACTATGAATGGCAAGTAAATCTAAATCTAAATACCATTCTGAGAGTAAATCACCCTCACCATCTCCCCCAACTTCTCCATTACACTTAAATCCAAAGTTAGAATTCGCTCGAGTATCAAACGTTGCTACAAACCCTGACATTTCAGAACAATCTATAGTTGAACTTCCTGAAGTCGAATCTCTGATTCACAAACTTCAACGATTTTCCATTTCTACTCAAAGGTCTGATAAATCTCAAGGCAGCGTGACTTCGCATTATAACCCTGCTCATCCCCTGACCAGGCTAAAGAGTGAAAAGTTTAGCGTTCAGCCAATTGAATTACCTCTTCCCACCAGGAAAAGAGCAAGGAAATCACCTAAAGAGTCTGACAGTGAGACTCTTTCGTCAACATCATCCATCTCAACTTCTTCACCGCGAAGTCAACCTTCCACTCCACCACTTCAGATCATCGTCCATCCATCCACTAGAACCCCCACAACTCTTGCTCAGTCATCTACAATCATAGTATCCTCATCTTCCCAGCCACAGGGATCATCTTCTGCACTTTCCACTGTTAGTAGTACAACAATGGCCCAGTCTCCATGGAATAACCCTGGGGCAGTCTTAATGCCTGCACCCTTGAGTCAAATACCAGCCCATCCTGAGAAATGGCTGCCTATATTTAATCCCAAGGCAAACATGCTAGCAGAGGAGCACATAAACAACTTTATGCTATCCATTAATCTCAATGGGGTTACTAATGAAGATGTTGTTGTTCGACTCTTTCCTTATACTCTGCAAGGAACAACCTGATCATGGTATTTTTCATTACCCTTCGGATCTATCACTAGTTGGGATATCTTCCAGGAGAAATTCTTGACCAACTTTGGTGATGATAGGTCTATGGCAACGTTAATCAACGACCTATCCAACCTTAGGGCCGAATCTAGAGAGCCTATCAAAGATTTCAATTTACGTTTCAATAAAATCCTAAACAAAATTCCTACTGCTTCCCAGCCCAGCGAAGAAGTACGATGTGAATGGTATATCACCGCTCTACCATCAAACATAGCAATCTTCGTGGATAGGGCTAATAAAACAACCTTAGCCGAAAACATGAAAGAAGCAATAGCAGTAGAGAAACATATAATAGCCCTGGAAAAGAAATCCACGATAGAGGAACGTAAATCCAAGAAAGTCACCTTCAAGGAAGACTCCAAGAAGAAACAAGCAAAATATCCATTCGATTTGGAAGGATTGCAGAAAGTTCTAAAGACCATGTCCAATGAAATGGTCGACATCAAAAAGCAAGTAGTAGAAACTTCTTCAAAAAATCCCTACAGAGCTTTTAAAAGAGGCCCTTCAACGGATTTAAAGCCACCCATTGCTATTTCAAATGCTGAATCCGAAGAAGAGGAAGAGGAAATTGCCACCGAAGGGAAAACTGATGAAGAAGAGGTTGTGGAATTACAAGGAATGTAGGATTTCATCCTCCCACAAGAAGAAGATCAAGAAGTATTCCCAGTCAGCACACGAAGCAAAAATCAGCTTGATCCTCCCCAAACTATCCCTAAGCCAAAGAGTGCAAGCTCTGCAATAAAGGATAAAGTTGCAACAAAGAAAATGACATCAAAAGCGACTCAAACCAGCCCAATCCAAATAGATGAATCAACTCCATATAAAACACTGATCGTGTTGAATGAAATGGAGTACAATATTATAGAAGATATGAAAAAGACTAGGTCCAACATCACCCTTTACGAACTAAGCAAGTTAAAGCATCAACATAAGATAATGATGAAAGAATCACATGCCGTGCCAGTTTCACCTTTGCCTACCGTTGTACTTTCTCAAGCTTCTCATAACATGGGAAGACCTCCAACTAATGCGATCAATAAGATTGATCCAAATGACATCACTCTAATTGGAGGAAGATCAAGATCTCATACTCCCCCATTTCTCCTTATGAAATTTTCAATAAAAATGTGCACAATTGTTTGGTAGATTATGGTGCTTCATCCAATATTTTACCAAAATCCATATGTGCCAATTTAAACGTTCAACCACAGAAATCTGCCGTGCACATAGTTCAGCTAGATCGATCTCAAGTCGAAGTGATTGGCGAACTAAATCAAGTAACCATAAGGTTGTCATCCAACCCGAATGTATGTCAAGTTATTGACATTCTAGTTGCCGATATTCCAGAATTATATGGCTTAATTCTTAGCAGGGATTGGTCAGAAAAACTTCATGGGTACTTCGCAACTGACTGGTCGCACATGTGGCTGCCCTACAATGGTAAACCAAATCAGATAAAATTTGAACGAGAACTACACCAAAAATACATAGTAACAGAGCTAGAGGGGGAAAATGAACCAGTAACATACAACAGTAGCATTATTGGCAATTACTCGGTAGATTATTTCCTCGGAAATTTCAATGCTCATGCGTCACCCTATTTAGAACACTCTGTTTTGTCCCAAGTCGAAAAATTTTCTCGAACTGATAGTTCGAAATGTATCAATTTTTTAGATAGTCCTGTAAATAAATCTTTGTTTTGGAAATTATTTTTTGATGGTTCTAGATCTAACAAAGGAGCAGGAGCAGGATGCGTTCTGATTAGTCCAAAAGGAGATAAAATCATGCTAACATGCAGACTCGAATTTGATTGCACCAACAATACAGTAGAATATGAGGCTTTGGTCCAAGGGTTGTACAAAGCAATCGGGTTAGACGTCAAGTATCTTCAAGTTTTCGGAGACTCTGAGATTGTGGTTAAACAGGTACGTAACACTATACATTGCTTATCAGGTCATTTAAAACATTATCAATCCTTAGTTCAAGATCTGACTGAGCATTTCATAGCATTTAATATCTCTTCAATCCCCAGACTCCAAAACGCAAGTGCAAACCTTTTGGCTAACGTAGCTTCTGAGCTTATTCCTTCAGAAGATTTTAGTCCAGGTAGATTCTCAATAGAATTAATCTTTAGACCATCCATTCCTGATAACATCACAAATTGGAGAGTATTCAATGACGATCCTGATATTGTAAATTTCCTCACATATGAAGGATCCTACTCCAATCAAATAATTGACGAAGACCAACATGATCGACAATTGCAACAAGATAGCACTAACAATGCTATACCTAAGTCGGTAGTCAAGTTAGAAGACTTGTATGATTTGAAGGATCAGTTTAAAAGGTCTACCAATTCAAAACTCCAAATTTCAACCTTGAACTACGAATTAGTAAACCTAGGAACCGATGCCAAACCACAAAACATTAATCTAGGTCTCAGCCTAGCCCTTGAAGAAAACCTAGCATATATTCGTCTTTTGAGACAATATAAAAATGTTTTTGCCTGGAATTATGATGAACTCAAAACATACGACACTTCCATCATCCAACATACTATTCCCATGATCGATAATGAAAAACTTGTCCAACAAAAGATGAGAAAGATCCATCCCAATTTAGAAAATCAGAGAAAAACTGAGCTTAATAAGTTATTGAAAGCTAGAATATTCTTTCCCGTCAGAAATTACAAATGGGTCTCCAATATGGTACCTGTTAGAAAGAAAAACGGAGATATTAGGATCTGCATTGACTTTCGAAACCTTAATAAGGCCTGCCAAAAAGATAATTTTCCTTTACCACCTATGGAACAGATATTGCAGGCAGTGGCGGGCTCAGAATTAATGTCTTTCTTGGATGGATTTTCAGGATATAATCAAGTGTTGGTACATCCTGATGATCAATTGAAAACCACATTTAGAACTAAATGGGGCACATACGCATATCGAAAGATGCGATTTGGTTTGATTAATGCTGGTGCCACATTTCAGAGAGCCATGGACATCGCATTCAAAGGTTTAGTCAATAAATCTGTAGTAATTTATTTGGATGATATAACAGTGTATTCAAAGAAACGAAGCGACCATCTTAAAGACTTGAAACAAATATTCCAAAGGTGTTTAAGGTACAGACTTTCACTTAATCCAAAGAAATATTTTTTCGCATTAAGTGAAGGGAAACTTCCAGGATTCATAGTGTCAAAATCCATTATTCACATTGATTCCGACAGAATCAAAGATATTTCTGAAATATCCTTACCTCATAACAAAAAAGCCATGCAATATTTCCTTGGTCAGATCAACTTTGTAAAGAGATTTGTTCTAGATTTTTCACGAATCATCTCTCCTTTGCAAGCCATGATTAAAAAGAATTCAAATTTTAAATGGGGCCAAGATGAACACAAAGCATTCAACCTGATCAAACAAGCTATTATTAATGCTCCATCTTTAGCAACTCCGAATTTTTCAGAGCCTTTTATTTTATACACATTTGCCTCAGATAAGTCATATGCTGCGATACTCACTCAAGCAAATCAAGAAAAAGTGGAAGCCCCAATTGTGTTTTTCAGTTCAAATTTATAGGGTGCTGAATTAAATTATTCAGACGTGGAGAAACAGGCTTATGCTATTTTCAAAGCGGTCAAATACTTCAGACCTTTCTTACTCAAAACCCATACTAAAATTATAGTACCATTTCCAGCGATAAGTAACCTTCTAGTACAGAAGGATGTGGGTGAGAAAAGGGCCAATTGGGTTACTGCCTTACAGGAATATGACATTGAGATTAAACCAGCAAACATTGTAAGAGGTCAAGGCTTTTGCAAAATGTTGGCTGGAGCGTTGCAAATTTCTGAAATTCCACTTGCAGAGGTACAAATATGCGAGGTAAGCCTAAACGATGCAGAGTCATTATACGCTGATATCATTTATTATCTTAAGAATGGGTATGCTCCTTCACACCTCGATCATACTAAGAAAAGAGCTCTAAGGTTGAAAGCCAAACAATATCAGCTCATAAATGATATTCTTTTTAGAATAAATTATGATTCTGTTCTTCTTAGGTGTCTTGAGAAATCTGAAGCTAAAAAAGTTTTGCAGGAACTCCATGATGGGCCAACGGGTAGACACTATGCTAGAGATGCTACTGCACATAAAATCTTGTGCGCAGGATATTACTGACCCACGTTAGACTCGCACAGTTACGTGAGTGGATGTCAAGTCTGCCAAACTACTGCTGGAAGACAAAAGAAGCCATCCTTGCCACTACAGCCGGTTAACATTGACCAACCTTTCAGTCATTGGGGATTGGACATAATAGGTGAGATCGTTCCTCACTCTTCTAAGCAGCATAAATACATCCTCATAACAACAAATTATTTTACTAAGTGGGTAGAAGCAGTTCCACTCAAGACGACTAATGCTGAAAATATCATTGAGTTCATAGATCAATTTATAATCACCAGGTTTGGATTGTCTTCCGCTTTAAATTTTGATAATGCTACATACTTTTCTAGAAATGCAATGACTGAATTTTCACATAAAAGAGGATTCAAACTTAAATATTCGGCCAATTGTTACCCATAAGGCAATGGGTTAGCTGAGTCCACAAATAAAAACCTAATCAGGATTATCAAAAGAACAGTTGACCAAAATCATAAAAATTGGCATAAAGCTTTGATATATGCTTTATGGGCAGACCGAATAACGCAAAAAGCTTCTATCGGCACTTCTCCCTTTAATTTAGTTTATGGGAAAGAAGTGGTTCTTCCGACTCATTTAGCAATTCCCTCTTTGTCTCTAGTTCAATACATTGATGAAGTACCTACTTCCTCCTTACAACTAAGACAAATGGAAATAATCAAATTAGAAGAACAACGAAAACAGGCTAAGAAAACGCATGCTCATCATCAAGCACTAGTAAAATCCTCTTTTGATTCAAATATAATGACCAGAAAAGATTTTCAGATGCGAGACTTAGTTTTAAAATGGGACAAGGCTCATGAAGAGAAAGGCAAACATACAAAATTTCAAAGAATGTGGCTTGGTCCTTTTCAAATTGTAGAAGTCATAGGTCCATCAACGTTTGTGTTACAGGATTTAGCAGGTAAAAGAGACTCTTTGCCTATTAATGGACAAATTCTCAAGAAATATTTTCCATAGAAGATTATTCTTCTATTTTTTGTAGAGTAGTTATTTTTCCTTTCATAATAAAACCAGTTGTGAGTAGTCACATTAGGCATTTACGAAAAAGACACCAATTCTCTTTCAGATTTTGAACTTTTCGCTTTTATAAATAGAAAATCTTTTGGAAAATTGATCTTTATTATTGATAGATACAGTTAAAGACTCTAACCCAGATATGATACTAGTTTCAACTTCAAAAAGTTTGATGAAAACAACCTTTAGTGAAGAAATTTTTTTATCTCAGTACAATGAAAGGTATCAATAACAAAATAAAGATTCTCTGTAGAACAGCTATTTCCAAAAACTCTATTATTATCATCTAGAACTATCTTAAGGAAACAATGACTTCCTCCCTGCTAAGGAGATCACAACTTTCAGAGGAACAACCTAAGGATATACTTTATCTTGAAGAATAAGAGGTCTCATCATGAGCCGGCTTATCATAATCACAGATATTATAACTTGCTGACTTTGCCAATAATGTACACCACAACAGGGCAATGACTCAAGATTGTTGCAATCAAAAGACAAGGGGTCTCATCACGAGCCAGCTTGTTCAGCAAAGTTATAAATCAAGTGAATGACTGTGTCATAATTTGGCTACCAAACCAAGACATTTTTCTTTAAGAATAAAAAAGAAAATCAAAGCAATAAGTGTGGATATGGATTTTTCTTTGAAAGTTGTAGGCTGCCTTAAGTAGGATACGGGATCATTGTTGGGTAACAGGTAACCCTGTCAAGGCTATAAACACCTACTGGCAGTAGAGGCTCTACCTACGACAAATGAGAATATTTAAAACTGGTTTACAGAGAAGACTTTGTTTTATCTTTACAAGACCAAGTAATGACTGATGTAAATACAAGGACTAGCCTGAGGAAGCTAATAATCGAAGTGGAAAATAGTTGGAACAAAATATCATTGACAGGTTAGAGCATAATGTACTTTATCTTTCCATAATAAAGTTTAATTTTCTGAAGAATTTTCTGTTTTGGAAGTTTAGAAAATTCAATAGAAAAACAGAGATAACTGGTTTTTCCAAGTGAATCACCAATTGTTGTGGCCACCAACAACCCCCCTCCTTATTTAGTATTAGCAATAACACTATGTAAGTGGGGACCCTTAGTCAAAAAATTCAAAAGATCAATTAGTACTCATATATGTTACTCCTTAAGAAACATTGCATTACGCAGAGAAAAATAGGGTATTTCCTTTTGAGTCAAAATGATGAAATGCGAGATTGTGACGCGAACTCCATCGCATCACATGCATTAAGAAAAACTCACATTAGAAAACCTTAAAAAAAATCGCGATATGCAATATCGCATATCGCATCTCGCAAACTTGCATAAAAGACACATAACGATTTAACGATTAAGCAATCAGCAATCTTGCGATATTGCGATCTGTGATCTTGCGATAGCGCGATCAAGCAACCTTGTGATAGACGATGAAATAGCAGTTATGCGATACTGCGATGCAGATCGCAGAAACATTCCATCGCAGATTTTCTTGGCTCAATATTCAAGAAAAAGTTTTCCATAAACTAAGAACTGGTTACGCGCTTTAATGATAATTAATGTATTATATGCCAGTTGTTAATAAAATATGGTTTTGTGTTGTTCGAAGAGCCAGTTCACGTCATGTGGCGTGTTTTTGCATATCCGTAACATTTAAAACTTTCCTATCGTTATTTATTATCATTACTCTCTCCTCACCTGTGAACTGCAGGAACGAAAAACAAAAGTTACACAAAGCAATGTGCAGGAAGCTATGAGGAAAAAGGGTAAAGCTCCAATGTTCAAAGACAGAGAAAAGACGCCCTCATAAACAGATACCGCATGCAACAGAGCCGCAGATTCACAGAATGCTGTTGAGCCATCCATTACAGACCTTTCATATACAACCATGGCTGAAAGAGTACTGAAAGATGCTGATATCAACAGGCAGTTTAATGCTCAGGGTCAAGAGCTCACAAGGACATTATTTTTACAAATTTTGAAGCTTTATACCCGATAAAGATGAAGAGGCGCAAAAGGCGAAAAATGCATCAGAGAAGCCCGGATCAAAGAACGGAGGCAGTTTCTGATGGCGCAATTAGCGCCTAGCACTAATCGCGCATCGCTGAGAAAATTGCTCGAGAAGGAAACACTCTAACTGCTCAGTCACCTGTAAGCCCAAGAAGTGCAAGAAAGCAATGGTGAAAAACAAACTGGAAGTAGAAAGCTAAAGAAAAGGTAGAAGCAATCCAAAGGGTTAACCAAGTGAACTGAGATTATTACTGGGCATATACAATAAATCCACATAGTCAGAGGATGACTCTCGAGTATATCATCAACTTTGCTGAGAAGATGGTGCCAGCTCTTACCAATTCTGTTTTCTTAGCTCAACCAAAAGCAGAAGACAGTCAGCTGACTCTACCCAGGCAAATACTGAATGCTTGCAACATTAAGGAGCAAATGCAGAAATAGTTAGATATTAGATTTAATTTTTAGAAATAGTTTTGTTTTATTTTTTAGAAAAAGGGTGGTCATTTAAACCATATCCTGAATCTGTGTAGTTAAGTTATTTAGTTAGTAGTATTTAAACCCTTATCATGCATTTAGAGAAGGGTCCAGAAATTTATGAAAAACTTGTCCTCAGAACATGCACTTTTGCACCCTCAGAGGAGGTTTTGGTGAATGAATGGATCAAGATTTGTTGATATTTGCATTTGATGTCTGCTACTGATGTTGCACTTCTGTACTCTTAGTGGATGTTAGAGCAAGGAGAGATAAATCATTGTCGCTTGAATCTTATGAGTAGGACTAGTCATAAATGGTACTTTTATCTCTTGACCATTTCTGCTTATGTGTTAAAGTGATATACAATTTTTAGTTGTTTATGTATTATTGCATGAATGCCTGAGTTATCATTTGGCACTTTTGTATGGTGATAGCTATTTATTTATGCTTAATGTATGAATAGCTCATTATGCAATATGTTTTTCACAACTGTTTCGTCTAACTTTTTAAGCGAAGTGGTTCATCCTTATTGATTTCCTTTCTTATAATAGTTGAATGATCTTTAATACCAGTTGTTATTTGAAATCTTTTTAGATCACATAATAGAAGAATTACATCCCAGGTTAGTATAGACTTATATGTTGCTACTTATTAGATTACAATAGCATAGCATTAGATTACAATTAGAATTAGAATATCTTAAATTAGAAACTGTTAGACCAGGAACATCAAATTCTACACACACACACTCATAGATTGGGAAACTGGTCCCATATCCCCAATCGGACCTTCTATAGTAAACGGATAAGGAGCTGCCAACCAAGGTCCAGATCGGGCGGGTATCCCCCTTGTTGTAGACCCGATTTTCGGGGCTTCAACATGCTCTCATCATGTTTCTACTTGTAAGTGAATGAATAAGGTATCTATGACCTAATGGATGGAATGGTATTCAATGTTTTGAGGCATCCATGCTTCATGGAAAATCTCAAATAAGTATGAAACCCCTATGCTTAGATCTATTTTTTACACCTTTAGATTACATATTCGTGATATGTTTGATGAAATGCCTGTCATGGCTAGTAGGGGTCCAGTAAAGGTCTTAAACAAGTATATTCTTTAGTATTTTCATTTCCATGATATTTTATTGTTCTAAAGAGATGGTTCAATTCTGGGAAGTGACCTGGGCTCTGGGCCTAAAAAAGTGGCTCAAATCCTAGGGATGTTAGCATACCATTGGCTAAATGAGCATCTAAACACTGGAAGGAAGCCCTGTGAGAGTGAATATGGGTTTCTTGATGTTGTCATGCCTACATCATGACAGAGACTAAGGATTAAGCTATCCAAAAGTTTAGTGGGACCCAAGGGAAAGTTGTCTGAAGTGTTGGATTGGTTCCTGAGGATACTGAAGCTGATGTTGAATGTATATATGGTGTGTTTCCATCGAGTCCACTTCCTTAGCATGACTTAGGAGGTTGAATCATATCATAGTGGCCACTCGTCACATATTTACTCAGATGGTGAGTTTCTTGGGTAGATGTGGGAGGAGGGCGTTACATGGTAGAAGATGGTAGGTTTAGGGTCAAGAAATTTAATGGTTGAAACTACTAGTTGTGGAAGATGTATATGGAAGATTATCTATATTAGAAAGATTTGTACCTACCATTGAGCCAAAATTCAAAGAATTTGATGAGTATGACTAATGCAAAATGGGAGATTCTTGATAGAAAGGCACTAGGAACAATACAGATATGTTTGATAGTATTGGTTACATCCAACATTTTAAAGGAAATGAAAAAAATGAGGTTTAATGATGAAATTGGCCAAACTATATGAAAAAACCTCAACCAAAAATAAGGTATTTCTTATGAAGCATCTATTTCATATGAATATTTCAGAAGGTGTATTTGTTGCTGATCATTTAAATGAATTTAACACGGTTACTAGTGAGTTAAGTTATGTATGGATAGATTTTTATGATGAAGTTAGGGGTCTATTATTTCTGTGCTCATTGCCAGGAAGTTGGAATGGCTTGGTTATGGTTATTAGTAACTTTATCTCTGGATCTAGTACTTTAAAGTCTAATAATGTTTTTGGTGCCATCCTTAGTGAGAAATTGTGAAATAAAATCTCCGGTGAGACATAAAGTAATGCTTTCATTGCAGAGACTATGGGAATAAATATGGAAAGAGGAAGGAGCCTAGGAAATTGCAGTAAGTCAAGAAAACGAAGATCAAAATCTAGATAAATGATAGTGTGCTAGAAATATGGGAAGAAAGGGTCCATGAATAAAGATTGCAAATCTTGGAAAGGAAAAGAAGGAGATGGACAACAAGAGAACAATCATGAAGTGAATGTGATAGGTGATGTGTGACAAGATGCTTTAATTATTTCATTAGAAAATGTAATGGATGTCTAGGTGGTTGATTCAGGAGCTTCAATCCATGCTACACCTAATAGGAGTCATTTTGATGACTATGTTCAAGGAGATTTTGGACATGTTCTTTTGGGTGATGATAAACTGTATAAAATCATTGGAACAGATAAGGTTTTTATAAAGAAACAAAATGGAAACCAATGGATATTGAAGGACGTAGGGCATGTTACATATCTGAAGAAAAATATAATTTCAACAGGACATTTAGGCGGTGAAGGATGTGTAACTACATTCATAGAAAAAACATAAAAGGTTGCTAAAGGATCCTTGGTAATAGAAAAAGGAGAAAATGTTGGTACATTGTATTTATGCAATGGTATTTCTTATTTTTTTAATTCATTGACCTCCACTAGAGAATATAGGAAATTGTGGCATCATAGGCTTATGAACATGAGTGGGAAAGGGATGCAAATTCTTCACTAAAGAAATTTGTTGCCAGATTTGAAGCATGTTGATTTGGATTTTTGTGAAAAAGGTGTTTACAGAAAATAGAAGAGAGTTATATTTATCAAAGTTGGGAAGGAAAATAAGAGCAAAAAATTAGATCATGTGCAAACATATGTATGGGCACCTGCTTAGGTATCATCTTTGAGTGGCTCTCACTGTTATGTTACTTTTCTTAATGATGCAAATAGAAAAATATGGATTATTATATTCAAAATAAATATGACGTATTTGATATTGTCAAGAAATGAAAATATTTGGTTGAGAATGAGACATGAAATAAGTTTAAGTGTCTTAGATTAGAAAATGAAGGTGAATACTGTAACAAATATTTTGATAACTATTGTTCAAAGCATGGGATTTGCAGAGAAAAGATGGTTCTGGGAACATGACAGGAAATTGTTGTGTCAACAAGGATGATTGAGACAATCATGGAGTGTGCAAGGTTCATGAGATTGTATGCAGAATTTCCCTTACAATTTTGGGTAGATGCTCCATATACTATTGTTTATTTCATAAACAAAGGGCCTTTAAGTTCCTTGGATGGTGGTACTCTAAAGGAGGCATGGACAAGTAAAAAAGTAACTACTAATTTTTAAAGACTTTTGGTTATGAATCCTATAAAGAAAATAGAACAAATATTGAGGAAAACTCAAATAAATGCACCTTTATTGGACATGATGTTAATGATTTTAGTTATTTCTTATATGATTATGAAAATAATAAAATAATTAGGAGCAGAAATGTCATATTCAATGAAAAGGTCTTGTATAAGGATCAAATGCAGGTAAATAAACAGGGAAAAGAAAACAAAGAATGCACAGTGCTTAATGAGATCACAGAAAAGTAAAGGTGCCTAAAAGTCATAATGATCAGCAACCACAACAACAACAGGCACCTCAAACACCTAAAAAGGGTATTAGATTATCTACCAGGGTAAGTAGTCCCCCTAAATGGTACTCTCCTTCATTATATTACCTATTTTGACTGATTCTACTGAACTGGAAAGATATGAAGAAGAAATGCAGGTAGAAACCAAAAAGAAGTGGGAGCAAGCCACGGAAGAAGAGATGGACTACTTAATGAATAACCAAACTTGGGACTTAGTCAAGTTTCCTATAGGTAAAACAACATTGCATAATAAATGGGTTTATAGGTTGAAGGAATAAGATGGAGGTAAACAAAGGTATAAGGATAGACTTGTGGTGAAGGGATTTGCACAAAAGAAAGGTATATAATTGATGATTTTTTTCTCCTGTTGTTAAAATGACTTCAATCAAAATTATTTTAACTCTAGTGGCAACATAAGATTTTCATCTTGAGAAGTTAGATGTAAAAATAGCTTTTATCCACAGGGATTTGGAGGAGGAATATATATGTAATAGCCACAAGGATATGATGTCAAAGGGAAGGAGAAGTTAGTGTGCAAATTGAAGAAGATCTTTTATATCTTAAAACAAGCTCCAAGGTAGTGGTATCTAAAATTTGACAAGTTTATGTCTAAACAAGGTTATACCAGATTTCACCCTGACCATTGTGTTTATCCTAAAAAGAAAAATAATGGAATCTATATTATATTTATATTGTATGTAGATGCATGCTTGTTTTAGGGTCTAACATGCAAGAAATAAATGTGCTTAAAAGAAAATTGGAAAATTCATTTTCAACGAAGGATTTGGGTGCTGTGGAATAAATCCTTGGTATGAGAATAACTAGAGATAGGAAAATCACAAATTAACATTGTTTCAAAGTGAGTGCATAGAAAAGTTGTTGTAAAGATTTAATATGTATAATGAAAAACCAGTTTGTACACCTTTGGCTAGCCATTTCAAACTAAGTAAGGAGATGTGTCCTAAGACCCAAGAAGGTATGGGTTATATGTGTAAAGTTACATATGCATCAGCAGTTGGAAGCTTAATGTATGCAATGGTATGCACAAGGGATGATATTTCACATGGAGTGGGAGTTGTAAGAAGCTATACAAACAATCTAAGAGAAGAGAGTTGGATGGCAGTGAAGTGGATTCTCGGGTATCTAAGAGGTACCACAAATCAAGCATTATGATTTTTCAGTTCAAACATTGCTCTTTAGAGATATTTTGATGCATATATTGTAGGTGATAGAGATAAAAGGAGGAGCACCAAAGGGTATGTGTTTATTGTAGGTAGAACAACTCTTAGTTGGGTTTCAATGTTGCAAAACATTGTTGCACTTTCAACTACAAAAGCATAGTATTTTGTGTTAGAATAAGAAATTACTGAGAGGGGGGCTGAATTAGTATGGACCATATTGTGGGGGACCTCATATACTTGGATAATAATGTTCATAATGTAGGCTAAATACTTGTGGACATTGCTTCTAAGAATCCCTTTCTTTATTCCATTTCAATTGATTATTGTGAAAAATATTGCATTCAAGTTTTTTGTTATGTTGACATTTTGATTTAGTGTACAAGGTTACATATCATGGGTCATTTAATGGTATATTGGGAAAGATCCAATCACAATTTTTTTCGAGAGTATTTTTTTTATAGAAAGGACTCAATGGTTGATTCTTTGGTTCCCATTTCTATGGTGGCCTTATGGGGGGAAGTGATTTTCATAGTTATGGTTTGGGCTCAGGGAAGGTGTGGATGCATCATGTTACACCCCAATAATTTCCAAAGGTAATTACGAAATATGGTAAAGAGGGTTTGTGTATGTCAAGCCTTAGAGAGAGCTTGATCAAGATTAGCAAGATTTACTTAACTATTTGCATTTTTTCACTTAGAAATGTTGAAGGGGAGGGGCCTCATGAAGATCATTTGGAATACTTATAACTCTTGGCATCATAATGGGCTCAATTGGAATTAGTTTCATATTCCTTTTCTTTAACCTATTGATTTTTCGAGTAAGAATCTTAATGCCCTCTCTAGGTTAAAAGGAGAAAATTTTGAGCATTCACTTTTACACTCTTTCTTTTTAGAGGAGATATTTCCTTGTGGTGGTCGTAGTCCTTCCATTTCAAGTTATATACTTGTGGAATTTCCCCAATCCTCTCTACTTCTATTATTTTATATCCCTAATTCAATTCTAGTTGAGTCTCCTAATTTTCCCTTGGTTTATATTGGGAGGGACCATTATTCCCTTTAGTTTCACACAACCTTTGAAGGGTTATTGGATTGGGGCTTGATCTATCCAAAGACTAGGGACCTACTATGCTCAATCTATTAATTTTATTCATTTTTATAATTTATCTATATATCTACTATACATTGTTACATACACTATTTATTTTTCTTCTTTACGATTTTATCGATAAATATTCCTTAGAAATCCATAAATTACAATAATAATTTATTAGTAAATAACTTAGAAAATAATAAAACAAATGACTCATGTAACATTTTTATTTTGAATTGCTTCAAGCCACCAATATAAGTGCATGAGTCTTTGAATATTTGTTTTAGTTACTTTATACAATCATACAATAATTTGAACATTCACCGACATGCATGTTGTCATCCATTGAAGATAGTTTTTGGTTAGGAACCCATGCCAAGGCACTAGGGTTTGTGTTTTTTAAAATAAGGGTTCCTATGGATTAGGAGTTTTGCTTCAATTAAAGGGAAACCCCCCTCCAAATGTTTAACCAAAAGGTTTTCTTTCAACTACAGAAGATACTAAGTGAGCTAAAAGTAATGAAAAATGAATAAATAAATATAACAATATTCTTTAATATTCACCTGAATATATCAAATATATGATATAACAGAAAACACGCAAAATGATATTCAAATGGTTTAACAACAGGGCATTATTAAGTCACATGAAATAAAGGAAACAATCTATATATGTATAGGTACGATATAAACAACTGGATCATCTAATAGATCTTAGCATAAAAAAAACATTGTTGGGAAATATAAGGGAAGTTCATCATCATCTTAACCTCTTAGGTGTTTCATATAACTTCAAAATGCTTAGGTCAAATATACGATATAACAGAAAACACATAGAATGTTATTCAAATGGTTTTACAACATAACATAATTAAGTCACATGAAATAAAGGCAGCAATCTATATCTGCATAGGTTCAATACAAACAATTAAATCATATAATAGATCTTAGCGTAAAAAAAAACTTTTTTGGGAGATATAAGGGAAGTTCATCCTCATCTTAACCTCTTAGGTCTTTCATATAACTTCGAAATGTTTATATCAAATAGAGTATGAAACATACCAAAAAATAAATATTCATAAAAGGAAACAAATTACCATATGCTAAAATAAGAACCCTTTGATTAAAACTTTCTGAAAGTAATTTATTTAAACAAAATCTACAAGCCTTTTCTCTCCAAAAGCGAACCCTCTACATGAGTTTCTTTATGACTTTTATGCAAAATTACAGAAACAACTTATTGGAAGGAAAACAAGAATTTAAGATCTAATCATTAAAATTGAAAATTGTCTTTCATGGAAATCATGAGTTGTCATCTATCCTTCTTTATCTAAATTCTACTACATCAGTGGAAGAATTTATGGAGAAAACTTAGTGAGCCACTTCAAATTAGATTTGGTTTGATAATTGTATAATACCATCTTTGCTTAAGATGCATCCATCTCAGTATATTTTTTATATTTTTTTGTAATGGTGAATAACATTTGGACCCAGCAGTGAATATAGAAATCATCCATAAGCTTATATACCAAAACACTTCCATTTAATGCTCAACTCATGCCAGGAAATTTTCTATCATTTATTCTAGATTTTAATAACAAGTATTTGTACACATCAATAGGTACAAATCTTCCATTTTCGTCCTAGCATTAAGGCACTCACATTCCCTTTAAAATATTAAACTCAATATTGAATGATTCCACCTCGTTTTTTACTAGTCTGCGTAGCTATTGTACAAAACTTTTTTTGGTGGTAACTTTATTATTTTATATTATCAAATGTGTTCTACCATTAATTCCTAATATTTTGAGTTGTTCTCTGCTTCTAAAATTATAAATTTAATTATCGTAGCGACAAATTGTGGCTTATTTTGCAATTCATGCTAAATTTGATCAATGGTTTCTTCAATATTTCTTAGTAACTCTGCTTATTCTTCAGTTACTAAAAATGATTCCCATAGCTCTTAAACAAAAGCAATTATTTCCTTCCACAAACCTTCTTGCATAAATTAAGGGTTGATAGCTAATTAGTTGTTTTTATATGAATCAATTTGACTTTGTAAATTTTCTTTAAGCTTATGATCTTTGCTAAAAAATGTATTTATTTCAATCAATTTTTCTTTTGATATATTATTTCTTTATTCTTCATCAGAAGTAAGTTTGTTTTCAATCTCCTGATCCTTAATACTAAGTGCTCACATTGTCTCAACTATTTTTTCTTAGGGATCTAGCTCTGTAGCTATCATTTTAGACGTAGTTTTTGCACATACATGCTCTCTTTTCACCTTTAATATACTTTCAATTTTTTGCTCCTATTTTTGTATATATTTATTTTGCATAATTATCAGAGACAACCCTTCTCTTTCTGGACTATTTCTAACTCTGGTATTTGGAAATGTTCCAGAAAGTAAGCTTCCCAACCCCTTAATATTTCTCAGCGTGAAAGGTGTTACATGATAATTAACGCAACCTCCAAAGTTTACTATAAATATAGGATTACAAAAATATGTTAGGTTCCTATACTACTAGTGTAACCCCTTATTATTATTAGTACAACCCCCTTATTATACTGTTGTGCCCATGTAGTCCCCGTATTGTTATTATTGTGCCCTTATATTATTATTGTTATGTCAGCTCTGATTATATTATGATCCCTTATACTCCTATATATAGAAAGGAGGTCTTGTCATTTGTATCATCCAAGAATTGTTCATTTGTGTAATGTAAAGGAGGTTGACCCCTTGAAGAGGCTTATTTATAAGGCATTCATCTATCTTTTCTATCTTTTTATGAGCTAGTTTCATAACATTTGGTATCAGAGCTATTATAGGGTTTCGTTGCTCCAAATAGGTCATCATGGTATTTTCACTATAACTTTTTTTATGCGGCGTTTCAGAAGCTAAAAAAAAAAACATTTAAGAAGAAATCATGCTGAGCCACACATCCAAATTTCAAATCTTTTCTTGCTATATTTTCGGCAATATGATATGAGGAAGTTAGGTTTTTTGCAACCTCTAGAATTTCATCTAAAACATGTCATCGTGGTATTTTCACTATAACCTTTTCGCTATGAAGTTTCAGAAGCTAAAGAAAAACCCATTTGAGAAGAAATCGTTCTGAATCTCAGATCCGAATTTCAGATCTTGTCTCTCTATATTTTTGGTTATATGATCTGAGGAAGTTATGGTTTTTTCAAACTCTTGAATTACATCCTAAACAGGTGACCTTGGGAAAATAGTCATAACTTTCTCTCTGAGCAACAAATTAGAATTTTGTAAGAAGGTACAAAAAGAGGACAAACTATAGTTTTTTGTGTATAGTTTTTAGATCCGAAGGTCGAAACAGTGAGATGTGGCACGTCGTACAAGTTCACTCTACTGAAACATTATATAATCAGGTCATCTTAGGAGATTGGGCATAACTCTTTCTTGGAGAATCAAATTCTGATCAGACTTGTGGGGTTAGGAATAGGACTCAGAGGGCTATTGTAGGAGACAATTTCAAAACTTTGAGATTTGAAAGTACAGAGTTACAGTCATTTCAAGATTGAGCTCCTAAAATCAAGAAAAGACGATATGATGAAGTTTGATGGAAAGGATCTAGTAAATTGGATATTGCGGATGGAGCAATATTTTGATCGACATGGTGTACCACTATTACAAAAGATATGTATTGCATCTTCATATTTAGAACCACATCAATTTTTATGGTATAAAGGGCTTTGTTCTCGTAAACAAATTGTTACGTGGTCAATTCTCATGGAGGAAATGATAGCACATTATGAGGATACAAAGAGAAACACCTTATTTAGAGAAACACCACAACAATTGGAAAAAAAAGAGAGAAAGGGCTTTGTTACAAAGTGGAAAGAAAAATTATGGCAACAAGGAAGTCTACCCCTCACAACTATAAATATGGAAGTGTTGTTTCTCCTAGCCTTCCACAACCTACAAGGGTTACACCACAACAATTGGAAGAAAAAAGAGAAAAAGGGCTTTGTTACAATTGTGATAACAAATACATTAAAGGTCATAAGTGTGTTGAGAAGAAATTATTTTACATTGATTGTGGAGAGGAGGAAGAAAAGGATGAAGAAGCGTCAAAAGAAGAGTATATACACCAAGAACGAACCCTGGAGAAAGAAGAACCATATATTGTAAAGCATTGGAAAGAATTACCACTCCTAAAACTCTCAAGATAGAAGGAAATATCAAGAAGAAAAAGGTTTAAGAAGTGAAATATCACATCGAGAAAGAAGAAATGAATCTAACCATATCTTGTAATGCATTGGATGGAATTACCACTCCTCAAACTATCAATATAGAAGGACATATCAAGAAGAAAAATGTTCAAGAATTGAAAGATCACTTCGAGTCTCAAGAAATCAATCCGACCATATATCGTAATGCATTAGAAGAAATTACTAATCCTCAAACTATCAAGATAAAAGGAAATATCAAGAAGAAAAAGGTAAGAGTGTTGATTGATTCGGGTAGTACCCATAATTTTATTGATTGTAAGATAGCCAAGGAATTGAATTGCTTCCTATATCTAGCACTGGAGTGTTAAGTGATGGTTGCAAGTGGAGGAACCATAAATTGCTCTAGAAAGTGCTATAATATCAAGCTATCCATGGGAGAATATGTATTGAATAGCCCAATGCTTTCCATTCCAATGGGTGGTGTTGATGTTTTACTAGGATTCCGATGGCTATAATCTTTGGGTACGATAGCTTTTAATTTTCAAGAACTTTTATTGAAATATTTTTGGGAAGGAAAGGAAGTTGAATTGATGGGTATCAAAGGAAAAACTGGAAAGATAATCAACTCTAACAGCATGATAAAGCTTCTAATAAAGAACAACGGGGTGTAACTTCACAATTATATTCACTAGAGGATCCCACATCGCAATCATGTATTTCTCCAGATCTCCAAAACATTTTCGACAATCATTCCAAGGTATTTAAGACTCCCAAAGGCCTCCCACCTATTCGTGATCATGATCATGCTAGTCATTTGATGCCACGAATTTTTCCTCCAAACGTCATGCGTTACATATATACATATGCCCAAAGGAGTGGGAACTCATTCAAAAGTTGCAGAAGATCCCAGTTCAAACAGTATTGCAAGAACTTGACAAGGAAGGAAGAATCATATTGGAACCTGAAGCAGTCATAGAACTGAGAAATCGAAAGCTACGAAATAGATCAATTTTAGAGTATCTCATCAAGTGGAAGAACTTCCCGCTGAAGATTCCACATGGGAGGACACGAATTTATATAGAAGCATCAAGAACTACTCAAGCGTTGAGGACAACACTTTTTGAAGGAGAGGGGCATGTTAGGTCCCTATACTACTAGTGTAACCCTTATTATTATTAATACAACCCCCTTATTATATTGTTGTGCCAATGTAGTCCCCATATTGTTATTATTGTGCCCCATAGAAGCCCACTATTCTTATTATTATTCCCTTACATTATTATTGTTGGGTCCCTATAATACTAGTGATTACCCCATTACTATTGTAGTTATACCCCTTATTTATATTGTTGTGCCCCTATTACCCCCATATTGTTATTTTTGTGCCCCATAGAATCCCTCTATTGTTATTTTTGTGGCTTTATATTATTATTGTTCGGTCGCTGGATTATATTGTGACTCCTTAGACTCCTATATATAGAAAGGAGGTTTTGTCATTTGTATCATCCAAGAATTGTTCATTTATGTAATGTAAAGGAGGTTTCCCCCTCGAAGAGGCTGAATTCTAAGGCGTTGATCTATCTTTTCTATCTTTTCCTGAGCTGGTTTCATAACATTTGGTATCAGAGCTTTGGATTCTAGGGTTTCGCTGCTCCAAACAGGTCATCGTGGCATTTGTGCTATAACTTTTTTTCTGTGATGTTTCAAAAGTCGCAAAAAAAATATCATTTGAGAAGAATTGGCGTTGAACCTTGGGTCCGAATTTCAGAGATTTTCGCACGATATTTTCAGAGATATGATCTGAGGAAGTTGGCCTTTTTGCAGACTCCTGAATTACATTCAAAACAGGTGACCTGGGGAAAATCGTCATAACTCTCTCTCTGAGGATCGGATTGAAATTTCGTAAAAAGTTACAGAAAGAGGACGGACTGTAGTTTCTTGTATGTGTGTTTCAGATTCAAAGGTTGAAACAGTGATGCGTGGAATGTCGTACAAGTTCGCTCTACTGAACCAGTCTAAAAGCAAGTCACTGTGGGAGAGTTCACATAACTCTTCCTTGGAGAATCCAATTTGGCTCAGACTTGTGGCATTGGAAAGAGGATGCAGAAGGCTACTACAGGTAGCAATTTCAGAATTGGATGATCCGAAATTACAGAGATACATCAGATTCAATATCAGGCTTCTATAAAGTGAAAAAAGGTGTGCAGTTTTTTTTTAATTTTTGTGTAAGCTTGGTTTAATGGAATTCAAAGGGAATAGTAAAGCATTATTATCGGTAACTGATGCCCTGAGGAAAGAAAATGCAAACACCTAGTAAGGAACCTGAAAGCTCTAGCATGACTCATGAATAAGAAGAAGAAATGCTACATGATATATCAAAATTACAAGAACAAGTGCAACAAATGTCACGCTCACAAAAGCTAACAGAAGCTAAGATAAGTGGCGTGGAATCTAAGATAAAGGGCATGGAAGCTAAGATGGATGATTTGAAGACAGATTTGAAGAGAGACATGGCAGATTTGAAGACAGATATGGAAGAATTGAAGAAGTTGCTACAAGAAAGGGTCACTAATGGTGAAAAGGTAGTAAAGGAAACTCATGATGAGAACAAAAGAAATGTTAATCATGATACCATAGATGCTAATGTTGGATTGAAGAATCACCATATTCCAAAAATCGATATGAGGAAGTTTGATGGTAAGGATCCCGCTACATGGATATTACAGATGGAGCAATTCTTCGATCTCAATAATGTGCAAAATGCACAAAAGTTACGTATGGCAACTGTATATTTGGAACCAAATCAGTTTGTATGGTATCAATGGCTTTGCTCTCGTAAACAATTTATCACTTGGGCAATTTTTACGGAAGAATTGATAGCACATTATGAAGATACAAAAAGCAACACTTTTTTTAGCCAATTGATAAGTCTCAAACAAAAGGGTTCAGTAATGGAGCACATTGAGGAGTTCCAAAAATTGAACATAAGGGTAAAAGATATTCCAGAGGAGCATAGGATTGATGTGTTCATAGGGTCTTTAAAGGATAATATCCAACATGATGTTCGCCTTTGGGAACCGGATTCATTAGAGAAGGCATTCAGGTTAGCAAGAAAAATGGAAAGCAAAATTATGGCAACCAGGAAGCATACCACTCACAACTATAAAGACGGAAGTGTTGTTGCCCCTAGTCTTCCACAACCTATAAGGTTGACACCACAACAATTGGAAGAAAAAAGAGCAAAAGGGCTTTGTTACAGTTGTGATAGCAAATACACTAAAGGTCATAAGTGTGCTGAGAAGAAATTATTCTACATAGATTGTGAAGAGGAAGAAGAAAAGGAGAAAGAAAGGTCAAAAGAAGAAGATATACTCGAGGAACAAAGCCTAGATGAAGAACAAATAAATCCGACCATATCTTGTAATGCATTGGCGGGAATTACCACTCCTCAAACCATCAAGATAGAAGGACAAATCAAGAAGAAAAAGGTAATAGTGTTGATTGATTCAGGAAGCACCCACAATTTTATTAATTGTAGGGTAGCAAAAGAATTGAATTGCTTCCTATATCCAGCACCAGAGTGTCAAGTGATGATTGCAAATGGAGGAACAATAAATTGCTATGGAAAGTGCCATAATATCAAGCTATCCATGGGAGAATATGTATTGACTGGCCCAATGCTTTCCATTCCAATGGAGGTGCGATGTTGTATTAGGAGTCCAATGGCTACAATCCTTGGGTACAATAGCTTTTAATTTTCAAGAACTTTTCATCAAATTTTCTTCGGAAGGAAAGGAAGTTGAATTAAGGGGTGTTGCAGGGAAACCAGGAAAGATAATCAGCTCTCATGGTATGACAAAGCTTCTAAGAAAGGAGCAAAGAGGTGTAATTGCACAATTATGCTCGCTAGATGTTTCCACATTGGAATCATCTATTTCTCCAGATCTCCAAAAAGTCTGGACAATCATTCCAAGGTATTTGAGACTCCCAGGGTCTCCCACCTATGCGTGATCATGATCATGCTATTCATCTGATTCCAGGAAGTGTTCCTCCAAACATCAGGCCGTACAGATATCCCTATGTCCAAAAAAGTGAAATTGAACGTATGGTTGCAGAAATGCTAGAGGCTGGTATAATTCAACCGAGTCAAAGTTCTTTCTCAGCTCCAGTAGTATTGGTGCACAAGAAGGATGGATCATGGCGCATGTGTCCAGATTATAGGGATCTCAACAAGCTCACTATTAAAGATAAGTTCCCCATTCCTATTATTGATGAATTACTGGATGAATTGCATGGATCAATTTACTTCACCAAGTTGGATCTTCGTTCGGGATATCATCAAATCAGAATGAAGATTGAAGACATTCCAAAAACGGCATTTAGAACTCATGAGGGTCATTATGAATTTTTGGTCATGCCTTTTGGCCTTACCAATTCACCTTCAACATTTCAAGGTTTGATGAATTCAATTTTCAAACCATTCCTTAGAAAATTTGTGTTAGTATTTTTTGATGATATACTAATCTACAGCAAGTTTTGGAAGGATCATGTTGAACATGTTGACAAGGTGCTACAACTATTGGAGGAGAAACAATTATATGCAAAAAGATCCAAATGTTTCTTTGGAGTCCAGGAGGTGGAATATTTGGGTCATATTGTATCTCATGAAGGAGTTAAGGTAGACCCTAGCAAAATTAAAGCCATTAAGGAATGGAAAATCCCACATCCATAAAGCATCTGCGAGGATTTCTTGGGTTGACAGGGTATTATCGCAAGTTTGTTAAGAATTATGGGAGAATAGCAGCACCTCTAACAACATTATTGAAGAAAGATTCATTTTCATGGACTTCGGAAGCAACAAAGGCCTTTGAACATCTTAAAGAGGCAATGTGCCAAGCACTGGTCTTAGCTACACTGGACTTCACAAAAACCTTTATTGTGGAATGTGATGCTTCAGGAAATGGAATTGGTGCTGTTCTAATGCAAGACAAAAGACCCATTGCTTTTGAAAGTCGTCCAATCAAGGGAAAGTTTTTAAGCAAAGCTATTTATGAGAAGGAAATGTTGGCAATACTCCATGCACTTAAGAAATGGCGACCCTACCTAATGGGAAGACACTTCAAGGTAAAAACGGATCATGATAGCCTTAAATACTTTTTAGAACAAAGATTATCCTCTGAAGAGCAACAAAGTGGGTCACAAAGATGTTGGGTTATGACTTTGAAATCATCTACAAAAAAGGGAAGCAAAATGTGGTGGCAGATGCACTCTCAAGAAAGGATGAGGATGTGGAAGCATTGTTGTGTGCCATTTCTATTATCCAACCAGATTGGATAAACGAAGCAAGGGAGGAATGGAAGAATGACGAAGAAGTGTGGGCACTTATTCGAAAGCTACAACAAGATTCCAGTACTTCTGATACATTTAGCTGGCAAAATGATTCGTTATGGTACAAATATCGCTTATACCTCTGTAAGAATTCCCAGCTAAAACAAAAGATTCTTATGGAATTGCACACTTCTCCCTTAGGAGGGCACTTAGGATTTTTAAAAACTTACCACAGGGTTAAGAAGGAATTTTTTTGGGATGGCCTTAAATCAGATATTCAAAAGTTTGTGGCGGAATGTTTGGTTTGCCAGCAAAATAAAGTTGAAACAATTAAGACACTGGGTCTATTACAACCTTTATCCATTCCAAGCCAACGTTGGGAGGAGGTTTCAATGGATTTTATCACAGGTTTACCCACGTCTGAGGGAAAGAGTGTCATCATGGTGGTAGTTGACAGACTTACCAAGTATGCACACTTTTGTGCATTATCACATCCATTTAAATCTAGTACATTTTCTACTGCATTTATGGAAACAGTTCAAAAGCTACATGGAAACCCAAAGATTATTGTAAGTGACAGAGATCCCATTTTCACTGAAATTTTTGGACAGAATTATTTTCTTGTCTTGGTACTCAGTTAGCTCATAGCTCATCTTATCATCCTCAATCTGATGGGCAAACTGAGATAGTAAACAATGTTTGGAAGGATATCTTCGTTGCTTTGTATCTAATAAACAGACACAATGGGTCAAATGGTTGCCTCTGGCTGAATGGTGGTATAACACTTCCTTCCATACAGCAACAAAAATGACCCCATTTATGGCACTTTATGGTATCAACCACCATCCATCACATCATATTTAAGAGAAAATTCTAAGGTTCAGGCAGTGGAACATCACATCGAACATCAACAACAAGTCCTCCAACTCTTAAAGGATAACCTCGTGTTGGCACAAAATAGAATGAAACAATAGGCAGATCAACGTCGCAGTGAAAGAAGTTTTGATGTAGGTGATTGGGTATTCCTACGGCTACAACCATATAAGCAAATGTCCCTAAAGCAAGCTAAGAAGGATAATAAATTATCACCAATGTATTATGGTCCGTACAAGGTGTTGCAAAAGATTGGTACCATGGCATACAAATTGGAGCTTCCTACAGCTTCTCGATTGCACCCAGTCTTCCATGTTTCATGTTTAAAGAAGGTTATAGGTGACAAGCTCCCAATTCAAACAATATTGCCAAAACTTGATGAGGAAGGAAAAATTATATTGGAACCGGAAGCAGTCACAGAAACAAGAACTCGACAGCTACGAAATCGATCAATTTCAGAGTATCTTATCAAGTGGAAGAACTTATCCGCTGAAGATTCCACATGGGAGGATGAGAATTTTATGCAGAAGTATCCAGAACTACTCAAGCGTTGAGGACAACACTTTTTTGAAGGAGAGGGGCATGTTGGGTCCCTATAATACTAGTGATTACCCCATTAATATTGTAGTTATACCCCTTATTTATATTGTTGTGCCCCTGTTACCCCCATATTGTTATTTCTATGCCCCATAGAATCCCTCTATTGTTATTTTTGTGGCTTTATATTATTATTGTTAGGTCGGCTGGATTATATTGTGACTCCTTAGACTCCTATATATAGAAAGGAGGTTTTGTCATTTGTATCATCCAAGAATTGTTCATTTATGTAATGTAAAGGAGGTTGCCCCCTCGAAGAGGCTGAATTCTAAGGCGTTGATTTATCTTTCTATCTTTTCTTGAGCTGGTTTCATAACAATTATTGTTATGGCGGCTCTGATTATATTATGACCCCTTAGACTCCTATATATAGAAAGGAGGTCTTGTCATTTGTATCATCCAAGAATTGTTCATTTGTGTAATGTAAAGGAGGTTGCCCCTTGAAGAGGCTTATTTATAAGGCATTCATCTATCATTTCTATCTTTTTGTGAGCTAGTTTCATAACAAAATCCCCCATTTTCAAAGTTTGCATAATTAAATTCTAATATGTCCATCGTGTCTAGCTCTTAAGAGCTTTTTGCTAATATAAATTTGATCTAACTATGACTCTCACATTGAAATTTATGCCCATTTGAAGTTTTCCCAATGATAGAGAGCAACATTAGCATGAATCTACTAAGTGGAAACCATGTCTCTCCTACCTGGATCACATGGCACCACCATGTCCACATAACGTGGTATCCACGTCATAATACTCAATAGCCTCATTGTCCATGGTGCTTGAATATTAGCCAAGGAAAAAATGGTAGTAGACAATGATCGACATTAGGGTTTTGTAGCAAAGGTTGATTTTGCGCTTGCACGAGATTCCACCAAAATGGCAGCAGTTTTTATCATGGTTGGGTTTCTATTTCAAACCCCCTTATTAACTTACAATAGGCTAGGGATACCCCTGGGTGAATGAGGGCCACTCATTGGTCCCAAAACATGATCACACTACTTATATGTGAGGCCTCTTTAACGAGGGACCCCCAGAAGGAATCCATATATCGGACCCATCGAGGTTAACTTATAGTGGACAAGAGGGGCCCCATAGTGAAAAAGGGAAACTCATCAGTCCCACACCTTGATTGTGCCATCTAAAGGTGATGCCTATTTAATAATGACATCCATTGCAATGAATGGTCTCGTCAGTTAACAGGGACAATAGATGGAAATTATCCCATAAATTATCGTCATCGTTGCACCACTATTACCTGATTATGAATGCACAAGAGACCATAAGCATTGATGAGTGGTTTGTGGTCCTATAAGTTGATAGGGCCAATAAACGGGAATTCTCTAGTGAATTATCATCATTGCTCCACCACTACCACTTGATTGCAATGGCGCAATAAACTGTAAGTGCCAAAGAGTGGCAGATAGTCCCATTTGCATGGGGGCTTCACTCGGGGAGAAATACCATAACACGTGCATTTATATTGGGGGATATATATTGACACAAAAATTACATAATATATTGAACATATATTAGGGGGTAAAGAGTTTTTGTATTGTCACTTACAAAAAGTGGAGCTCAAAGTTAATGAAAAATATAAAGGGATATAAAAAATGTTAATGAAAAAATAGATACCTACAATATCTAGTGAAAGTAGGGATTTTTTAAATTGGGAAAGTGTATTGGGTTCGTATTGGTAGGGAGTTAAATAATGTGATTTGTAGAGGTATTTTCCAATATGTAGTCAAATTAGGGGTATGGTTTAGTATGCCACAAACACAAGTCATATGTCAGAGACACATTGAATGAAGCCACTGTGTCTGTATGTTGGCATTGTTTTGCAAACTAAATCAGAGAAATAGTAAGAAGTTATAAAATTTCCATGAGAAGTTTCTAATTGATAAAATAATATATCGGATTAAAACTATTATGTCAAAAGTGAACAAGTGTACCTGTATTAAAATAGTTCCTTGTATCATCTACAAGGAGTATCCATTAACAAAATAGTAGTTTGGGTAGCATGCCTTTTTATTTGAAATGGTTATCTAGAACTTCAAACAAACTTCGAGTGCTCATCCAGTTAAGACCCTATACTATATTTACAAGAATAAGCACCACAAGACCAAAAAAAATTGAGAAAAGAGTTCAATTTTCTTTGCATATGCATGGAAAGCATTTATTATCAAAACATAAATCTTTAATAAAATTGAAAGTAGTTTGACGGTGCGCTCTGTAAATCCTTTGTAAACATAATATCTAAAAAAAATTATAAACACATAATTTTTTATGCACACATCTAAATTAATAGAAGAAAACAACATACCAAGAGAACCATATTATTTAAATAAAATGCAAATCAAGTAATTTTTAGTGTCGTATCTACTTATCATTATTAAGGTATAACCAAGAAAAGCTAATTAAACACAAATTTGAATATAAATACATACATATTTGTGACAAAGTTTCTAGTATGAACACTATGTAAAAATCAATTTATTTAAATATAAATAACAAATTATATTTAATTCATTAAAAAGTCATCACAAAACCTCTTAATACCATACAACTAAAATTTAGTAAATTTTATAATTCATAACCCTTAAACCATTATCACTCTTAATTCATAATTCATAGAAACACTTACAATAACTTTTACCTAACGCTTAATCACCATGATCATTAACCAATGTTTTTCTCTCCTTTTGTTAGTATGATATTCACTTTATTGATCGTAAGTATCATAAAAATCAAATACTAAGAAAAGTACAACTAGTTTTCTAAACTTTTGATTTTTGATTTTATAATTTTCTAAATATAATAAAAAATAAATCTAATAGTAATAATTATATTAGAAAACATAAATTTCTTTTATATTTTATTCATTTATTAACCAATAACCATTTTTACCAACAATATTGATTTTTAATTTTTTTTTCATAAATTATTATTATTAATTTAATTCCTCCAAAATAGAAAAATAATATTATGAAGTAAACATAATTTTTTTTTATTTTATTAATTTATTAACCAATAATCATTTTTTCCAACAATATTGATTTAAAAAAAAATATTTATTTTATCCTAAATTATTATTATTATTAATTTAATTCCTTGAAATAGCTAATGGAACCATGAAATAAACGAAGGAAAAATTAATGGAAGAAATTCGTCTTGAAAGTTCCTTGTAATAATATAAACTAACATGTTGGAGTGTATATAGAAAAACTAAATATTATTTATCAAATATTTAAAAATTTCCATGCTAGTCGTATGTTAATTTTTTTTATCGAATTAAAATAAACGTCAAACCCGTGCAAAACTCGTAGGCTTGAGAGTATGTTAAACTGACACGCGTTGAATTCTGGAATCATATAAATTCTTACCACCTGTAGCGACGATCACTCGCATTCCTGGCCACAGATAATCCGCATATCCAGTGGGAAAAGCTCGCATTACCGAAAGATAACTGATAATTCGCATATCGGCGGGGATAGCTCACATAACCGGAAAAATATCTAATAATTAGCATATCCGGCGGGGATAGCTCACAGAACCGGAAAGATAACAGATAATTCGCATATCTGCCGGGGATAGCTCACATAACCGGAAAGATAACAGATAATTCGCATATCTGGCGGGGATAGCTCACATAACCGGAAAATAACAGAATCCGTATACCCGGCGGGGATATCTCGCATAATCGGCATATTCAACGGTGATTACGCTGAGATCACTCGCATAAACGGCAGCTAAAACTTGCCTATCAGAGTAATGATACGCATATCTTGTTGTGATAATCCGCGGATCCACTGATAATTCGCATATTCGATGGTGATAACTCGCGTATCAGGTGATAAATCGCATATTCAGTGATATGTCGCGTATTTGCCGTGATAATTAGCGTATTGACAGTTATAACTCGCATATCAGCGGTGGTAGGTCGCATAACCAGAGATAATTCCAATATTAGGCCGCGATTACTCATATATACCGCTGACATAACTTACATAAACGGTCAAAACAAGTCGCGTATTGAGTTAATGATCTGCATATCTTGTGGTGATAAACCGCGTATGCCATGATATTTCGCGTATCAGAGTAATGATCGGCATATCTTGCTGGGATCACCCGCGTTTTTAACATTAGCTCGCATATTAGGGTAATGATCTGCGTATTCTTCGGTGATAACTCGCGTTTTTAACATTACTCCACCTATTAGGGTAATGATCTGCGTATTATTCCGTGATAACTCGCGTATCCAATGGTAATAACTCACGCGCACTCACATATAAGGTGATAGCTCGCGTGTCCCGTGATAGTGCGCATATAGTTTGCATATTTAGCGGTAATAATCCGCATATCCCGCGAGATAACCGACATATCCAGTACTGCGCAACCCTCAGAAGAAAAAATCGTCATGCAAGTCCGAAGCTCCTCTCGTAACGGCGCCAGGCTCTTCTGCTGTTCCTCTGCCAAAGGGCGTTCCTCCCACATTCTCCGGTGCGAACTGTATGACTCTGATTGATCTTTAAACCAGAGTTTCGATTAATTTACAATGTTTGAAAAAAAAAAAAAATCCGCATAACGAAATGGACATAGTTTTGTTTAGGATTGAATCGCCAAGCTTGTGGAGACTAAACCTCTTACATAACATTCAAGAAACTCAAAAATACCAGGTTTAAAAACTGCTCCGCTCTTACTCAAAAGTTTCACCTTCTCCAAAATTCCTGTGCCGAGATAACAACCGTTTTTATCATTCAATTGTGTACATCCAATGCAGATTTACATAATATATTGTATATTTAATATCAAAGATTACAGAGAAAACAAGGATCCAGAAACGAAAGATTACATAAAAAGCAGGGCCACAACGTTGGGAGGAAGACGGGGTTTGTTTATCACTAATTTCTCTCCCAGCGATCTCTGCATTATCACCCAAATAAATTAGTGTTTTTGCAGGCATATGAGAAAACATTCTTTGCAAAATAAATTGAATACCCAATGAATATTTCATGCAAAGTACGCACCCCTAAAGCTCAATAAGCCTAAAACGAAAACGAGGATCTTCATCCTGGCACAACGTGAAAATCCAGCTTCCATAACCGCGTGTTTTTCTATATCTCAGCAGAAACCTCTTTGAATAACGAACTCCCCAGCAGAATCTCTTTGAATAACCTGTTCTCCCTTGCTGTGTCGCAATATTATATAATATTGAATCTGAATAGCTACGATGCTAATAAAAGGAAAAATAAACCAAATAAACCATAAAGCAAATAAAAACAAAACTATGTCATAACGCATAAAGCATATAACCTAGTCATATTAAAAAAAAAATAAAGCCAACACCAGTAATGACAATTTACTGTTATTTTGGAAAATTTCCTTTTTAAGATAAAGCTACTATGCTAATAGAAAGGTAAAACCTAAAGTAAATAAAAAAAATCATAAACATATAAATCAAATTAGTAAGGACCATTTACTATTATTTTAGAAAAAATATATAATATTTCTATGTTTTTTTTTGTCTTTTCTCTTTTAAGATAAAGATAAATTAAGAGCGACAAAGAAAAATAAAAATAAATCACAGGGCAAATAAAAGATAAAAGAAAAATAACACATAAATATATAATCAAAATAATTAATGTCAATTAATTTATTATTTGGAAAAATAGTTATCAATATTTCTAGGATTTTTTTGTCTTTTTCTTTTCAAGGCAAAGGTAAACTAAAAGCTAAGAAAGTAGAAAGAAAAATCAATCAGAAAAAACCAAGTCAGTAATGAAATTTCTACTATTCTCTAAAAAAAGTTATTAATATTTATAAGTATTTTATTGTACAAAAGTAAAATAAATTTTCCTTCATGAAGTATAAAATTCTTTTAATAAAATAATAATGGAATGTAAAAATAAAATAATTCTTATTGGGCAACCACTATGAAGAATATTGAATCCACCACAAATATGCACCACACTCTTCAAACTGAATATCTATGTACACTTTATACAACCAAACCACTTCTTTGGATGCTTTAAAAGTTACAATATCTTCTATCACAATTATTTGATGCTTTTCCAATTCAAGACAATATTTTCACATAAGATAAATAAATGAGACACAATAGATATTCCACTGTTAGCATCATCTATTAAAATCAAATATATATATATATATATTCTTCCATATTATTGATAGAAAATATTATAGTAATTGATGTCTTGTATGTTTTGTCTCCTATGCACCATTGCATACATGAGGCCATCTCCTTTTCCTTTTGATTTATTTTAGTGACTCATGTCATTTGACAAAAAAAATCCATTTAAGTTAATGGAGTTAAAACTAGATTACACTTTCCCTATCTTAAAATAAATTAAGTATGTTGTTAACATAGTTTTTTTAGATAATGAACAACATTTTACCTTAACAATATCTCTTCATCTCAATTCTTAAGTGATAGTGCAACCCACCTAAATCCCTCTTTTCAAACTCATTTGACAACTAGGAATTGGTCTCCTTAATTAGTTGTTTATTCTCACTAATTAAAATAATATTATCAACATACAACACGAAAATAATGAAGTGATCACCTTCTCCCTAGAAGTACTTCAATGTTCCACATTGCTCCTTATGGAAACTCTCTTACAACATATTTATCAAATCACTAGTATCATTGTTATATGGGTTACCTCAATCCACACAATGATCTGTTCAACCAATGCACCATGTCTTCCCTCCATTTTACTATAAATCATTATTTTTGGTTTATGATGATTTCTTCATTAATCTCACCATGAATACAAGCTATCTTCGTATTTATTTTCTTGAATTCCAAACCATAAACCACTATTCATGTCAACATTATCCTAACAAAGGCCATTTCGGTTGCTGAAGAGAAAATCATCTAATAACCAATAACCTGATATAATTTATAGTATCATTTGGCCACCAAATGAGTGTTGGACATGTGGCAAGGAACACCTTAAGAGAGATTTTCCATAGAACCAGGGTGGTAGGCCTTAGATATACAGTGCACAAGAAGTGTAGATTGTTGGCGATGTTGGTCAGAGTATTCCACATATTTATGCAGTAGTGGACAACAGGCAGGCAGAACACTGGGAATCTATCATTGAGATGGATGGTAAGCTTTGTGATCAAGTTATTTCTATTTTGATTGACCCTGGATCTAATTATAGCTATAATAGTCCTGACTTGGTGGATAAGTGTGGTTTGAATAAGGAATTGCATGTAGAGTCTTGGTTAGTGCAGTTGGCTATAGGTACAAAGAAGTGATTTCATCATTGGGTAAGATCTAAGTGCGCATTTGCCTTAAATGGTATGCCTACAGCAGCACATTTGAATGTGTTACCATTGACATCATACAATATTTTGTCTTTGAGGTTTCTGTGAGTCTCATGTTTATGTAGATTTACTTCTGGATCCATCGCATTCAAATTCTTTTTTTATCGACGTTTCGAACCAGCAACAGTGGTTCATCTTCAGGATGTGAAAGAATTGTTGAAAGACTGGTCTTATTTCTCAAATATATAGAGATGTGTGAGATGCTTAGCCGACAGATTCTTTAGATTAATTTTAATTGTCCTATTTAAATGTATTTGTATTAATTGTTTCATGTTTTAATTTTATTTATTTTAATTATATTTAATTTAATTTAATTTAATTAATTTAATTATATTCATTATTTATTTTAAATATTTTAATTTTAATTAATTTACAAATTAAAATTAAAATACATAGCCATGCTTATTTATTAATTAAATTTAAATACTTAATTATTTTTAATTGTTAAAATTAATTAAACAATTAAAATTAATAATTAATTAAAATAATAAAATAAATGAAATAAATAGAGGTATAACCTAACATAGATGTATTTTAATTTTAATTAATAAATAAACATGGGTATGTATTTTAATTTTAATTTATAAATTATTTAAAATTAAAATATTTAAAATAAATAATGAATATAATTAAATTAATTAAATTAAATTTAATATAACTAAAATAAATAAAATTAAAACATGAAACAATTAATACAAATACATTTAAATAGGACAATTAAAAATAATCTAAAGAATCTGTCGGCTAAGCATCTCACACATCTCTATATATTTGAGAAATAAGACGAGTCTTTCAACAATTCTTTCACATCCTGAAGATGAACCACTGTTGTTGGTTCGAAACGTCGATAAAAAAATAATTTGAATGCGATGGATCTGGAAGTAAATCTGCATAATCATACAATATTAAATCTACATAATCATACAATATGTTGTTGGGCATGGATTGGTTGTATCTACATAGAACTGAGGTTGACTTCTATTACAAAGCTATTGAGTGTGTCGATGACAATGGAAAACCAAGAGTATTGCAAGGTAAGAAGAAATCTACATCAGTTAGGATGGTGACACCTATGCAAGCAAAGAATAGCCACAGTAAAGGGTGCAAGCTATTTGAAGTACACATTTCTAGTGATAAGGGTAAGAAGGTTGAAGATTCAGATGGGTTGAGTAGATACCCATTGTTTTATAAGTTTCAGGATGTATTTCTTGAGGACATTACAGAGTTTCAACCTCATAGGGCGATAGAATTTTCTATTGAGTTAGTGACAGGGGAAGCTCTAGCATTAAAAACACCTTACAGGATGATCACACCTGATTTGGTTGAGTTAAAGTTGCAGTTGAAGGAAATGTTGGAAAAGGGATACATTAGGCCAAGTGTATCACCATGGGGTGCACCAGTCTTATTTGTGAGGAAGAAAGATGCTACTCTCATATTATGCATTGATTACAGGTAGTTGAACAAAGTGACTATCAAGAAAATGTACCCTTTGCCAAGGATTGATGACTTGTTCGATCAGCTAAAGTGAGCAACAATGTTCTTGAAGATTAACTTGAGATCCAAATATCATCAAGTATGCATCAAAGAGGAGGACATTTACAAGACTGCATTCAAGACTACGTATGGGAATTATGAGTTTGTTGTTGTTCCATTTGGCTTAACTAATTCTCCAGCTACATTCATGTGTTTGATGAATAGTGTGTTGCATCCATATTTGGATAAGTTTGTTATTGTGTTAATTGATGATATGCTGGTATATTCTAAAAATGAGGAAGAGCATGCCAAGCATTTAGCAACACTGTTGAGGTTGTTGAGGGAGCATCAGTTGTATGCTAAGATCAACAAGTGTAGTTTCTTTTAGACTGAGGTGCACTACTTAGGGCATGTTGTCTCCAAGGAGGGCATTGCAGTAGATCTAGATAAGATAAGGGCCATCATGGAGTGGGTAGCTCCTAAGAGTGCGGACGAGGTGAGATATTTCATGGGTTTGGTAGGCTATTATCAGAGGTTCATCAGGAAATTCTCACAGATTGCTTATCCTATTACATCATTGCAAAGGAAGGTAAGAAGTTCGAATGGACAGAGGAGTACAAGGCTAGCCTTAAGCAGCTTAGGTAGTTGTTGACACATGTACCAGTGCTACAGATTGTGGATCTAGGCAAGGAGTTTTTGGTATGCATAGATGCTTGCAAGAGAGCGCTTGGTGGAGTCCTTATGCAAGATGGACAGGTGGTATGATATGAGTCCCATAAACTCAATGAGCATGTACAGAACTACCTGACACATGATCTTGAGCTAGCAATGATTATACATGCATTAAATATTTGGAGGCATTATCTTCTTGTCAGGAGGTTTGTACTTATGAGTGATCTAATCGGATTGAGGTATTTGCTTGACCATCCGAATCTGAATGCCAGATAGGCTAAATGGTTAGCCACGAGTTTGATTTCGAGATTAGGTACATTAAAGTTAAAGAAAACATGGTGGTAGATGCTCTCAGTAGACGAATACAGGTAGATCACTTGGCACCTATGAGTTCCTATGGGATAGACTTACAAGATAGGATCTTGCAGCCACAACAGTAGGATGTCAGGTATAAGGAGATTGTTCACAAGTTGCGGCAGGATGATAGTACAGGTACAGGTATAGGTGGCAGTACAGGCACAATTATAGGTATAGGTACAGGTACAGGTACAAGTGTAAGTGCATAGGGCATGAACTATTGTCTTACAGCAGATGGATTGGTCAGGTTCTAAGAGAGGATATATGTACTAGATAGCAGTGAGCTCAAAAAGGTGATATTGAGGGAATTTCATGGTAAACCATATCCAATTCACCCAAGTTATTAGAAGACACTAACATTGGTGAATAGGTATTACTATTAGCTGAGTTTGAAGAGGGGTGTAGAAGAGTTTGTGGCTAGATGCTTTAATTGTCAATGAGTGAAGGCAGAGTGTAAACGTCTAGGTGTACTGCTACAACTGATCGCAATTCCCGAGTGGAAATGGGAGGTTATTTCCATGGATTTCAGCATAGGATTTTCAAGGATAGTGAAGTACCATAATTCCATCATGGTCATTGTGGACAAGTTAACAAAGGTTGCACACTTCATTATGGTGAAGTCCACATTATTAGCTAGTAATGTGGCACAACTATTCATGAGATATGTGGTTAGGCTACATGGCGTTCCAAATAAGATTGTTTCATTTAGGGATGCGAAGTTGGCTTCCAAGTTTTGGAAGGAGTTATATGAAGGTTTGGGCACAAAGTTGGCCTTCAACACATCTTATAATCTGTAGATAGATGGAAAGACAGACAGGTTCAATAGGATATTAGAGGATATGTTCAGGATGTATGTGATGCATCAATAAAGGAAGTGGGAAGAGTATCTCCCTTTGGTAGAGTTCACATACAACAACAGTTATCAGGAGTCACTGAAGATGAGTCCTTTAGAGGCATCGTTTGGTTGAAGTTGTAACACTCCCATTAGCTAGAGTGATCTGGTTAGTAGGGTATTGATTGGACCAAATATGTTGGTAGACATGAAACAAGAGATTCACGTGATCAAGAAGAATCTAAAGGAAACACGTGATAGGTAGAAGAGTTACGCAGATAGGAACAAGTTTTTGAAGGAGTTCTAGGTTGGGGAATAGATGTACTTGCGTATCAAACCGGAGAAGATCTCCTTGAGTATTGGATTGTGTGTCAAGCTGGCACAACAATTTTTTTGGACCCTTCAGCATCATTGAGAGAATTGGGCCAACAGCCTATCGACTTGGACTGCCTCTAACAGTGAATGTCGATGATGTTTTCCATGTATCTTTGCTTAAGAAGTATGTTAAGGCTGTTGATCATGTGATTGAATGGTCTATATTGCAGGTGGAACTAGATGGAGAATTCCAGCCAGAGCCTTAGTGCATATTGCAGAAAAATGTGCTCATGCTTCGAAACCGAGCAATCGAGCAAGTTAAAGTGCAATAGAGGCACTTTGGGCCCGATGAAGCAACATGGTAGATGGCAGATCAGATGCAAGCAATGTATCCTTCCTTGTTTGTAAATTGAGGCAAAAAAACTTGACATGGTGGTTTGGTATTTGCTTATGGTGGTTTTGGTATTTTCTTATGGTAGTTTGGTTTTTTCTTATGGTGGTTTAGTATTTTCTTATGGTGGTTGGTATTTTCTTATGGTGGTTTGGTATATACTTTATGGTAGTTTGATATATTCTTTATGATGGTTTGATATATGCTATATGATGTTTTTATATGTGCTTAGATATGATGACTACTATATGTTTGATATATGTTTTCGTATATGATTTGGCATATGTTTTGGTATCTATTGATGTTTCTATATGTACCCATGTGTAGGGATGTAAATACTGTAACGAACTGTGTTATAAAGATCCACTATGTGGTATGCGTCTCATGTCATTATGGTCATGTTATCATGTTATTATGATATCATGTGGTTATGTTATCATGAAGTTATGATGTCATGTGGATTGGCACTCAACACAATTATCATTTTAAATACCGTAATGAGTTGTGATACAAAGCTCCAATATGTGGTATGTTGTCATGTTGTCATGATGTTCTTATCTTGAGAAAAATTTTCATTGTAAATACTGCATCGAGTTATGTTATAAAGTTCCATAGGCAGTATATCTTCTTTCAGTAGGTTGTTGAGGTATATGAGTGACTGAACACCGAGGATGGTGTGCCCAAAGGGGGAGGGTTTTGTAACAACCCTAGTGAAAATTTCATGTAATAAAAGTTAAAAACAATAACCACAGATGAATGGGACACTTATTCTAAGTTGAATGTTGGGTAAGACATCATGGGGGGTGTTCACCTAGTTGTTTATGGCTAAGGAAATTGGAAAAGGCAATGGCTAATGCTTTGGAAAGGCAAAATGTAATTTTTGGCACAATTATTTATGAAAATAATGGAAATTATGAGAAAAAGGAGGTCAAAGGTCACAGGATGCATGTGAGGAGGAAAATGAAGGAAAATAATGGAAAATGAAGAAAATAGAGGCCTCATTCATAAAAAGGCTTATGAGGATCATTTGGTAACCTTTTTTCAATTCAGTTTTGGAGCACTCTCATTATTCTCTCTCTCATACTCTTGGATACTTAGAGTTTTTTCTTGGAGTGCTTTGGCATTGGAGCAAGAAAGGAAAAAAAGGAAAGAGGAAGCAAGGATCAAGCAGCTACAGTAGGCTTCATTGCAACTATCAACTTGTTTGTGTATTTTCCTTGATAGATATGGCATGCATGGTATTGCATGTGGTTCTTTTCTATCATGGCATGGGTTTTGCTAGGTATGAAAGTGTTTGCAGCCTAGCCTTTCCATTTCCAGATAGTCATGGTGTGATGGGGTTCTCATGTTTGGTTGAGCTAGATTGCTAGATAGATTCCGAGCTGAGTGAGGTGGATCTCTCAAATGATAGAACACATGGCCTAGTAACCCAAAACTAGACTATGGGTTACAGTAAAGCTGTATTTTGTGTTGCCTCAAATGGCCTAGGAATCCTTGCTGGTGAATGGAAAGATATAAGGTAAAGCCTAGAAGTGGCTTTCTCTCTGTTGGGCCTAGTAATCTATGGTTTGGGAAATGCGGTAAAGCTTGAAGAGTGGGTCTCAGTTCAGGGCCTAGTGATCTAGGTTTTGATTGCAGTAAAGCCTCAGAGACTAGGAGATAAGAAACTTCCTCACAGTGTAGGTGGAGAAATCAGTGGCATCCATGCTTGTTTGGCCTAGTGATCGAGTGGAGATCATGGTAAACCCTATTATGATGTGTTCATTGTGTTGGCCTAGTGATCTGAGATAGATTACAATAAATCCTAGTTTCTATTGATGAGGGTGAGGTGGTTTAGCCTCAGTATGCCCTGGTTGAGTTCTTTTGGTTTGAGTCCCACATTCATGCTTAGAATATTTAACAAGGATGAATGGCTAAAGAGAGGTTTGGGTCAGCCATTCTATGGTCTTGTGGAATGTGGTAGTCCCATCTCCGGTTGGTTTATTGCATTCATTATTGAGAAATTAATTACCTTGATTTCGATGTGAAAATGTACCGATGCATATATGGATTTTGATGGCTGATATGTTTATGGTATTTATGTTCCCATTATGCTGGTTAAATGTACATTTTGTGACAACATCTATGTATGGCTCTCAGCATGGTTTTACTTGTACATGAATGGATAATGTGTCTATGACCTAATAGATGATAATGCAGCAAATGGCATGAGGAAATGATGGTTCATAATGATTCTCAGATAAGTATGAGATCCCTACACTTAATTTTATTGTTTACACCTGTAGGTTACATGTTCATGATATGTTTGATGAAATGCCTGTCATGGCTAGTAGGGTTTTGGTTAAGGTCTTGATCAACATATTACTTTTGCATCATTTTTTCCCTGTACATCTCCTAATTCTAAGCTATCATTCCATTCTGTGCAGTGGCCCAGGCTCTAGGCCTAAAAACATGGCTTAAATCCTAGGGTCGTTGAGTCACATAAAACTAGAAATTTTGGTCCCAAGTTGCTAGCATGCAGGCCTATGTGAGAGAACTTAGGTCTCGGGTCACTCCCTTTCCCATAGCATGAGAGCGACTATGGCCTAAGAGGTCCAAAAGAATAGTGAGACCTAGGGAAAAGCTGCTTCAGTGACTGACTTGTCTCCTTAGGGTTTTGTTGATGATGTTAGATGACTCTGTGTGATGTTCCATCGATTCCACTTCCTTAAGGTCACTTAGGAGGTCAAATTTGATCATAGTAGCCTCTCCTCCCCTGTTTACCCTGGTTGACATGGTTACTTGGGTGGATGTGGGAGGAGGGTCTTACATTAGCCTCATTTACATCAACCTCCCATCTGTAAACTCTTTTCATAAAATGTATGCAATATTTCTTTTATATCTTTCCCACCACAATTTGTTATGAAACCAACTCAAGAAAAAGATAGAAAAGATAGATCAACGCCTTAGAATTCAGCCTCTTCGAGGGGGCAACCTCCTTTACATTACAAAAATGAACGATTCTTCAATGATTGAAATGACAAAACCTCCTTTCTATATATAGGAATCTAAAGAGTCACAATATAACCCATCCGACCTAAAAGTAATAATATAAAGCCACAAAAATAACAATAGAGGGATTATATGGGGCACAGTAATAACAATATGGGGGCAACAAGGGCACAAAAATATTAATAAGGGATACCACTACAATAGTAATGGGGTAATCACTAGTATTATAGGGACCCAACATGCCCCTCTCCTTCAAAAAAGTGTTGTCCTCAATTCTTGAGTAGTTCTGGATGCTTTTATATAAAATTCTCATCCTCCCATGTGGAATCTTCAGCGGATAATTTCTCCCACTTGATAAGATACTCTGAAATTGATCGATTTCGTAGCTGTCGAGTTCTTGTTTCTGTGACTACTTCTAGTTCCAATATGATTTTTCCTTCCTCGTCAAGTTCTAGCAATATTGTTTGAACTGGGAGCTTGTCGCCTATAACTTTCTTTAAACATGAAACATGGAAAACTGGATGCAATCGAGAAGTTGCAGGAAGCTCCAATTTGTATGCCATAGTACCAATCTTTTGCAACACCTTGTATGAACAATAATACTTTGGTGATAATTTATTATCCTTCTTAGCATGCTTGAGGGACATTTTCTTATATGATTGTAGTCGTAGGAATACCCAATCACCTACATCACAACTTCTTTCACTGTGATGTTGATCTGCATGTTGTTTCATTCTATTTTGTGCCAACACGAGGTTATCCTTTAAGAGTTGGAGGACTTGTTGTTTATGTTTGATGTGATGTTCCACCGCTTGAACCTTAGAATTTTCCCTTAAACATGATGTGATGGATGGTGGCTGATATCCATAAAGTGCCATAAATGGGGTCATTTTTGTTGTTGTATGGAAGGAAGTGTTATACCACCATTTAGCTAAAGGCAACCATTTGACCCATTGTGTCTGTTTATCAGATACAGAGCAACGAAGATATCCTTCCAAACATTTGTTTGCTATCTTAGTTTGCCCATCAGATTGAGGATGATAAGATGAGCTATGAGCTAACTGAGTACCAAGACAAGAAAATAATTATGTCCAAAAATTTCCAGTGAAAATGGGATCTCTGTCACTTAAAATAATCTTTGGGTTTCCATGTAGCTTTTGAATTGTTTCCATAAATGCAGAAGAAACTGTACTGGATTTAAATGGATGTGATAATGCACAAAAGTGTGCATACTTGGTAAGTCTATCAACTACCACCATGATGACACTCTTTCCCTCAGACTTGGGTAAACATGTGATAAAATCCATTGAAACCTCCTCCCAATGTTGGCTTGGAATGGATAAAGGTTGTAATAGACCCGGTGTCTTAATTGTTTCAACTTTATTTTGTTGGAAAACCAAACATTCCGCCACAAACTTTTGAATATCTGATTTAAGGCCATCCCAAAAAAATTCCTTCTTAACCCTGTGGTAAGTTTTTAAAAATCCAGAGTGCCCTCCTAAGGGAGAGGTGTGCAATTCCATAAGAATATTTTGTTTTAGCTGGGAATTCTTACAGAGATATAAGCTATCTTTGTACCATAACGAATCATTTTTCCAGCTAAATGTATCAGATGTACTAGAATCTTGTTGTAACTTTCGAATAAGTGCCCACACTTCTTTGTCATTTTTCCATTCCTCCCTTGCTTCGTTTATCCAATCTGGTTGGATAATAGAAATGGTGCACAACAATGCTTCCACATCCTCATCCTTTCTTGAGAGTGCATCTTCCACCACATTTTGCTTCCCTTTTTTGTAGATGATTTCAAAGTCATAACCCAACATCTTTGTGACCCATTTTTGTTGCTCTTCAGAGGATAATATTTGTTCTAAAAAGTATTTAAGGCTATCATGATCCATTTTTACCTTGAAGTGTCTTCCCATCAGGTAGGGTTGCCATTTCTGAAATGCATGGAGTATTGCCAACATTTCCTTCTCATAAATAGCTTTGTGTAAAAACTTTACCTTGATTGGACGATTTTCAAAAGCAATGGGTCTTTCATATTGCATTAAAACAACACCAATTCCATTTCCTGAAGCATCACATTCCACAATAAAGGTTTTTGAGAAGTTTGGTGTAGCTAAGACCGATGCTTGGCACATTGCCTCTTTAAGATGTTCAAAGGCCTTTGTTGCTGCTGGAGTCCATGAAAATGCATCTTTCTTCAACAGTGTTGTTAGAAGTGCTGCTATTCTCCCATAATTCTCAACAAACTTGCAATAATACCCTGTCAACCCGAGAAATCCTCGCAGATGCTTTATGGATGTGGGGAATTTCCATTCCTTAATGGCTTTAATTTTGCTAGGGTCTACCTTAACTCCTTCATGAGATACAATATGACCCAGATATTCCACCTCTTGTACTCCAAAGAAACATTTGGATCTTTTTGCATATAATTGTTTCTCCTCCAATAGTTGTAGTACCTTGTCAACATGTTCAACATGATCCTTTGAAGACTTGCTGTAGATTAGTATATGATCAAAAATACTAACACAAATTTTCTAATGAATGGTTTGAAAATGGAATTCATCAAACCTTGAAATGTTGAAGGTGCATTGGTAAGGCCAAAAGGCATGACCAAAAATTCATAATGACCCTCATGAGTTCTAAATGCTGTTTTCGGAATGTCTTCAGTCTTCATTTTGATTTGATGATATCCTGAATGAAGATTCAACTTGGTGAAGTAAATTGATCCATGCAATTCATCCAGTAATTCATCAATGATAGGAATGGGAAACTTATCTTTAATAGTGAGCTTGTTGATCTCCCTATAATCTGGACACATGCGCCATGATCCATCCTTCTTGTGCACCAATACTACTGGAGCAGAGAAAGAACTTTGACTCGGTTAAATTATGCCAGCCTCTAGCATTTTTGCAACCATACGTTCAATTTCACTCGTTTGGGCATATGGATATCTATACGGCCTGATGTTTGGAGGAACACTTCCTAGAATCATATGAATAGCATGATCATGATCATGAATATGTGGGAGACCTTTGGGAGTCTCAAATACCTTGGAATGATTGTCAAAGAATTTTTGGAGATCTGGAGAAATGGATGATTCCAATGTGGAAACATCTAGTGAACATAATTGTGCAATTACACCTCTTTGTTCCTTTTTTAGAAGCTTTGTCATACCGTTAGAGCAGATTATCTTTCCTGGTTTTCCTGCAATACCCCTTAATTCCACTTCCTTTCCTTCCACAGAAAATTTCATGAAAAATTCTTGAAAATTAAAATCTATTGTACCCAAGGATTATAGCCATTGGACTCCTAGTACAACATCATCACCTCCCATTGGAATGGAAAGCATTGGGCTAGTCAATACATATTCTCCCATGGATAGCTTGATATTATGGCACTTTCCCGAGCAATTTATTGTTCCTCCATTTGCAACCATCACTTGACACTCTGGTGCTAGATATAAGAAGCAATTCAATTCTTTTGCTACCTTACAATGAAGAAAATTGTGGGTACTTCCTAAATCAATCAACACTATTACCTTTTTCTTCTTGATTTTTCCTTCTATCTTAATGGTTTGAGGAGTGGTAATTACCGCCAATGCATTACAAGATATGGTCAGATTCATTTCTTCTTTATCTAGGTTTTGTTCCTGGAGTATATCCTCTTCTTTTGACCTTTCTTGCTCCTTTTCTTCTTCCTCTTCACAATCTATGTAGAATAATTTCTTCTCAGCACACTTGTGACCTTTAGTGTATTTGCTATCACAACTGTAACAAAGTCCTTTTGCAATTTTTTCTCCGAATTTTTGTGGTGTCAACCTTATAGGTTGTGGAAGACTAGGGGCAACAACACTTCCATATTTATAGTTTTGAGTGGTATGCTTCCTGGTTGCCATAATTTTGCTTTCCATTTTTCTTTCTAACCTGAAGGCCTTCTCTAATGAATCAGGTTCCCAAAGGCGAACATCATGCTGGACATTATCCTTTAAAGTCCCTATGAACAAATCAATCCTATGCTCCTCTGGAATATTTTTTACCCTTATGTTCAATTTTTGGAACTCCTCAATGTGCTTCATTATTGAACCCTTTTGTTTGAGACTTATCAATTAGCTAAAAAAAGTGTTGCTTTTTGTATCCTCATAATGTGCTGTTAATTCTTCCGTAAAAATTACCCAAGTGATAATTTGTTTACGAGAGCAAAGCCATTGATACCATACAAACTGATTTGGTTCCAAATATAAAGCTGCAATATGTACCTTTTGTGTGTTTTGCACATTATTGAGATCAAAAAATTGCTCCATCTGTAATATCCATGTTGGGGGATCCTTGCCATCAAACTTCCTCATATCGATTTTTGGAATATGGTGGGTCTTCGATCCCACATTAGAGTCTATGAAATCATGATTAACATTTCTTTTGTTCGCATCATGAGTTTCCTTTACTACCTTTTCACCATTAGTAAGTATTTCTTGTAGAAAATTTGTCAAATCTGTCTTCAAATCTACCATGTCTCTCTTCAAATATGTCTTCAAATCTCTCTTCAAATAATCAATCTTAGCTTCCACACCCTTTATCTTAGATTCCACGCCATTTATATTAGCTTCTGCTATCTTTTGTGAGAGTGAAATTTGTTGCACTTCTTCTTGTAATTTTGATATATCATGTAGCATTTATTCCTCTTCTTCATGAGCCATGCTAGAGATTTCAGGTTGCTTACTAGGTGTTTTAATTTTATTTCCTTGGGGCATCAATTACAGATAACAATGCTCTACTATGCCCTTTGAATTCCTTCAAAATAATTTTTCAAACCGAGCTTAAGAAAAAATTTAAAAAAATCTACACACCTTCTTTCACTTTGTAGGAGCTCAATATTTCCTCTGATGTATCTCTGTAATTTTGGATCATCTATTTCTAAAATTTCAATCTATAGTAGCTCTCTATGTCCTCTTTCCAATGCTACCAGTCTGATCCCAATTGGATTCTCCAAGGAAGAGTTATGTCAAATCTCCCACAGTGACCTGATTATAGACTAGTTCAGTAGAGCGAACTTGTACGACATGGCACGTGTCCCTGTTTCAACCTTTGGATCTGAAAAGATATACAAGAAACTAAAGTCCGTCCACTTTCTATACCTTATTATGAAATTTCAATCCAATGCTCAGAGAGAAAGTTATGACTGTTTTGCCCAGGTCACCTATTTGGAATGTAATTCAGGAGTCTACAAAATGACCAACTTCCTTAGATCATATCTCCACAAATATAGCGCAAAAAGATCTGAAATTTGGACCCAAGATTTAGCGTGATTTATTCTAAAATGGGTTTTTTTTTAGCTTCTGAAACATCGCAGAAAAAGAGATATAGCAAAAATTCCACGATAACCTATTTGGAGCAGTGAAACCCTAGAATCCAAAGCTCGGATACCAAATGTTATGAAACCAGCTAAAGAAAAAGATAGAAAAGATAGATCAACGCCTTATAGTTCATCCTCTTCGAGGGGGAAACCTCCTTTACATTACATAAATGAACAATTCTTCGATGATTCAAATGAAAAAACCTCCTCTCTATATATAGGAGTCTAAAGAGTCACAATATAACCCAACTGACCTAATAGTAATAATATAAAGCCACAAAAATAACAATAGGGGGATTATATGGGGCACAGTAATAACAATATGGGGGTAACAGGGGCACAACAATATTAATAAGGAATACAACTACAATAGTAATGGGGTAATCACTAGTATTATAGGAACCCAACACAATTTAGATGAATAGGAATTTTTGTATTTTATGGGGGTAGGTAGTAAGTAGTTTAGGGGTGGGGGGATCCGAAATGAGAAAACGTGGTAAGGTAAAAAAACTTATTTTTTTTGGTGGGGGGTAGGTTAAAAGTAGAAGATGATAACCCCCCCACCAAAATTCATTAATTGTCATCGATGAAAACATGCACATATCTCAAGGCTTTTAACATTAGGGTATTTTAATACATGAAGTGTGGGATGGGGCCACAAATTTTTTTACTTTTTGATTTTTACTTAAAAATTATTACTACCTGGCGCATGAATAAAAATATCTTACATACTTTAGAGTTTGGGTTTTCCAAGCTATTTTAGATTTAAGTTTAATATTTCGAATAAATAATTTTACAAAATACATATTTCGAATAAATAATTTTACAAATATGTATTTTGTAAAATTAAAACTCATTTAAAATCAAAACTATTAGAAATAACTTTAGGGACATTTAATCTTTTAACAATTGAAAGGGTGGATTCTAATAGCTAACTCATGACATCTCAATGGTGGCCTCCTAGGTACCTCTGTACAAAGACAAATTAGACTATAAGACCTAATGTATTTGTAGGCTAAATTTTATCAGTAGATTCCCAAAATAAATAACTAGATAATCATCAATTGATCACTATAATTTATAAGACCATAGCAGTGGCTCTAATGTGGATGGTATCCTCCCTGTGAGGTGCCAAGAACACCATAGACTAGTAGCCTGATCCATTGGGCTGATACCAAATCTATAACATTCCCTACAATGAAAACACTGTAACTGAAACCCATTGGTAATATATTTCAATCCTCATACTGAACCAAATCCATTCTTCAAATTGGAATTTGAATTGTACACTACAAACTAAAAACTCTGTTGCAAACATTAAAATAAATTTGAAATTTGACAACACATCACCAAAGTCTTAGGCCTTCTCCTCAAGCTTCAAACATTGGTGATGGTTGTCCACACCTGCTGAAAGTATATATACTAGGTGATATCTTCTCTCCAATGTAGCCAATCAATCAAATGGCTACTTGATTGAGTTATGCTCATACTTCTAATGAGAAGGCAGAAAAGATATGAGACTGGTAACCCCAACTACCACTGAAGTTGTTTACCATGATCCACACACATAAGAACAACAATTTTCCCTAAGGACTGCAACAAATTGGCCAAAGGCTTTTAAAAAACATAAGAAGTTACATTTTGATGATCTACAAAAGGACTGATTTCTAAAGAAAAGGGATTAATCTGTTCATCAATTTTTCCATCTTCATTTGAAACAACCAATTCATCTACAACAATAACATCCACATCCATGGGAACCAAAACAACCCACTCTACTTCATCAAAATCTTCATTATTTAAATTTGGAGGTAGATGTTCAGTTGAGGCAACCACATATTGAATAAAAAAAGGTATACACCCATGGGGTCTAGAACAATCTGATCTACTTCATAATTATCCTAAATAATTTTGTTTCTGAGAATATTTATGCATGTAGTTTCGTAAATCTACTCTTAAGAAATTTTTGCATTAAGCTTAAAGGAATTACAAACTTGCTGCATATTATTGCTGAAAATAAAGGATGGATCATGGATTTCCTTTTTTTCTATGCTAACAAACTCATAATTGTGATTTTCATAAAAAAAATCCTAAATTAAAAAATCAGGAGAAGAAGGGAATGCAAGGCAACTAGAATGATCATTTTCACTTCTGAAAATATGAGAAGATTGGTGCAAACTGTCATTTGTAAGCTATGTTTCTTCAATACAATTGGACTACTTGTTCTCTTGTTCTTATGAAATATATAAATTCTATGAAATTTCATCAAAAAGTTCATGTGAAAGTATGTCATTGAAATGTAGATTTGTTTCATTTTCAGTCATGGGAGAGACAACTTCTTTCTGAAAATTTTCTTGAGTGTCATAGTAGCTAGTTTCTTCATATTCTTCATGGTTGAAAGGTGTCTCATGAATAGCCTCAATAATCTCATCATCCATAAATTTATCATCTTCATAAAAACTTTCCAAATCCTTAATAAAATTGTCAACATGTGTGCAACAATCTTTGACCAGCAACAAAGAAGGATGATGTTCTTTATATCTCTCGTAAAAGACTATATGAAAATATCTAAGAGAATATAAACAATTACTTGGCAAGCTTTCACACCATGATTGTGTTGGGTCCCTATAATACTAGTGATTACCCCATTACTATTGTAGGTATAACCCTTATTTAGTTGTGCCCCTATTACCCCCATGTTGTTATTTCTGTGCCCCATAGAATCCCTCTATTGTTATTTTTGTGGCTTTATATTATTATTGTTAGGTCGGCTGGATTATATTGTGACTCTTTAGACTCCTATATATAGAAAGGAGGTTTTGTCATTTGTATCATCAAAGAATTGTTCATTTATGTAATGTAAAGGAGGTTTCCCCCTCGAAGAGGCTAAATTCTAAGGCGTTGATCTATCTTTTCTTGAGATGGTTTCATAACATTTGGTATCAGAGCTTTGGATTCTAGGGTTTCACTGCTCCAAACAGGTCATCATGGAATTTTCGCTATAACTTTTTTTCTGCGATGTTTCAGAAGTCACAAAAAAAAACCGTTTGAGAAGAAATTGAGTTGAACCTTGGGTCTGAATTTTAGAGCTTTTCGCGCGATATTTGCAGAGATATGATTTGAGGAAGTTAGTCTTTTTGCAGACTCCTGAATTACATTCAAAACAGGTGACCTGGGGAAAATCGTCATAACATTCTCTCTGGGGATCGGATTGAAATTTCATAAGAAGGTTTAGAAAGAGGACGGACCGTAGTTTCTTTTTTGCGTGTTTTAGATTCAAAGGTTGAAACAGTGACTCATGGCACGTCATACCAGTTCGCTCTACTGAACTAGTCTAAAATCAAGTCACTGTGGGAGATTTCACATAACTCTTCCTTGGAGAATCCAATTTGGGTCAGACTTGTGGCATTGGAAAGAGGATGCAAAAGGCTACTACAGGTCGCAATTGCAGAACTGGATGATCCGAAATTACAAAGATACATCAGATTCAATATTAGGCTTCTATAAAGTGAAAAAAGGTGTGTAGTTTTTTTTAAATTTTTGTGTAAGCTTGGTTTAACAGAATTCAAAGGGCATAGTAAAGCATTATTATTGGTAACTGATGCCCCGAGGAAAGAAAATGCAAACAGCTAGTAAGGAACCTGAAATCTCTAGCATGACTCATGAAGAAGAGGAAGAAATACGACATGATATATCAAAATTACAAGAACAAGTGCAACAAATGTCACGCTCACAAAAGCTAACAGATGCTAAGATAAGTGGCGTGGAATCTAAGATAAATGGTGTGGAATCTAAGATAAAGGGAATGGAAGCTGAGATGGATGATTTGAAGACAGATTTGAGGATAGATTTGAAGACAGACATGGTAGATTTGAAGACAAATTTGACAAATTTTCTACAAGAAATACTTACTAATGGTGAAAAGGTTGTGAAGGAAACTCATGATGTGAACAAAAGTAATGTTAAACATGATTCCATAGACGCTAATGTTGGATCGAAGACCCACCATATTCCAAAAATCAATATGAGGAAGTTTTATGGCAAGGATCCCGCCACATGGATATTACAGATGGAGCAGTTTTTCGATCTCAATAATGTGCAAAACACACAAAAGGTACGTATGGCAATTGTATATTTGGAACCAAATCAGTTTGTATGGTATCAATGGCTTTGCTCTCATAAAAAATTTATCACTTGGGCAATTTTTACGGAAGAATTGATAGCACATTATGAAGATACAAAAAGCAACACTTTTTTTAGCCAATTGATAAGTCTCAAACAAAAGGGTTCAGTAATGGAGCACATTGAGGAGTTCCAAAAATTGAACATAAGGGTAAAAGATATTCCAGAGGAGCATACGATTGATGTGTTCATAGGGTCTTTAAAGGATAATATCCAACATGATGTTTGCCTTTGGGAACCTGATTCATTAGAGAAGGCATTCAGGTTAGCAAGAAAAATGGAAAGCAAAATTATGGCAACCAGGAAGCATACCACTCACAAATATAAAGACGGAAGTGTTGTTGCCCCTAGTCTTCCACAACCTATAAGGTTGACACCACAACAATTGGAAGAAAAAAGAGCAAAAGGGCTTTGTTACAGTTGTGATAGCAAATACACTAAAGGTCATAAGTGTGCTGAGAAGAAATTATTCTACATAGATTGTGAAGAGGAAGAAGAAAAGGAGCAAGAAAGGTCAAAAGAAGAAGATATACTCCAGGAACAAAGCCTAGATGAAGAAAAAATAAATCCGACCATATCTTGTAATGCATTGGTGGGAATTACCACTCCTCAAACCATCAAGATAGAAGGACAAATCAAGAAGAAAAAGGTAATAGTGTTGATTGATTCAGGAAGCACCCACAATTTTATTCATTGTAGGGTAGCAAAAGAATTGAATTACTTCCTATATCCAGCACCAGAGTGTCAAGTGATGATTGCAAATGGAGGAACAATAAATTTCTTTGAAAGGTGCCATAATATCAAGCTATCCATGGGATAATATGTATTGACTAGCCCAATGCTTTCCATCCCAATGGGAGGTGCTGATGTTGTACTAGGAGTCCAATTGCTACAATAGTTTTTAATTTTCAAGAACTTTTCATCAAATTTTCTACGGAAGGAAAGGAAGTTGAATTAAGGGGTATTGTAGGGAAACCAGGAAAGATAATCAGCTCTAATGGTATGACAAAGCTTCTAAAAAAGGAGCAAAGAGGTGTAATTGCACAATCATGTTCGCTAGATGTTTCCACATTGGAATCATCTATTTCTCCAGATCTCCAGAAAGTCCTAGACAATCATTCCCAGGTATCTGAGACTTCCAAAGGTCTCCCACCTATGCGTGATCATGATCATGCTATTCATCTGATTCCAGGAAGTGTTCCTCCAAACATCAGGCCGTAAAGATATCCCTATGTCCAAAAAAGTGAAATTGAACGTATGGTTGCAGAAATGCTAGAGGCTAGTATAATTCAACCAAGTCAAAGTTCTTTCTCAGCTCCAGTAGTGTTGGTGCACAAGAGGGATGGATCATGGTGCATGTGTCCAGATTATAGGGAGCTCAACAAGCTCACTATTAAAGATAAGTTCCCCATACCTGTCATTGATTAATTACTGGATGAATTGCATGGATCAATTTACTTCACCAAGTTGGATTTTCGTTCAGGATATCATCAAATCAGAATGAAGATTGAAGACATTCCAAAAACGGCATTTAGAACTCATGAGGGTCATTATGAATTTTTGGTCAGGCCTTTTGGCCTTACTAATGCACCTTCAACATTTCAAGGTTTGATGAATTCAATTTTCAAACCATTCCTTAGAAAATTTGTGTTAGTATTTTTTGATGATATACTAATCTACAGCAAGACTTGGAAGGATCATGTTGAACATGTTGACAGGGTGCTACAACTATTGGAGGAGAAACAATTATATGCAAAAAGATCCAAATGTTTCTTTGGAGTCCAGGAGGTGGAATATTTGGGTCATATTGTATCTCATAAAGGAGTTAAGGTAGACCCTAGCAAAATTAAAGCCATTAAGGAATGGAAAATCCCCACATCCAGAAAGCATCTATGAGGATTTCTTGGGTTGACAGGGTATTATGTTGGGTCCCTATAATACTAGTGATTACCCCATTACTATTGTAGTTATATCCCTTATTTATATTGTTGTGCCCCTATTACCCCCATATTGTTATTTCTGTGCCCCATAGAATCCCTCTATTGTTATTTTTGTGGCTTTATATTATTATTGTTAGGTCGGCTGGATTATATTGTGACTCCTTAGACTCCTATATATAGAAAGGAGGTTTTGTCATTTGAATCATAAGAATTGTTCATTTATGTAATGTAAAGGAGGTTGCCCCCTCGAAGAGGCTGAATTCTAAGGCGTTGATCTATCTTTTCTATCTTTTCTTGAGCTGGTTTCATAACATTTGGTATCAGAGCTTTGGATTCTAGGGTTTCGCTGCTCCAAACAGGTCATCGTGGAATTTTCGCTATAACTTTTTTTCTGTGACGTTTCAGAAGTCGCAAAAAAAACCCATTTGAGAAGAAATCACGCTGAACCTTGGGTCCAATTTCAGAGCTTTTCGCGTGATATTTTCGGAGATATGATCTGAGGAAGTTGGTCTTTTTGCAGACTCCTGAATTACATTCAAAACAGGTGACCTGGGGAAAATCGTCATAACTTTCTCTCTGGGAATCGGATTGAAATTTCGTAAGAAGGTACAGAAAGAGGACGGACTGTAGTTTCTTGTATATCATTTTCAGATTCAAAGGTCGAAAAGTGTACTCGTGGCACTTCGTACAAGTTCGCTCTACTGAAAGTCTATAATCAGTCACTGTGGGAGATTTGCATAACTCTTCTTGGAGAATCCAATTTGGATCAGACTTGTGGCATTGGAAAGAGGACACAGAGGCTACTACAGGTCACAAATTCAGAACTAGATGATTGGAAAGTACAGAGATACATCAGATTCAATATCGAGCTCCTACAAAGTGAAAAAAGGTGTGTAGATTTTTTTAAATTTTTGCTTAAGCTTGGTTTGAAAATTTATTTTGAAGGAATTCAAAGGGCATAGTAAGCATTATTATCGGTAACTGATGCCCCGAGGAAAGAAAATGCAAACACCTAGTAAGGAACCTGAAAGCTCTAGCATGACTCATGAAGAAGAGGAAGAAATGCTACATGATATATCAAAATTACAAGAACAAGTGCAACAAATGTCACGCTCACAAAAGCTAACAGAAGCTAAGATAAATGGCGTGGAATTAAGATAATGGCGTGGAAGCTAAGATGGACAATTTGAATATAGATTTGAACACAAATTTGAAGACAGGCATGGCAGATTTGAAGACAGATTTGACAAATTTTCTACAAGAAATACTTACTAATGGTGAAAAGGTAGTAAAGGAAACTCATGATGAGAACAAAAGAAATGTTAATCATGATTCCATAGACGCTAATGTTGGATCGAAGAATCACCATATTCCAAAAATCGATATGAGGAAGTTTGATGGCAAGGATCCCGCCACATGGATATTACAGATGGAGCAATTCTTCGATCTCAATAATGTGCAAAACACACAAAAGGTACGTATGGCAACTGTATATTTGGAACCAAATCAGTTTGTATGGTATCAATGGCTTTGTTCTCGTAAACAATTTATCACTTGGGCAATTTTTACGGAAGAATTGATAGCACATTATGAGGATACAAAAAGCAACACTTTTTTTAGCCAATTGATAAGTCTCAAACAAAAGGGTTCAATAATGGAGCACATTGAGGAGTTCCAAAAATTGAACATAAGGGTAAAAGATATTCCAGAGGAGCATAGGATTGATGTGTTCATAGGGTCTTTAAAGGATAATATCCAACATGATGTTCGCCTTTGGGAACCTGATTCATTAGAGAAGGCATTCAGGTTAGCAAGAAAAATGGAAAGCAAAATTATGGCAACTAGGAAGCATACCACTCACAACTATAAAGACGGAAGTGTTGTTGCCCCTAGTCTTCCACAACCTATAAGGTTGACACCACAACAATTGGAAGAAAAAAGAGCAAAAGGGCTTTGTTACAGTTGTGATAGCAAATACACAAAAGGTCATAAGTGTGCTGAGAAGAAATTATTCTACATAGATTGTGAAGAGGAAGAAGAAAAGGAGCAAGAAAGGTCAAAAGAAGAGGATATACTCCAGGAACAAAGCCTAGATGAAGAACAAATAAATCCGACCATATCTTGTAATGCATTGGCGGGAATTACCACTCCTCAAACCATCAAGATAGAAGGACAAATCAAGAAGAAAAAGGTAATAGTGTTGATTGATTCAGGAAGCACCCACAATTTTATTCATTGTAGGGTAGCAAAAGAATTGAATTGCTTCCTATATCCAGCACCAGAGTGTCAAGTGATGATTGCAAATGGAGGAACAATAAATTGCTCTGGAAAGTGCCATAATATCAAGCTATCCATGGGAGAATATGTATTGACTAGCCCAATGCTTTCCATTCCAATGGGAGGTGTCGATGTTGTACTAGGAGTTCAATGGGTACAATAGCTTTTAATTTTCAAGAACTTTTCATGAAATTTTCTGTGGAAGGAAAGGAAGTTGAATTAAGGGGTATTGCAGGGAAACCAGGAAAGATAATCAGCTCTAATGGCATGACAAAGCTTCTAAAAAAGGAGCAAAGAGGTGTAATTGCACAATTATGTTCGCTAGATGTTTCCACATTGGAATCATCTATTTCTCCAGATCTCCAAAAAGTCCTGGACAATCATTCCAAGGTATTTGAGACTCCCAAAGGTCTCCCACCTATGCGTGATCATGATCATGCTATTCATCTGATTCCAGGAAGTGTTCCTCCAAACATCAGGCCGTACAGATATCCCTATGTCCAAAAAAGTGAAATTGAACGTATGGTTGCAGAAATGCTAGAGGCTGGTATAATTCAACCGAGTCAAAGTTCTTTCTCAGCTCCAGTAGTATTGGTGCACAAGAAGGATGGATCATGGCGCATGTGTCCGGATTATAGGGAGCTCAACAAGCTCACTATTAAAGATAAGTTCCCCATTCCTGTCATTGATGAATTACTGGATGAATTGCATGGATCAATTTACTTCACCAAGTTGGATCTTCGTTCGGGATATCATCAAATCAGAATGAAGATTGAAGACATTCCGAAAACGGCATTTAGAACTCATGAGGGTCATTATGAATTTTTGGTCATGCCTTTTGGCCTTACCAATGCACCTTCAACATTTCAAGGTTTGATGAATTCAATTTTCAAACCATTCCTTAGAAAATTTGTGTTAGTATTTTTTGATGATATACTAATCTACAGCAAGTCTTGGAAGGATCATGTTGAACATGTTGACAGGGTGCTACAACTATTGGAGGAGAAACAATTATATGCAAAAAGATCCAAATGTTTCTTTGGAGTCCAGGAGGTGGAATATTTGGGTCATATTGTATCTCATGAAGGAGTTAAGGTAGACCCTAGCAAAATTAAAGCCATTAAGGAATGGAAAATCCCCACATCCATAAAGCATCTGCGAGGATTTCTTGGGTTGACAGGGTATTATCGCAAGTTTGTTAAGAATTATGGGAGAATAGCAGCACCTCTAACAACATTATTGAAGAAAGATTCATTTTCATGGACTCCGGAAGCAACAAAGGCCTTTGAACATCTTAAAGAGGCAATGTGCCAAGCACCGGTCTTAGCTACACCGGACTTCACAAAAACCTTTATTGTGGAATGTGATGCTTCAGGAAATGGAATTGGTGCTGTTCTAATGCAAGATGAAAGACCCATTGCTTTTGAAAGTCGTCCAATCAAGGGAAAGTTTTTAAGCAAAGCTATTTATGAGAAGGAAATGTTGGCAATACTCCATGCACTTAAGAAATGGCGACCCTACCTAATGGGAAGACACTTCAAGGTAAAAACGGATCATGATAGCCTTAAATACTTTTTAGAACAAAGATTATCCTCTGAAGAGCAACAAAAGTGGGTCACAAAGATGTTGGGTTATGACTTTGAAATCATCTACAAAAAAGGGAAGCAAAATGTGGTGGCAGATGCACTCTCAAGAAAGGATGAGGATGTGGAAGCATTGTTGTGTGCCATTTCTATTATCCAACCAGATTGGATAAACGAAGCAAGGGAGGAATGGAAGAATGACGAAGAAGTGTGGGCACTTATTCGAAAGCTACAACAAGATTCCAGTACTTCTGATACATTTAGCTGGCAAAATGATTCGTTATGGTACAAAGATCGCTTATACCTCTGTAAGAATTCCCAGCTAAAACAAAAGATTCTTATGGAATTGCACACTTCTCCCTTAGGAGGGCACTCAGGATTTTTAAAAACTTACCACAGGGTTAAGAAGGAATTTTTTTGGGATGGCCTTAAATCAGATATTCAAAAGTTTGTGGCGGAATGTTTGGTTTGCCAACAAAATAAAGTTGAAACAATTAAGACACCGGGTCTATTACAACCTTTATCCATTCCAAGCCAACGTTGGGAGGAGGTTTCAATGGATTTTATCACAGGTTTACCCAAGTCTGAGGGAAAGAGTGTCATCATGGTGGTAGTTGACAGACTTACCAAGTATGCACACTTTTGTGCATTATCACATCCATTTAAAGCCAGTACAGTTTCTACTGCATTTATGGAAACAGTTCAAAAGCTACATGGAAACCCAAAGATTATTGTAAGTGACAGAGATCCCATTTTCACTGGAAATTTTTGGACAGAATTATTTTCTTGTCTTGGTACTCAGTTAGCTCATAGCTCATCTTATCATCCTCAATCTGATGGGCAAACTGAGATAGTAAACAAATGTTTGGAAGGATATCTTCGTTGCTTTGTATCTGATAAACAGACACAATGGGTCAAATGGTTGCCTCTGGCTGAATGGTGGTATAACACTTCCTTCCATACAGCAACAAAAATGACCCCATTTATGGCACTTTATGGGTATCAACCACCATCCATCACATCATATTTAAGAGAAAATTCTAAGGTTCAGGCAGTGGAACATCACATCGAACATCAACAACAAGTCCTCCAACTCTTAAAGGATAACCTCGTGTTGGCACAAAATAGAATGAAACAACAGGCAGATCAACATCGCAGTGAAAGAAGTTTTGATGTAGGTGATTGGGTATTCCTACGGCTACAACCATATAAGCAAATGTCCCTAAAGCAAGCTAAGAAGGATAATAAATTATCACCAAAGTATTATGGTCCGTACAAGGTGTTGCAAAAGATTGGTACTATGGCATACAAATTGGAGCTTCCTGCAGCTTCTCGATTGCACCCAGTTTTCCATGTTTCATGTTTAAAGAAGGTTATAGGCGACAAGCTCCCAATTCAAACAATATTGCCAGAACTTGACGAGGAAGGAAAAATTATATTGGAACCGGAAGCAGTCACAGAAACAAGAACTCGACAGCTACGAAATCGATCAATTTCAGAGTATCTTATCAAGTGGAAGAACTTATCCGCTGAAGATTCCACATGGGAGGATGAGAATTTTATGCAGAAGTATCCAGAACTACTCAAGCGTTGAGGACAACACTTTTTTGAAGGAGAGGGGCATGTTGGGTCCCTATAATACTAGTGATTACCCCATTACTATTGTAGTTATACCCCTTATTTATATTGTTGTGCCCCTATTACCCCCATATTGTTATTTCTGTGCCCCATAGAATCCCTCTATTGTTATTTTTGTGGCTTTATATTATTATTGTTAGGTCGGCTGGATTATATTGTGACTCCTTAGACTCCTATATATAGAAAGGAGGTTTTGTCATTTGAATCATCCAAGAATTGTTCATTTATGTAATGTAAAGGAGGTTGCCCCCTCGAAGAGGCTGAATTCTAAGGCGTTGATCTATCTTTTCTATCTTTTCTTGAGCTGGTTTCATAACATATTATCGCAAGTTTGTTAAGAATTATGGGAGAATAGCAGCACCTCTAACAACATTATTAAAGAAAGATGCATTTTCATGGACTCCGGAAGCAACAAAGCCCTTTGAACATCTTAAAGAGGCAATGTTCCAAGCACTTCTCTTAGCTACACCGGACTTCACAAAAACCTTTATTGTGGAATGTGATGCTTCAGGAAATGGAATTGGTGTTGTTCTAATGCAAGATGAAAGACCCATTGCTTTTGAAAGTCGTCCAATCAAGGGAAATTTTTTAAGCAAAGCTATTTATGAGAAGGAAATGTTGGCAATACTCCATGCACTTAAGAAATGGCGACCCTACCTAATGGGAAGACACTTCAAGGTAAAAACGGATCATGATAGTCTTAAATACTTTTTAGAACAAAGATTATCCTCTGAAGAGCAACAAAAGTGGGTCACAAAGATGTTGGGTTATGACTTTGAAATCATCTACAAAAAGGGGAAGCAAAATGTGGTGGCAGATGCACTCTCAAGAAAGGATGAGGATGTGGAAGCATTGTTGTGCGCCATTCCTATTATCCAACCAGATTGGATAAACGAAGCAAGGGAGGAATGGAAGAATGATGAAGAAGTGTGGGCACTTATTCGAAAGCTACAACAAGATTCCAGTACATCTGATACATTTAGCTGGTAAAATTATTCATTATGGTACAAAGATCGCTTATACCTCTGTAAGAATTCCCAGCTAAAACAAAAGATTCTTATGGAATTGCACACTTCTCCCTTAGGAGGGCACTCGGGATTTTTAAAAACTTACCACAGGGTTAAGAAGGAATTTTTTTGGGATGGCCTTAAATCAGATATTCAAAAGTTTGTGGCGGGATGTTTGGTTTTCCAACAAAATAAAGTTGAAACAATTAAGACATCGGGTCTATTACAACCTTTATCCATTCCAAGCCAACGTTGGGAGGAGGTTTCAATGGATTTTATCACAGTTTTACCCAAGTCTGAGTGAAAGAGTGTTATCATGGTGGTAGTTGACAGAATTACCAAGTATGCACATTTTTGTGCACTATCACATCCATTTAAAGCTAGTACAGTTTCTACTGCATTTATGGAAACAATTCAAAAGCTACATGGAAAACCAAAGATTATTGTAAGTGACAGAGATCCCATTTTCACTGGAAATTTTTGGACAGAATTGTTTTCTTGTCTTGGTACTCAGTTAGCTCATAGCTCATTTTATCATCCTCAATCTGATGGGAAAATTGAGATAGTAAACAAATGTTTGGAAGGATATCTTCGTTGCTTTGTATCTGATAAACAAACACAATGGGTCAAATGGTTGCCTCTGGCTGAGTGGTGGTATAACACTTCCTTCCATACAGCAACAAAAATGACGCCATTTATGGCACTTTATGGGTATCAACCACCATCCATCACATCATATTTAAGAGAAAATTCTAAGGTTCAGGCAGTGGAACATCACATCGAATATCAACAACAAGTCCTCCAACTCTTAAAGGATAACCTCGTGTTGGCACAAAATAGAATGAAACAACAGGCAGATCAACATCGCAGTGAAAGAAGTTTTTATGTAGGTGATTGGGTATTACTACGGCTACAACCATATAAGCAAATGTCCCTAAAGCAAGCTAAGAAGGATAATAAATTATCACCAAAGTATTATGGTCCGTACAAGGTGTTACAAAAGATTGGTACTATGGCATACAAATTGGAGCTTCCTGCAGCTTCTTGATTGCACCCAGTTTTCCATGTTTCATGTTTAAAGAAGGTTATAGGCGACAAGCTCCCAGTGCAAACAATATTGCTTGAACTTGATGAGGAAGGGAAAATTATATTGGAACCAGAAGCAGTCACATAAACAAGAACTCGACAGCTACGAAATCGATCAATTTCAGAGTATCTTATCAAGTGGAAGAACTTATCTGCTGAAGATTCCACATGGGAGGATGAGAATTTTATGCAGAAGTATCCAGAACTACTCAAGCGTTGAGGACAACACTTTTTTGAAGGAGAGGGGCATGTTGGGTCCCTATAATACTAGTGATTACCCCATTACTATTGTAGTTATACCCCTTATTTATATTGTTGTGCCCCTATTACCCCCATGTTATTATTTCTGTGCCCCATAGAATCCCTCTATTGTTATTTTTGTGGCTTTATATTATTATTGTTAGGTCGGCTGGATTATATTGTGACTCCTTAGACTCCTATATATAGAAAGGAGGTTTTGTCATTTGTATCATCAAAGAATTGTTCATTTATGTAATGTAAAGGAGGTTGCCCCCTCGAAGAGGCTGAATTCTAAGGCGTTGATCTATCTTTTCTATCTTTTCTTGAGATGGTTTCATAACAGATTGTGCATTTCCCTCTAAGGACACCATGAAAATATTCATAAGACAATCTTCAAGAAATTTAACTTTAAACTTAAGGATGTTTATATGAAACCTAATTAGATGCAAAGCAACATAATGTCCTTTTTAATCTTTGAATGTAGGTAAATAAGTCTTCCAACTTACACCAGGCATGTGATTTGGAAATCCTACAATATGAATGAAATTCATAGGAGCATAACTTCTAGATTGATAACTCATCTTGATTTTTGGATCCTACTACTAGTGGGGTCTTTAGATCATCCTAAAATTGTTTGGAGTTGCCCAGTGAATGTTTTAGCCTTCATATGCCTGACTGTTGTCAACCATCAACAATCAAATCTGAAACTTGATATTATTTCTTGGGGAAGATGGAACCTTGAGGGTCCCTAGTATTGTCTCCATAATGTTCACTTCGTAATCTCCCATTGCTGTAGAGAGAAACCCAAAGGTAACCAAAAATCCACTTGAAAAGCTAGGATCTAACCCTTCTAGCTTCAGAGAGGGATATCTCTATTTGATGTTAGAGTTCTATTTTGAGATATTAAGCTAGTTATTGAATTCTGAGTTTGGTTTTTTCAAATATTTGGTTGAAAAATGCAAGGAATGTCCATTGGGCATGGAGTCATGAGTCTTTGGGTGATCAAATACAAAAAGAACAGAGCAGTCGTAACCGGGTAGGATAAACAAGATTTTGGATCTTTAGAGCATTTATGGAATGAATAGGATCAAATGATTTAAATTCAATTAAATATAGAGCATGTCAGGATGAATTATATGATTAATATCAGAGTGAAAACATAAATATTGTTTATAATCTAGTGGAGAGTGTACTTAAACAAATTCAACCCTTTATCTTTTTTAAACAATAGAGACAGAAAAACATATGGAAAATTGAGGAAATAACAATTTAACATGAGAAGGAAGATCACCAATTGCCTTACATGGGAATCTTAGAACAAATTCTCTGTATTATTGAAATTCATCACTTCAGTACATGCACCGCTTACATCAAAATGTCTTCTTTATTTATACAAGTTCCCACCTTTTCTAAGTCTTATTACAACATATTTATAGAATTTTTGCTAAACTAACTTTGGATTCCAAAAAGAAATTGATTACAAAATAATCTTTAACAATTTCTGGAAAAAAATATGAATAATAAACTAAAGATAACATTAATCACTTGTAATCTACAGTAAATCTGAAACTATTGGAAAATATTCAGCCTTCAAATCTGGAAATTGGTTCATTAAGGCTGATCCTCTACCTTGGAATCTAGAAATGTTGAATTTGTCTTCACAAAACCTACTAATCGCCCTCTCAAATTTGATTAACTCTGCCACTTGTATCAACTAGTTGTCCCTTTGAGTTCTATTTCTGTCATTTTTTGGCTTTCATCATCTTTTGAATACTTCATTATTGTCACAAAATATTTGAGGAAGAAAAATATATTTTGAATAATATTTCCAAATATTTTGATTAAATGTTTAAATGAATTTCATAATTAAAATTTCAACATATTTATTTGAATGATTTAATAAACCATCTTGTTTTTAAATTCATGCCTTGTTTTCTCTTCCCATGGATTTTAAAAAACATGTCTTGTTTTTCTTTCCCATGGATTTTGAAACCCATGCCCTGTTTTTCTGTGGTTGTTAAAGTATTTTTTACTTTGCCCTTTTACTCCTGTAAAATCCTTTGGATAAGGATTTATCCAAATTCCATTTCCTGTGCATTTCTCCTCTTTATATCATAGTAAGAAAAAACATATCTTTCTTCTTTATAAAATCTCGTTTTTTACACAGCCTCCTCTTTTTACTTTCACCAATAAATTCATCTTACCTAAACCTGTAAATTAATTTCACCTGCACCTGTAAATTCATTTCACACCTTAGCCTCATTTACCTTAGCCTCCCATTTGTAAACTCTTTTCATAAAATGTATGCACCCGCCACAATTTAAATGAATAGGAATAATGGTATTTCAAGGGGGAGTAGTAAGTAGTTTAGGGAGATGTGGTAAGGTAAAACAACTTCTTCTTCTTCTTCTTTTGGCGGGGTAGATTAAAAGTAGAAAAGAAGACGCCACCCCCCCCCACAAATTATTCAATTTCTATCGATGAAAACATCACATCTTTTGAGGTTTTAACATTAGGGAATTTTAATAAATGAAGTGTGGGGTGGGGCCACAACCTTGTTTGAATTTTTTACTTTTACTTCAAATATGGTTCCATATTTTAGAGTTTGGGTTTTCTAAGTTATTTTATATCTAGGTTTAATATTTCAAATAAATAATTTTACAAAATACATATGTATTTTGTAAAATTAAAACTCAATTAAAATCAGAACTATTAGAAATAACTTTAGGGACATTTCATCTTTTAACAATGAAAAGGGTGGATTCTGACAGCTGACTCATGACATCTCAATGATGACCTCGTAGGGACCTCTGTACAAAGAAAATTTAGACTATAAGACCTGATTTATTTATAGGCTAAATTTTATCAGCAGATTCCCAAAATAAATAACTAGATAATCATCATTTTATCACTATAATTTATAGGACCCTAACACTCCGCATCCTCAACATCCTTACCTTTATCACTAGAAATATGCATTGCAAATAACACACACCCTTTTCTGCGACAGCACTTTTACTACATAATTGTCACCATTCTAACTGATGTTTCCTTCTTCTTACCCTCCAAGATTATATATTCTCTAGTGTCATCCAAACACTCAATGGATTTGTCATAACAATCCACTTTAGTCCCATGAAGATACAACCAATCCATATCCAACAACATATTGTATGATCCCAATGAAAATACATTCAAATGTGATGATGTAGGCATACCATTCAACTCAAATGCTCAAGCTCTTACCCAATGATGCACTCTTTTCTTCATACCTGTAGCCAACTACACTAACCTAGGTTTTGCATGAACTTATTTATTAAAACCACACTTATCCACCAGGTAAGAAATAACATAGAAATAATTATATCTAGTGTCAATCAAAATGGAAACAACTTGATCACAAAGATTACCATCCATCTCAATAACAATTGCATGATGATCTTCATTCTTATTATCCAACACTGCATAAATCCATGGAATGCTTTGCCCAACATCCCCAACTGTCTACACTTCCTGTGGACTGTAAATATTAGGCCTACTGCCCTAATTCTGTAGACAATCCCTCTTGATCCAAATTGGATCCATGAGGATTATCACAGCACCATGACTATACCAAATTAGGACAAAAAATTGAATTCAAAGAGCACAGAGTGATCAAGAAGACCTCTAAATAGTGGCAATTGGTAGCCAACAAGGAACGACGAGGACCTCGGTCAAAGTGCATTGACCGGGGCCTATGGAGACTGTGCAGGAGGCGAAACTTGCACCTGGGAAGCACGGATCAGGAAAAGGAGGCTATTTCTTTAGCACTAATCACACATCGCTGGGAAAAACCCCTCGAAAAGGAAAGGCTCCGAAGCGCTTGGTCACATGGAAGCTAGGAAAACCATGGGGAAAGTGCTAAAGGCTAAAGGTAGTACCCGTGCTCCAAAACCGACAGTATATTGGGGGCACCCTTGGGCAGTAAGCGAATTTGGAGAAAAGCGATCGATTCCATTCAGTGCCCGACACGTGGCAGGCGGATGAGAGAGAAAACCACTGCTCATCGCATGCTAACAGTCGAGCAAGTCAACCACGCGAAATGAGAGAATGACGTTAGATCTGGGGGCTCCAGATCTAATAGTTGGGAATGTGCTCGATGAAAGAACCAGATTTGACAGGGGATGAAGCCGAGACCTATGAGGATTTGAGGTCCAATTTGACTCCTGAGGTGGTGGATGAGTCATTTACCGATGTAACTGAAAAACCGAATTGACGACGAAGAGCTGGCGCAGTTCGCCAAAGGACAAGTGGCCAATCCCTGTGAGCCATTGATGATAACGCAGAGACAAGGGATTCCAAGTGAACAATAGCAAGCGATCCGACAGAGGTAGAAGGGGAATCAAACAATCATGAGATCAGTTGGCTTTAAAGCCATGAATAGAAAGACAGAGAAAGGAGGACACCGAGAGGAAGAACCAGAGAGAAGAAGACAAAGACAGAGAAGCGAAAAGATAGTGAAGCAAAAAGTAGAAAGACAGAGAGCCGAGCTAACCTATAGCGTAAGGCAGCATCAAGCAATCCATGAGAGGATCTATCAGGAACTGAGCACCACATTGGGCTCCTCCCTTTAAATACCAGAGAGGTCAAGTTCTGGTAAGGAAAAGAGTCTGTGTACTCTAGTGGCTTGGGTGATCCAAGAACCACCCTACCAAACATTGTTCTGCTTCAGGAGACTCATTTTGAGCTCCTCATTGTAATTCTCTACTTTAAAGACACAATAAAAGAAGTCCACCATTGAAAGTTGGACCGGAGACGTAGCCCTGGAGGATAGGGTGAACTCGTTATTAATTGTTGTGTTCTTGTATTTGCTTACTGTGGTTCTCTTGTTTTCCATTTTCCAAGTTTCTATGCATTTTGCAATCTAATCAATCCGTTGCCTAAGATAACATAGACACACACCAACACATGAGTCTGTAATACCTTCATTCAATAATTCTTTAACTAAGATCACTCAAGGGTGATTTCAGATCAAGTGGTATCAGAGCTCTAGGCTATTAAGGTTAGACAAGCTTACAGTGTTGGTTTAGCTATGAATGCTCACTAGATCAAAGCTCAAATTAGGAGAAGGAGAGTTGGTTGAAACTAATCCTGAAATTGGGAGAGTCTATCCTCGGAAGACAATGTCAGAGGAAGGTCCTATGGGTCTAGACCCTCAAATCATAGATAGCTTCCAACCATAAAGTCCATGGTAGAAGAGATGTATAGGGACTTTAGAAAACACAAGGATGAAGATTGATCAGGCTCTAAACAAGACAAAGGGGAAGATGAATCACAATTCCATGACCACTCAAAAGGAAAAGGGAAAGAGGAAAGCTTTCTCACACCTCCTAATAGCCCTGTACATAACAAGAAAGCATCTTTGATCAAGCTAGATGTTAAATCTGATTTGCCTATATATGATGGAGAGTTAAATGATAAAAAAGTTGGAAAATTGGATTAGACAAATTGATTTGTATTGCAGAGTGCAAAACATCGACTGAGACAAGAGCAAGATTCAGCTGGCAAACCTACACCTTGGAGGCACTGCCTTGGTTTTTTGGGAAGGCAGAACCCAAGCTGACATGAAAAGACAGGGTAAGACTATCTCTGTCTGGAATGAATTTGTGTCTGCAATCAAAAAGTAGTTCTATCCATTGATATACATGCAACAAGCCATGATGAGTTGGCAAACCCTTCGGAAGTTGAAAGGGCAAAGTGTTCAAGGGTACACTCAAGAATTTTGAAAGAGACCATTGATTCTAGGAATCTCATTAGACTCACCAGAGACGTTTTTGAAGTACATTGGTGGTCTACATAGCTACATGAGGCATACCATCCTCATGTTTAATCCCACTAGTATAGATGAGGTATCTATACAAGCTACTCGTCTAGAAGCTAGAGGAAAGAATGGAAATCTAGAAGTTGGGGGACCATCCCAACCCATTGCAAGTAAGAGAAAGGAGAAAAGAAAGCAGAAGTGGAAAGCAAGGAAGGCTAACACTGCACAAAAAAGTAAAGCTTCATGCACTCACTGTAAAAAGGATGGGCATGATGATGAGCATTGTTGGATTCTACATCCAAAATTGAAACCTAAGAAGTTTGAGGGAAAGAAGAAGAATAATGCTACAGCTATTCAAAAATATTTGGGGTCAGACTCGAGAGATGAAACAACCATTGTAGCCACAGGTATAAAAGGTAAGAATTCTGAAGCATCTACTTGTAATTCTGCACAATCTGTTATTGATGAAGAAAATGAGAGAAAAAGACGTGAGCTTTTCCATATTTGAGTTATTTCCAAACATCAAAAGATTCATATTTTGTTTGATAGTGGCTCACAAATAAATTTAATTTCTGAAGCAATTGTAAAGAAATTGGGATTAGAAACTACACCCCACAAGAAACCATACCCATTAGGATGGTTGAATGATAAAGCACAACTACAAGTGACTAGACAGTGCAAACTCAAGTTTTCTTTTGGATCAACATTTGTAGATGAGGTTGACTTAGACATAATTCCTTTGGATATATGTGAAATTTTTTTAGGAAGTCCTTACTTGTATGATAGAAAAGCTATTTTCTATAGAGCCAAGAACAAGTATCTACTTGTCAAAGATGGAATCGAATACTTTGTAAGAGCTCATAAGCTCAAGAATAATTATACTCTCATAAACTCAAAGCATATGAAAAGAATGATAAATTCATGAAAACAATTCTTACTGATGGTTGTAAAGGAAAAGAAATCTGATAAAACCAATGTATTTGAGGGCTGTAATGCTAAATAGCAAGCTGATTTAGAAAAGGTTGTTTCAGAGTATGATATCTTGTTTCAAGAACCTAAAGTTCTGCCACCCAAAAAGGAAATAGTACATTATATTATTTTGTAGCAAGATGCTCCATTGCTTAACATTGGAATGTACAGGTTGTATGCTTTAGAGAATACTGAAATCAAGAAGCAGGTGCAGGAGTTGCTCGAGAAGGGGTTTATCAGGCCTAGCACATCACCATGTGGGTCACCAATCGTTCTGGTGAGAAAGAAGGATGGCTCATGGAGAATGTGCATTGATTACCGAGCACTCAATAAGATAACAATCAAAAATCGTTATCCCCTTCCTCGCATAGATGATTTTTTAGATCAATTGAAGGAAGTTGTTTATTTCACCAAGCTAGACTTGCACAGTGGATATGATCAGGTCAGAGTTACAAAACAAGATGCATGGAAGACTGCTTTCAAAACAAAGCAGGGATTGTATGAGTGGTTGGTTATGCCTTTTGGCTTAACTAATGCTCCTGCTACTTTCATGAGATTAATGAATGATGTACTTAGACATTTTCTTGATGATTTTGTTATTGTGTATTTGGATGACATTCTGATTTTTAGTAAAATGTGGGAAGAACACTTAAAGCATGTTAAGCAGACACTAGATGTTTTGAAAAGAGAAAAAATTCATGTTAAACTCTCAAAATGTGAATTTGGAAAAACATCTCTAAATTATTTGGTTCATATGGTAGGGGGTGGTTAATTGAAGATAGATCCCTCTAAGGTGGCAGTCATTGTAAACTAGCCTAAACACAAGTCTACTACAGAAGTGAGAAGCTTCTTAGGGGCAGCACAATATTGGAGAAAGTTCATTTCTAACTTTTCCTCAATTGCAGCTCCCTTACATGCTTTAACTGGATTGAACAAGGTGTTTTAGTGGGGATGCAAACATCAGAAAGCCTTCAACACCTTGAAAGAAAAGATTAGTACATCACCTATACTAGCACTGCCTAATCTGCAAAGACCATTTGAGATCCAAACAGATGCCAGTGACTACGCCATGGGAGCAGTGTTGACACGGCACGGTAAACCCATATTTTATCATTCTTAGACTTTTAATCCCGCAGTAGTTAACTATCCTACATATGATAAAGAATTGTATGCATTTATTCAGAGTGTGAAAAAGTGGAAACATTACTTAATGGGCAAAGAGACAATAATACATACTAATCATCAACCACTTCAATATCTACACTCCCAAACTAAGTTGCAGCAATCAAGACACTATAGATGGATGGGTTTTCTACAATAGTTTCATTTAGTCATCAAATATAAAAAGGGCATACACAATATAGCTGCAGACATGTTATCTAGACCCATTATAAATGCATCTACTATACTTAAGCATAATTCTGTGCTACATGAAAGCTACATTGAACAATATGCTCAAGATATAGACTTTAAAGATGTATATGCAAATTTGAGTCAAGGAAAATGGGTAGAAGAATTGGATAATCATGTAAAGCACTGACTCTTATACCATTGTGGGAAGTTATGCATTCCACAAAATGAGAGAGTAGGATAATTAGAGAAGCACACACTTCTCCGATATTAGGTCACTTTGGGGTAAGTAAAACAGTTGCACAACTACAAAGATTTTGTTATTGGCCAAAAATGAATGAGACAGTTTCTAGATATGTAAGAGGGTGTACTATGTGTGCTAAAAGAAAGCCCGACAATAGAAAACTAGGCTTGTACACTCCATTACCAGTTCCTTCTCACCCTTGGGAAAGTGTTTCCATGGATTTTGTTGGAGGACTACCTAAATCTAGGAAAGTTCATGATTATCTGTATGTTGTTGTGGATAGGTTCAACAAAATGTGTATTTTGATACCTTGTAATAAACAAGTCACAGCTGAACAAACTACAAAACTGTTCTTTGAACATGTATGGGTTCATTTTGGATTACCCACTTCCATTGTATCTGATTGAGACACCCGATTTGTGGGGAAGTTTTCGTCAAGTCTGTGGGAACTGATGGACACCAAATTGAAGAAAATCACAGCTTTTCATCCACAAACTGATGGCCAGACAGAAGTAGTTAATAGGATAGTGATCCAGTTACTCAGAGTATATTGTAGCAAACATCCTAAGCTTTGGGATGAACATTTGTGTTATGTGCAGCATGCTTACAACAGAGAAAAACATTCTTCTACACGGAGATCTCCTTTTGAGACCTGTTTTGGTTTCACACCAAGGTCTCCCTTGGATTTTGTCTTTGGTAAAGATGCCACAGTTGATTGACACAGTGATGTGGATAGGGCAACTAGTTTCATTGAACAAATCTAAGAGATCCACCAGGCAGTACAGGAACAACTGGAAAAGAGCCAAGCCAAATACAAGGCAAGGCATGACAAGCATCAGATGGAGCATAGTTTCCAAGTTGGTGACCAGGTCTGGCTGTATATCAGCAAGGACAAGATTCAAGGTGAAGATAAAAAACTAAAACCTATCAGGTATGGACCTTTCAAAATACTTGAGAAGATTGGTGAGAATGCTTTTCACCTTGATCTACCAGCTTACATGCACATCTACTCAATCGTAAATACAGATTGCTTGAGATTATTTGAACCCTCTCTAATTGAGGATCCCAAAGCGCAGAGTCAATTTCCTTTTATTGATGACCTACTACCTGAATATCTTAATGAATTGCAGGAAGACACAGTTCTGGACAGGAAGGCGAGAACGATGCATAAAGGAGATGTTGAGTACTTTAGAATTGGACTCAAGGGTTCAAAGCCGAGCAGTAAAAAGTGGATCAAGATTAGACAAGTGAGACAATTGTACCCTCACTTAGTTGATGCTTGAAACCTAACTTTTGGTGGTCCAAAATCTTTTTTAGTGGGAAGGTCGTGATCCGAATTAGATCCATGAAGATTATCACAGCACCATGACTATACCAAATTAGGACAAAACTTTGAATTAAAAGAGCACAGAGCGATCAGGAAGACCTCTGAACAGTGGCAGTTGGCAGCCAACGAGGAATGACGAGGACCTTGGTCAAAGCGTGCTGACCGAGGCCCATGGAGACTATGTAGGAGGCAAAACTAGCACCTAGGAAGCCTGGATCGGCAAAAGGAGGTTGTTTCTGATGTGTGATTAGTGCTTAGGTTGTTTATAATCACGCATCGTTGGGCAAAACCCCTTGAAAAGGAAAGGCCCCAAAGCGCTTGGTCGCATGGAAGCCAGGAAAACTGTGGGGAAAGAAGTAAAGGCTAAAGGTGGGACCCGCACACCAAAACCGACAGTATATCAGGGGCACCCTTGGGTGGTAAGCGAATTTGGAGAAAAGCAAGCGATTCCATTCAGTGCCTGATGCATGGCAGGCGGATGAGAGAGAAAACCACCACTCATCGCACGCTAATGGTTAAGCAAGTCAACCGCGTGAAATGAGAGAATGACGTTGGATCTGAGAGCTCTAGATCTAATGGCTAAGAACACACCCGATGAAAGAACCAGATTTGACAGGGGATTAAGCTGCGATCTATGAGGATTTGAGGTCCGATTTGACCGCTGAGGTGGTGGATGAGTAATTTCCCGACATAACCGAAAAACTAAACTGACGAGGAAGAGCTGGCGCAGTTCGCGAGAGGACAAGTGGCCACTCCCTGTGAGCTGTTGATGATGATGCAGAGACAGGGGATTCCAAGTGAATAGCAGCAAGTGATCCGATGGATGTATAAGGGGAATCAAACAGTCATGAGATCAATTAGCTTTAAATCCATGAACAGAAAGACAGAGAGTGGAGGACACTGAGAGGAAGAACCAGAGAGAAGAAGACAAAGACAGAGAAGCGGAAAGATAGTGAAGCAAAAAGCAAAAGGATAGAAAGCTGAGCTGAACTGCAGCATAAGGTAGCATCGAGAAATCCCTGAGAGGATCTTTCGGTAACTAAGCACCACATTGGGCTCGTCCCTTTAAAGACCAGAGAGGTCAAGTTCTGGTAAGGAAAAGAGTCTGTGTACTCTAGTGGCTTGGAGGATCAAAGAACCACCCTACCAAACATTGTTCTGTTTCAAGAGACTCAATTTGAGCTCCTCATTGTAATTCTCTACTTTAAAGACACAATAAAAGAAGGCCATCATTGAAATCTAGACCGGAGACGTAACCCTGGAGGATAGGGTGAACTCCTTATTAATTGTTGTGTTCTTGTATTTGCTTACTGTGTTTCTGTTGTTGTTTTCAATTTTCCAAATGTCTCTGTATTTGCAATCTGATCGATCCATTGCCTAAAATAACATAGACACACACCAGCACATGAGTCTGTAATACCTTCATTCAATAATTCTTTAACTGAGATCACTCAAGGGTGATTTTCAGATCACCTCTTAATATGTTCCTTACAATGTGTCCAACACTCCAACCGCCCCGTACCATCACCTCTATTCTATTGATGTGATCGATGTCCCTGTCTAATCTATGTTGAACTTCTTGTATGGTGCAACAATATCTTTCTCTTCTACAGCCATAGGTCTTGTTCTTTTCGGCTGCCACTTACATTTACCTTTATCTTTCCATTTCCATCCTTACTTAGATTCATTCTTACACTTTGGCTACTCGTAATAGTGTTTCAATTTCCCAATAACTTCTTCAAGTGACCGAGCCTCATCATACTCATTATGATCTCTAAAAGCTAATGGAAATCCACTAACAAATCTTTGATCTTTATCCTTCGAATCCTTAAGATACGATACATACCCCAACAACTCCAAGAACTTAGTTGTATACTCATCATATGTCATTGATCCCATCTTTAGGTCGTAAAATTATTTGGTCTGGCTGTCATGGTACCTTTCTTAAAATTACTTCTTCGTGAAAAGTATTTTGACTTCATGCCAACTCAACTCTTTTGCCTTAATGTATCTAACCCATTTTACATCTTCCCACAAAATTTCTGCTTTCCCTTCAAGGCTGAAGATAGATATTTTGGCCTTCATATTCTCTGTGTACTCATGCAACTCAAATAATGAATTCATCCCAAGTAACCAAGCCTATGCAACCTTTGACTTCTTCAAATCTCCATCAAAGGTAGGTGGTTTAGCCTTCTTGAACTCATCTGGAAAGTATCCCCTGTCACTCTTCTTGTAGGGGTGATAAAGATGACAATCATAATTCCAGTCAAAACCATAACTAGAATAGTACCTGCATCCATCACTTCTCCTATCCAAAATATCCAAGAGCATACCATCTCTAACTGTTCAATCCCTATCTGACTTGTTCCTTCCATGAGATCTAATTCCATATGCCCCATTAGTCATATCCTCCTATCCATGGTTGAACTGAAGTGGTCCTTGTCTCTGCAATTTTGACAAACTCTGAAGGAATACTGCATTGACTTCTACTTGTTTCCCCTGTTCCTGCTTGATTTTGTCATTGGTTTCCTTATAACTTGTTTCTGCCTTCAAACATGTCAATGTGTATGCTAATTTAGAAGAATTCCCAACACCATGTTTCTCATCTGATCCATAGGGAGAGTCTCATGAACTATAGTCTACCATCTTGGTAGTCATATTTGATCTCTTTCTTGCAAGTATACCATTTCATCTAAACCATAATATAAACATAATCAACATAACTCAATATAGTTCAGGGAGGATATCTCATCTACAAGATCAACCAGATTAGCACAATACATGTATAATCATAATCACAGTAGCATATAAAATTAGTTTAACCACTATCTAGTTATCAATATCTAATCATACCAACCACATACCATGACCCTAGGCATGACAACCACAACCATATCAATGTATGCATAACAATATATAAGCATTGGCATGCATAAATAATGCATAATTGACATACACTTGCGACGATCACATCCAATAACACACCATCCAATTTCACATGGCGATATAAATGCAACCATGACCAACACCATACATACACAACAACTACACAGGACACAAGCATAGAGAACACATATATGCAATCAATATGTATGCATGACTAACACATCACCCATCCAGTCCAAGGGGTAAACATTGCTCTACTACCACTCTGTAACACCCTCCTCCCACATTTACCCAAGTTAACTAGTCCACTAGGGTAAACATGTGATAAGAGGATATGTAAACATGTTATTAAACTCCCATGTATAGTTAAGGAAGTGAAACTAACGAAACACAACCATTCTGGCCTTCTACACATGCTACAAAACCTTTAGGAGCCAGCCAACCCTTCGAGGTGACCAACCCCTAAGGTAACTTTACATTTTACTGACCTAGAGCCTCAGTCGCTCCCATGACATGGGCATGCATGAAACTGGGACCCTCTAGTCACTCCCATAGCAAGGGCATGCCAACAACTGAGGAATTTTTTAGCTAATTCTAAGGCTGTGACCCCAGATTTTATGCCACTTTTTCAGTTCCAGGACTTAGGCCACTGCCTAGAACTTTGTGAAACTTCCAGAAATGAAAAGAAACATTGAAACAATGATACTAATGCAAATAATTGAGTGGACCCCTATTAGCCATGACAGGCATTTCATCAAACATGTCACAAATATGCATTCTACAGGCCATAACAACATATCTAAGCATAGGGGTCTCATACATATCTGAGATTCGCTAAGAAGCATTGATGCCTCATCATATTAGTTGCATTATCATGTTTTAGTTCATACATTCATTTCTCATTCATTTACAAATCAAAACATGATGAGAGCCATACATCATTACTGTCATAAAACATACTCATAACCAACATATAAACAACAAAAATAATAAGAATATAACAACCATAAATGCCACATATAATCCAGTACATTTACTCATAAAATACAAAGGAAAGGAACTTCTTATTAATGAATGTAAAATCTAAGCACATTTGGGACTTCCATGAACAACCCAAAAACAGATTGGCTAAAACAAATCTTTCTTTCAACCAATCATCCCCGTGCCATATTCCAAGCATGAATTTTCGACTCATACCCAAAAATCAGCTAGGGTTTCCGAAGGCTACACCACCTCACCCTCATCAATAGAACCAGGCTTTACTGCAATCCCCAATGTATCACTAAGCCCTAAACAAGCATGGATTCCACTAGATTTCTCTACCTATACCATGAAAAATTTTGTTGTCTTATAGTCTATAGCCTTTACCATATATCCCACCACTCACCGTCCAAGATTCCTAGGCCTAATCAAGACTGCACCCTCCAATATTTACCATATATCCTACCAATCACTGGCCAAGGATTCCTAGGCCTGATGGATAGCACCACCTCTAGGCTTTACTGTATATCCTTCCAATCACCGTCAAGGATTCCTAGTCCCACCAAGGTAATGAAAAAATTGGCTTTACTGCAACCCATGGTCTAGTCCAGGCTTTACTAAGTTAATGCTTTACCGCAATCCATAATTTGATTCATGGATCACTAGGCTATGTGTTCTTTCTTTCAGATACCACCTCACTCAGTTTTGAATCCATTCTAGATCAACCAAAACATGAGAACCCCATCACACCATGGCTATCCAGAAATGGAAAGGCATGGTTGAAGAAAACATTGTCACACCTAGCAAAACCCATGCCGATGATATCAAGATAACAAAATACACACATGCATGTGCCATGCATGCCAAATCTATCAAGGAAATCACACATACAAATTGATACCTACAAGTAATCCCATCGTAGATGCTTGATCCTACAATTCCTTGATCGTTACTTCCTCTTGCCTTCCTTGATTTTCTTGATCCAATTTTGAAGTGCTCCAAGAAAACTCTAAGTGTCCAAAATTGAGAGAGAGAGAGAGAACAAAGAGAGATCTCCCAAAGCGAGAGAGAGAGAGAGAGAGAGAGAGAGAACAGAGAGAGATCTCCAAAAGTGAGAGAGAGAGAGAGAGAGAGAATAGAGAGAGATCTCCAAAACTAAACTAAGAAAAAAGTTAAACTCATAAAAGGTACCAACTGATCCTTAGAAGCCTTTTTATTAATGAAGGCTCTAATTTCTTCAATTTTCCATTATTTTCCTTCATTTTCCTTCTCACATCCAACATGTGACCTTTCACCTTCCTTTTCAACTAATTTCCATTATTTTCATAAATAAAATGCCAATTAATGCCACTTTGCCTTTTTAATGCCTTTACCATTGCCTTTTCCAATTTCGTTATCCATAACAAACCAAATGAACACCCACACTAGGATGTTTTTCCCAACATTCAGCTTGGAATAAGTGTCCCATAGCCGTGGTAATTATTTTTCCTCTATTAACTTTTATTTACATGGAATTTTCCCTAGGGATGCTACAAACTAGCCCTCCAACATCTCCCCACCCCTTAGTTCCTTCTTTGTCAAGAAGAAGGAGATATTTAGGACTTTACATTACAAAATGTGGAACAAAGGTACAAGATTTATAAAATGTTAAATTATGGTAATTTATTGCTAGGAATGATTTTTACTATACTTAATTATGTAATCAACTCCTTTATTATTGATTCTATGAATTATATTTTTCTTAATTGACAAAATGGATGAAACCAATATGCAGAGGTCATGAGGTTAGATCACCACAAAATGGTTTTTAACCAAACCCATACTTACCGGTGCCTCATTAAGGTTTTTACCTAGGAACCCTACTAACAGTGTCATGGATTTATTTATTTATTTTTAATTTTTTTTTTTTAGTTGGGCTACATTGATTATAGTAAAAAAAAAATCCATTTGGGTGTCCTAAGTTAGATTGTTTTAACGGTTTGATATATTCATTAAGAAAGGGTAATAGCTAGGTGGTTTCTAATTTTATTAGCTTCCGTTTTATTTTATTATCATATAATATAACTAGATCTCCTAAATTCAAATATTTTGTTTTGATGCTTTTATCATGCCATGCCTTTTTCTTATTGTTTTGAACTTCCTATTGATGAAGTGTATGGAGTTGATATTCTCTGAGTCTATGCATTTGGTGAAGTTTTTCATTTTTAGCTTTGTCAATTTCATATTTCAGGATAGATTATTTCTTTCCATCTGCTACAAATTCCTTTTTATGGATCTTAATTAGTTTACAAAGGATGGCTTCAATTCTAAACAAATGTGCTTTCGAGAGCACTTCGTTGATTCCATTTAGTTCATATCCTAAGTTGAGTCAGGATAAATTGTATGGTCCAATAACTTTATTTCTTATTCAAATTATTATCTCACACTCAAACTCTTGTAAGAGTAATATCCATCAACAAATTCTTCCATGGAGCACTAATTTATTTACAAGATACTTTGAGGCCTAATGATGTATAAACAATATAAATGGAATTTAGAGAAGATAGTGTATGGACTTTTGAAGAAAAAAACGAATTCAAGTGTTTCTCTTTCTATTTTCAAATAATTACTTTCCACCCTATTTATTTTCTCACTGGAGTAAGCATTTGGATGGTCAATTGTATCAGAGACAAGCTAGGCCATTACTACCTCGATTGCTATATTTGGTGCATCAACATGCACATGAAATCTCTTATTATAGTTAGAGAAAATTAATATAGGTTTCTTTGAAACTTCCTCTTTAATAGCTCAAATGAGTGTTAACATTGTCTACTCTAAATTTATTTGACATATTTTCTCAAAAGATTGTCAATAAGAAACATAATATTTGAATAATGGGATATATTTCCTAAAATATCCCACAAATTGCAGGAAAAAATTTATTTTCTTTGATTCATCGGATTCCTTAAAGTGAATATCACCTTGATTTATCCATGTCTAACATACTACATGACCTAGTAGTATCCTAATAGGTGTAGAAAATAGGTGTTTTGTAATGTTGATAGATAGATGAATTTGTTTGCATTATTCTAATGTCATTATGAGCCAGTAGTATGATCTTTCAAGAGGTTGTAAACATTACAATCATAAAAGTATAATGTGATTGTCTTGTATATATATTATTGAAAATATTTAACTACTATTCTTGAGAAGATTGACATTGCATTTTTAAGTGACTTTGCCATTACTTAGATGGCTCTCATGCACTAGTAATCTTCTACTCTAGAATTTCCTTCTCATTCAACTTAAGAAAACTCCTTACATAACACATCTCCCTTATTTTCTTTTGTAATTTTTCCTTTTCTATATTTTTTATGTCACCCAATGTTTGTAATAATGCATATGTTGACGTGCTCTTTTTGATAGACTCTTCATAAAGCATATATTTTCATGTATTTTTTGTTGAACAACTTCTTCTCATAATGACTCATCCTGATTGGATGAATTTTTAACTTTTATAGGTATCTCATAAATAATTTACCCCCAATCATCAACCTTGGCTTACTCTTAGTCGAGGACAAGGAAAATCACTAACATCATCATTTTCTTAAGAAATAATCATGGGATTCTTTTTTGTTACAATGGTCATCTAATAATTTCTCCTAGTTGGCTTGTCTCTCTTCTCGATTGTAAATTAATGATTCCCATAATTGGGCTTGGTATTCAATGATATATCCAACATCCTTATCTAAGAGAAATATATCTTCTTGATTGTAAATTAATGATTCCCATAATTGGGCTTGGTATTCATTGATGTATCCAACCTCCTTATCTAAGAGAAATATATGTAGTAAAGAAGGTATGGTATAGAGGAATATTTCATGGAAAATAATGTATAACTTTTCTTTGATTTTGTCGATATAGGTGTGGTCTTTGACTTCCTTCCCCTTGCAATAATATGTAAGTATATTTTCAACCCTATCATGTATATTTTTTCTTCCTTTATTAATGATCTTTAATAGTATCCATTCATTATTGATGAGTCATTGTATTAAAATCTTGGTCATTGTATTTCTTCAACTTTGTGAGGATTGGTTCAATGAATTTCTCATGTGTTTCAGTGAAAAATTGTGATTTAGGTTCTGCTAATGATAGTAAGTTTCTATGTGCATAGTTATTAAGCTAATTATTCATATTTTGTGGTGTTTTTATCATATCTTTTTCAAGCTCAACATTTATGTGCATTATGAGACCCACTTAGCTTAAGGTACTACCAACAACATACCCTATGTTGTAATCTACTGAATTGTATACATGTGTTACCAACAAATCCATACACCAATAAAATACTATATAAAGAGATACATGTAAAACATATGGAATAGAGAATACAAGAGAAAAAGAAGAATCGGTAGACCAATAATAAAACTCTTTATATTATTCCATAACTATCATTATATGCTTCATTTAATACATGCATATTTACACTAGACTTTGAATGTTATATTGAATTAAGTGTATAGTCAAATCGATAAGGAAGTCAATTCAACATATGTCTTCATATTTCAAGTAAAATTTATATGAACCTATATTCACTCATTATATCTAGTCAACTAGGTTAACTAGCCCCTCCAACACTATTGTTGATTAGAATACAATGAAACAAAGGAAGCATTCTAGAATGAGAAATGGTACCTCCATAACTATTTCCATTTTGTCTTGCACGATATGATGAGAGAGGAGCTCCATAAAAAAAACTTCATGGGTTGGCATTTTATGATGTAGATAGTATACCCATTATATAAAACTAGTTTAGAGGTCCAATAAATCCATTGGTTGTATGAGAGAACCCTAATTTCTCATGTTGAAAAGGTTGAGGAGAAAAGTGTAGGAAAAACCATGTACAAATACCCTTATTTGGCATACATAACATTAAATTGTTGCACCCTTTGTTACTATTTTATCTTTAGTTTGCAACATAGTGGTACACATGTCTTTGGTAATGAAAGGAAACAAAGATTTTAGAAACCAATTATGGAGTAGTTTATCATGAACTTTAATTTTACGTAGACTGAACCACTTATGCCACTCATGGATGTGGTCTGTGATGTAGATGGATGTGTTTTGTCGAAAATACAAAAGTATCTCATGTCCCATGTCATGATGAACTAGGAGTTATAAATAACAAATAAAATCATTTGCAATAGATGCAAATGTTGTTTGAATACCAATAAGTTCATCAATGTTCCACTTAGTTATCTATCTAATCAAGGTTGTTTGAAACAATGTTGACTAAATGGAGCCTTCCAATACATTATGGGAGGAGCACCACAAGAAAAAGTCATAGTATGATTATATATATCATCATCTTCTTTACCTTCAAATTTAGGAATTTTAGAAGCTAGCTTTGTTGGTATAGTGGACCAAGCAATATTGTGCAAGATGTGATTATTAGTCAATTTAGTGTTGTAAAGTAAATTTTGAAATATCAAGAATGGCACACTAGTGTTCCAAGTGTCATTTAGCTAGGAGTTTGTATTTTTTACATTCCAAAACATGTTTAGATTTTGTATGTTTAAATTCATTAGATTGGGTTGGGTCCTTTGTTAAGTATTACCACTAGTATTTCATACAAATATGATCCAGGTGTTAACACCCAGGTTGTTCCCTTTGACTCCTGAGGGAATACGGCCAGGGTAACTACTAACCAGGCTTTGGATTGCAGGTTCTAGCCTACCTGTAACCAGAGAGGGCTCTCTCTTTTAGTTTTAACTTTGTTTTTGAGGATTTTAGGCTAGTTATGAGGTGAGAGTTTTGTTTAAAGTTTTGGTTGAATGATGTTTTCCAGTAGCTGAGATGAGATCTTCAGAAGGTTTAGTCCATTGGGCAATGGAGTCTGTGATTATGGGTTGTTTGAGATATTGAGTAAGATTGCTAAAACTGCACGGCCATATAGGTATATCATGAAACAAACTTAAAATTGTGAAGATGAAATATGTCTAGCCAGTGAGAGGCAACTAAGATTCTTTCACTAAGCTGGTGATGTGGGAAAAGGATATATCACTCAGGAGCAGATTTGAATTCCTGAATAATACTCACTGTGAAAGTTTTAGTATGAAGGTGAAGCAACTAAGAATTACACTTTCATAGCTAATACTGGAGAAAACATTCATAACAGCATAGATTGAGTTCAGGGTGTTTAATGAACAAATCCTGAACTATTCTTTTTCTGTGCTATTAAACTGTGAAATATAGAGCATGAGCGGATTATGATAGAATGAAATACATAACAAGAAGGTTCAGGAAACTTATTGTGCCATGAAATATGCAGGAATCCTGTAGCAGTAAGCAATCACACCACAACACATCAAAACAACTCAGAACTTCAGAAATTCCATTAGCTCCCTGTATTAAAAGTCTGAAATTTACAGCATAAGTTCTCCAGAAGAAAAAATCAACAACCCCAGCAAGCTTATGCGAGGGGATATATATACAATTGGTTTTACAAAATATCTGAACGCCGAGTCATTTGCTCAATAACTGCGTTCACCAACTTTCAGAATAGCAGATAAAAAAGTTATTGCTATTTTAAATATACAATGAATACCCTTCAGTTTTGTCAGAAACTTTTTTGACTTTTGGAGGCCACTGAGTCGGTTGGGCACTTTGTATTAATTTTGAATGATATGCTCTTTATTGCTTGGTCGAGGTGTGGCTATCTCAGCCCTGTCATCTGCATCTGTCGGTGTTGCTTTAGTGTCCAAATTTGTTTGCTGAGTTGGCTCTGTCCACTCCTCTCCAGTCATAATGAATGTATCAATTTTCTGAACATGATGACTTATGATTGATGTACAAAAATTTGATGAAAAATCTGTTTGTTCACAGCAATGTCTGTATCATGCTTGTCCACCATTCCTGAGTAGGCAACTGATGTCTCAAAATTGTGCCTAAGGTTTCATCTGCCTCAGTATATTTGTAGTAATTTGGAGGCACTTCAAACAGATGTCTAATCTCATTCATGATAAAAAAACAAATTCTCTATTCTGTCATAGAGACTTTGCCCAGATGCAGGCCCTGTTTCCTCTGGGGTACTTGATGCTGCAGTGATCTGATTGGTGGCAAATGTATTTACCCTCTTGGCATAGTTTTCATGGGATAGTAGCCTTCCTGCACTGTTTAGTAAGCTGGGAAGGCCTCTGTTATGCAATGCTGTAAATTTCTCCATGAACTTGTTCACCTCTGTCTGCATTTCCTGGCATCTTCTATCCAATGTTTGCACAAGATTTCTCAAAGTGAGCACCCTTTTTACTAGTAAGATGGTGTCAGTTCTGTTAGAGATGCCCATTGCTGCCAGCTGAGGGCCTGTGCGGTTGTTAAGGACATTGATCATCCTATTGGCTATCTCAGGCATATTGCCTAGAGATGCCCTTGCTCTTTGGCTTTCTTTTTGGGCCCTGCCTATGAGATCTATGTGCTCATGGATGGTTTCAATATATTTCCATTGATCTGTTATAGACTGACCAATGTTGGCCCACAGGACTTTCTTGATTTCAGCCACCACTTTGTCAAGAGAGAGCTCTTTCTCCAGTTCTTTTATCTTCTTCTCAAGAGCCTTCACCTCTCTTGTTTTTTCAGCTACAGTTTGCTTTGATTTATCATACTTTTCATTAAGTGTAGCTAATTTTCCCTTGGCCTCATTTAGTTCTGCCATCTGGGCCTCTAGAGCTTGAAGTTCTTTCATCATATTCTACATATCAAGGCTGGGTGCCTGTCCTGATGTTGTTGCTGGTGCTACTGCTATACTTGGTGTTGATGTTGAAGGGCCTGTCCCAGCTGTTTGTCCTGTGGGAGGACTGATAATTTGAGGAGGTTCCTCAAGGTTAATCACTGGCTGTGGGGGCTGAAATGTCTGCCCTCCTTCTTTCTGTTTCAGGGCTGCCTGTAGTGCACCCTCTGTTGCTATCAATCGGCCTTCTGTTTCTACCAATTGTTTGTGTAGTGTCAGTAGCATGGCTGCTACATCTTGGTCCTTTCTCTGCTGAGCAACATCTTCTGTTTGAGGGTGAAGGGTTGCTGGAATTTTGACCATCTTCCTCAAAGCTGCTATATCTGCCTCTTTTTCCTTTAGTAATGCCTGCACAGCTTTGGGATCACTTGGGTCATGCCCAAGCTCTATAATGATATCTTCCAAAGACCTAATCCTGTTGTCTTTGGCTTGAGAAGATGCTTTCTCCAATTATAATTCGGCAGTAGTATTATGGAGACTATTTTGCAGTTTGTGTGCTAGAAAGGTTTTGTCTGCAAGAGAGGAGTAGACCATCTCACCCGTTTGCTTATGTAGCTCAATTTGGTCCATTGGGTGGATGGCCTTTGAAAATACCTCAAGGTCTTATGTAATCTGCAGCTGACTGTGGCTGCAGCATAGTAGGCATGAAATGACTCATAGTCATCTTCCCCTCTGTTATGTCATATGCTGACATAAGCCTCTGTTGGTTTGTGGGAGCCATTTTGAGCAAGTGATTGTAAAGCTGAAGTCTAACTGGCTCATTCCTCTTCTTAATATCAATGAATTGTTGCTTTATGCTGGATTCTGCCCTTCTTTGCTGGCTAGAGGAGCTGACCTCTCCTCCAAGTGGTCTTTCTTATTCCTGTTGGAAGGAACTGGCTGATGCTTCCATGCCAGGGGGGCCCATACCTATGGATGGCCCAATAGGCATCTCTTCTTCAGAAAAAGGATTTAATCTTTGCCTTTTCTCCCCTTGTTGACTTGCTGATGTAGTGAGGGGAGTTTCTTGCTGTCTATCCCTCTTCCTGGTTCTCTCTTCATTCAACGGGGTTTGGAGCACCGAGGTATCCACTACTATTTCCTGCCTTCGAGGCACACTCTCTTAAGCCTGTTGCTCTGTAGATACAGGGACCTCAGCCATTTCTTCTTGCTGTTTGGTCTGCTCTTTCTACTATTCTGCTATTGGGAGCGGTTGATCCTGCTCCATTTCTTTCCCATTATTTGTGCTGGCTGCCTGAGGAGTAGTTTGAGCTGCTTGCTGAGGAGCTGTAGAAGATGAGGCAGCTGCTCCAAGTTGAGTATGAGAAAGAGAAAAAACCTGCCCACAATATTCCAGGTCAGCTTCCTTCTCAAGTTTCTTGGCTTCTTTTAATGCTATTTCTTCTTTAGTACTTGCCTCTTCTAGAGTGCCCTCTTTCCATCTTAACAGATTTGCATATTTTTCAATATGTGGCAACCTGACATGATCATAGCTAGCCAACTTATATTTGACCCTTCTAAGACTATTGAAATGATTGGGATCATAAGGTATCCAGAGGAAATTGGTTTGCAACTCGAGGCACTTTAGGATCATGTCTGCTTCTTCCCATGCCTCTTCTCTTTTATTATAAATAAATGGGCCTAGCTGGTTCCTGACTTTGAGTTGTACCTTCTTATTTTTGCTGTGGAAATGGACCATGTCTGCATTTCCAAATTGTCTGAAATACTCTAAAGCAAAAAGTCTCATAGGGACATATCTTGGTAGCCTATATGGAGCCAACTCACAGCCATATATTCTGATTACTGTATGGTGTTGGTAAAAGTACCAATCCCCAATGTTGTAGGCCTTTGAGAGCTGGAGGATTCTCTGCATCTCATCTGTCAATCTTGGAGGAGGGGCACTCAACAGCAAGGACATGGCTGGATGTATAAAAAGGTCTATGAATTCACAGTAGCTGTATGGTGAATAAGATTTGTGATGAAAGATTGAAGACCAAAATACCACATATCTTGGATTTCCCTGAGCATCAAACTTCTTGAGAGTAATAGGGAGGCTATCAGGCTAGTAAAATAGGAACAAGTGATAGATGTAGGAAGTGTATCTAAATATCCTTTCCCTCTCTAAATTCATCAATTGCTCATGAATTTTATTGGCAATGTATGCAGCATAATCATAGTGAACAGAAGGAGGCTTTCCAGGGGAGAAGATGGACAACATTGCCAGAATGGTTTCATCAGCATCCTCAATTGACCTGTAACCCAGGACATAACTGATCATATCCACAAGCATCCTGCCCAACTCATTGAAATATACATTTCCTATAGGAGGGGTCCTCACAGTTTGAGAGCCTGATTCAATGAATAACTGATTAATCTTTATGATTTGGGCAGTGGACAGCTTGCCTCCTTGGTCTATTAAGTGCATCATGGACAGAGGAGTCAATGGCTTTGCAGTGTGAAAGTGCAGCATTTGATTTATAGCCTCAGGGGTGACATGGAACAAAACTAAACCTGAGGGACTGAGGACAGCTCTTTGACATGGATCATAGTTGGCACTGCATCTATGAATCAAATCTGGGAGGACATTGACTTGAGGAAGATTGAAAATGGGCAAATTGGAGTCCCTCCCTAGAATATCAGCTCCACTGAGCTGTTTGGCTTTCATCTCATTGAGTACATGAATATGATACTTACTGTACATTGGGATTACTTCTGCCATTTGGTAGTCTCTGTCAGCCAGGGCCTGCCATTCTAGCTCTCTTTGTGGGGCATTTAAAGGTGCAATGTTCAATGCCACTGGAGTTTCCATGGTTTTTGTGTGTTTTAAGCAGAATTTTAGCGAATTGCGGGCAAATGCAACGCTTGCGCAGTAGGTTGATATAAACTTGGAGGATTTGCAGTGACAACAGGGTAACTGAGGTACAACTGGGCACAATTGGCTGATATGAGGGAAATTGACTTAGTTGCAGGGCAATGCAGCTTAAATTCTCAGTGAAATTGGCAGTTTTACGGTGTTTTAACAGTGCAGAACGGAATAGACCAGGCGCAGGAAGAATGTAGTAAATACCTGGTCGCAACGCAATGGTGGAGGCTTGGTTCGAGTTGACTTGTAGGCGGCCACGACTCTAGAGTGAGTTTCAACAGGTTGGCGGCGAAATGGTCGTGAAAATGCATGCAGGGAGCACAGTGGTCTTTTGTCGAAAAGTGCGAAAAAACCGTGATTTTTGGCCAAATATGGACATTTTGGGCTTTGGCGCGTTTTTTGGATGACGTCAGCATGACGTCATCGGGTGGGGTCGGGTACGGAAAGGTGACGTGGCGGTCTGTGAGTGGTCCATGTGGATGGGGGACGTGGCGGACAGCTCAGGGCGATGGCGAATGGAGCGGTGATGCGACGCTGAGGTGGCAGTGACGTAGGCGTGACATGGTGGGCGGTAAACAAAGGCGGTAAGCGGTAATATCGGACCGCTTGTTGTACGGGAACGGTTTTGGCAGGCGGCCTCCCAATACAATATGGGAACGATGCGTGGCCGAGCCCTGACGTCATGCTCTGATAGTTTCGAGAGCTATCGTCCGGGCATCCGAGGCGGTCCAAAATCAATGTGAGCCGTCGGATGGGAGGGCCCAGATTCGACGGACGACGGGATGGCAAATTTCCAACACGATACGGCGGGACCCGGCGCATTATTTTAATAATTTCCTTTTGTTTTTTGTGAAATGCGCATTGTAACAAGAACTTTGGATAAGCGGCAAAAGTGGGTTTAGTGATGGTTTATAAGCCAAATGGAGTTAGGGCTGTAAATCAAGCGGATCTTAATTTAATCCCGAGGCATAATGTTGGAGCTATTCTGCCTTTAGCGCTTTGATTTCTTTGCACTTCAATCCTTTAGGACTATAATGCTATATTGCCTAGGGGAAGGGGGAATATATACTTTAGGGCTTTTTATATACAATAGTAATATGATGATAGGGAAAAGGGGAATTAGGGAGTTAAGTATAGATAGAGTTAGTAGTTAGTATTGGATGGGAGATATGGAAGGGAGGATGCAAAGACTAAGTTTTTTAGGAAACAAACTTAGTTTAGGGGAGTAGATCAAAATGAAAAGATTTTCACACAAGAAATGTGGCTCTTTATGAAACAAGAATCAACAAAAGAGTTTGACTTCTGCAATGAACAAAGGTGGTATTGGGATGTTAGCAAGGAGTTTGATGGGGGATGATTGGGAAGTTAGACATGCTTCACTTTGTTGCTGTAAAACTGCTGAATAGGAAGATCTGCACTGGCCAACATGTGTTTCCTTTGCTTAGGCCAGTGATATGAAAGAAATCATGCTTCTGCAACCCCATCTACCTACCCATTCTATTGCCTAGCATTTTTTATTACTTCAAGGAGGGTGCACTTAGACTAGCAAACCCTCATGTGCCCTTTTCTTTTCCTTTGGCATTTTCTTTTGATTTTCTATCTAAGGCTAGCCTTATTACTTCCAAGGCCCCAGATTAAGCAGTTGGGAACCTTCATTCTCTACCTAACTACTCATCTGCCAAGATTGAACAATTTGGACAAATTTCTTTCTCTAGTCTACAACAAAATTGAAATATGGCATGACCCAGCTTAGACTGTTGGATCACCCATTCAGAAGTAGGACAGCATCAAACAACTACAGATAGGTGTTTTCCACACAAATATGAGATCTTTGCACCATCAAAGTAGGGAATATTTTGAAATTCCCCTGTCAATCATGAAAAATGAAACCTATTGGTATAGGTAGCTAACAGTGGCTCCACTTGGGGATGGCTTTTCTACTTTGAAAGACCAAGAACAGCAGGTCAGAATGCCTTGGCCCTTGAATTCTTATCAAAACTTGAGAGCTTTCTCTTTGGATTTCAACACTGGAATCTGTCACCATTGTGGAACTTCTGAAATAAAAGCCTTTTCCTGCTTATTTACAACACTTCTGAAACTGAACTATCTATATGCTGAAAGGAAATACTATATACAAATGATAATGTACAGGGCAGAGCCATGCTATATACATGGAAAGTAATCAAAATAGTGCTTTAACATCCGGCCATTTACAGGGCCCTCTTCAGCTTCAGTGTCATCCAAATTCTTCAAGAAATAAGTGTTATTTCCTTGCACTGCTTGAATTACAAAGGGTCCCCTCCAAAGGGAGTCAAATTTGCCATGCTTTCCCTTGTCTTCTCTTCTTGAATCCCATTTAAGCACTTTATCACCAATAAAGAAATCTTCAGCCTTGGTTCTTCTATCAAAGGCTTTCTTCAGCTTCTCTTGTAGGACTTGGACTCTGCTATACACTTGATCTCTGGTTTGTTGTAAACAGATAATCTGATTGATTCTTCTTTGCATGTCATTTGGTTCATCTTGACTTTCTTGAAGTAGCTTCATGACAGGGACCCTTAATGATGAAGGGAATTTGGCTTCCATTCCATAAACCAACTCATATGGGCTGACCCCAATAGATCTTTTGGTTGTTAGCCTGTCTGCCCACAAGGCATTTACAAGCTTCTTATGCCAATTTTTCTTATTCTCTTCCAGTATCTTCTTAATGATGTTGATAAGACTTTTGTTAGATGATTCAGCTAAACCATTGCCCTGAGGGTAGTATGCAGTAGAATGGCCCAAAGTGATATGGAATTTGTGACAAAAGTTCACCATCTTCTTGGATTTGAAAGCAACAGCATTGTCTATTATAATCTTGTCAGGACAACCAAATCTGGAAAGAATATTAGTTTCAAGGAACTGAATGATAGTAGAATCATTAGCTTGTCTGCATGGAACAACCTCAACCCATTTAGTAAAGTAATCTGTGGCTGTTAGAATCCATTTATGTTGGCCTGAAGATGAAGGATGAATTTCCCCAATGAAATCCAAGCCCCATTGCTGAAAAGGCCTTTCTGTTGCAATAGGTTTTAAGGGAAGTGGTAGTAACTTTCTTTTTCCCTCAAACACTTGACACTTGTGACATGTAGTGGTGAAATTTTTAACATCAGAGAACAGAGTGGGCCAATAGTAACCTTCCATTAATATCTTATCCACAGTGGACTTCCAGTACAAATGTCCACCACAATCACCTGCATGAAATTCTTTCATAACATTGTTAGTCTCATCCATATTCAAGCAATTCAACAGTATACCTTCATGATTTTTCCATAGTAAATTACCATCTATAACACAAAATCTTGAAGCTTTCATTTTTAGAAATCTAGATTTGGTTCTAGACAATCCTGGGGGAGCACACAGGTTTTGCAATATATAACAGATATCAGAATACCACAAGGATTGTTCAAATGCTACATTGATCTTTGGAGTTGCCAGCTCCGATTCATTGTCTAGTTGGTTAATATCCAAGGCTTGGAAGTTTGCTTCTGACATCAATTGAGCCAAACCTTGCCCTTTTATCAGTTTTGTAGGTCTTATCTCTATGTCAAATTCCAATATGTTAGCAATCCATTTTCCTCTTCTGCCCTCTAAGTTTTGTTGAGTCAATATGTCTTTCACAATGGGATTTGGTACATAAGCAATAACATGGGAGTATAGGATGTAGATCCTAAAGTCTTTGATGGCTTTGACCAAAGCATAAGCTTGCTTTTCCATGATCTGATATTTCAGAGGTGCATCTCTAAGAGCTCTACTAAAGAAAGCAATAGGTTTTTCATTCCCTTGATCATCTTTCTGCAATAAGACAGCAACAATGGTATGCTGGGAGGCAAAAGAGAAAATGATAAATTCTCTGTCAAATTGAGGATTTGTTAAGACTAGGGTTTGGGTGAGGGCCAATTTAATACCTTCAAAAGCTTGGTTGGCTTCTATTGTCCACTTTACTTTTGAATCCGTTTTTAGCATGTTGTTTAGTAATCTGATCAATTCTGCTAAGTTTGGGATAAATCTCCTTAAAAAGTTGATCTTCACTAAGAAGGCCTGTAATTCTTTAATATTTCTTGGATGGGGCATTTGCAAGATGGCCTGTATTCTATCTGGATCAATTCTAATGCCCTCCTTTGAAATGATATGACCCAATAGCTTACCTTCTTCCAAACCAAATAAAGACTTCTTAGGATTTAAGGAAATCCCATATTTCCTACATGTGATGAATATTTATCTCAAGTGTTTCAGATGTTCTTGGTCAGAATTTGAAAAAGGTGTGAGGTCATCTAAGTAAATAACAAGGAAGTCACGAATCTCTTTAGCAAAAGCAATATCCATTGCTCTCTGAAATGTAGCTCCTGCATTTTTCAACCCAAAAGTCATTTTGACATACTTGAATGTTCCCCATGGGGTTGTGAACGTTGTTTTATCCTGATCATCAGGGTGGACTAGGATCTGATTAAAGCCTGAAAATCCATCAAATAATGAGATTCTTGAAGCCCCTGCCACTCTTTGGAGAATGTAATCCATTTTAGGTAAGGGATAATTGTCTTTGAGGGATACCTGATTCAAATTCCTTAGATCAACACAAAGCCTAATCTCACTAGTCTTCTTTCTTGTGGGGACCAAATTTGAAATCCAGTCTGAAAACCTGATTGGTGCTATGATACCAGCTTTAAACATTTTTTGTACCTCTTTCTCAATTAAAGGGAGAAGCATAGGATTGATTCTTCTCAATTTTTGCTTGAATGGATTTTGATTAGGCTTGAGAGGGATGGTGTGTTGAATAACAGAGGTGTCATAGGATTTCAAATCCTCATAACTCCATGCAAACACATCTTGGAACTCTTTAAAGAGGTCAATGTATTTAGGCTTCTGGTCAGGAGGTAAAGAGGCAGACAATTTTATTATCTTGGGTTTTTCAGTAGTTCCAATGTTGCATTCTTCAATGGCAGCATTAAGGGGTTGCATTTTTGGTTTTCTAGGAACATCATTTGAGTCAAAAATGTCCTCCAATGGAGTCAGGCCTGTTGGTAGAAAATTGTCTTTTAGCTGTATGATTTCTGCCTCTGCACCAGTTATTTCATCAAAATGCAATTGTTTAAGTTCTTGTATTTTTTCCTTGTCAAAGGTTGTTGGACAAAGTATTTGATTTGCTGTTTTGGGTGATATAGCTGTTTGGTCCTTTTCAGTTAGTGGCTGTGTGTCTTTCACAGAATCAACATCAATGTTCAAACCTGAAAATTCATGCTGCAAGGTCAAGAAACTATTTATCTGTGTGTCATCCTCAAATACTTGCCAATCTTTAATATTGTTTGGGATAGAAGGTCTGTGTTTTATCTCAGCTGTAAAACAATGGTTGGGTTCAAAAGGCAATTTGCATGTACTGGCAAATGTAGCTAAACTGTGTGCATGAAGGTTGTGGGTCCTAGGTATTTTGGTCATCTGAAATTCAGTGAAAGCCTTAAGTATTTCAATAGCAGCAGATCTGTATGATCTTAGTCTTTTGTCATTGGTGACAAAATTGCCTTTCACTTGTTGAATAATGAGGTCTGAATCTCCCATGATTGAAACTTTTGTGGCCTGTAAGGATCTTACCAATTTGAGGCCTAGCAGAAGAGCTTCATACTCTGCCATATTGTTAGTACATCTGAAATTAAGCCTATAAGCTCGACCCTCTGCATGATCGCTTTGTTTGTTATGAATCCACACTCCAGCTCCTGCCCCTAATTTGTTGACTGATCCATCAAACTCAAGGAACCAAAGGATCTCTTGATTTAGGGGAGATTTGACAGCCTCTCTATGACTTGGAATTATGAGCTGGAGATCTTGTTTTTCATCTGGTTTGTCTTCTAGAATTGTCTCATCAATTGATTTCTCAATCTTGATTTCTTGGGAGCTTGATTGCTCACTCATATGCAGATCTTGTTCAAGTAAGACAGATTTGTCATCACATATTGGACCTATATTGTCATTGAACAGAATGAAGGAATCCATGTCTGAATGGACTGCATAAATAGGGAAATTTTGAGGTTTTTCTTCACTGCTCACCATGTATTTCATGAGTGACTCTCTGTATAGCCTCTTTGGCTGCCCAAAAACAGAGATAGTGGCATATGACATATCCAATTGCAGGGAACCTTGGAGTTTGGCTCCCCATGATCTTGATAACAGCATTCCATATTTGGGTGGGATATCAGCAACTACAACATCCATTAAAATTGTTTTATTTGGGTACTGGACAAGGGACACACATAGATCTTTTATCAGGCCTAAACACTTAACTTGGCTGGAGTCAAATGAAAATAGGTCCTTATATGGTCTTGTGATGTCTAGATTCAATCTCTCCATTACTGACTTAGGCATAAGGTTATGAGAAGCGCCTGAATCAAACATTGCATTGTGTAATATCTTATCATGAATATGCAAGCTGACATAAAAAGGTAAGATTCCAGTACCTCCATTCTTTCCATCGACTTCTGGACCGAAAAGCAATTCTGGGGTATCATCCAACACATTGACATCATCTTTGTTGTGGGTCAGTTGAAGGGACTTCTTGATTTGTTGTTTGTAAATGTTATGCTTGGCTAGCTCTGAAAGAGGAATGGCTATCTTTAATTTGCCAATTTTAGCTTCTAAGTCAAAAGGTTTTTCAAATTAGATCTTGGTGTTCTAGTTGACCACTATTTCTTTCTCAATTGAGTTTTTAGAGGCTTCTTCTTAACTTTCAATCTGATCTTGAGGTTTGTCCTTTTTACTCATATTTTGGAAAGTGTTGCTTGGATTGTGCTGTAAAGGTGGTGCAACCACTGGTTGTTGATTTGAGGGAAATGCTTCGGTTACCTCTTCAACTGTTACTTCATTAGTAATTGAATCAGTTTTGTTAATAGGCCTGACAGTAGCTTTCTTAGGCTGTGGCACATTTATAGTTCTGCTTCTCAATTTGTATTGCTTATGAACTTCAAAAACAACTGTGTCATAGCCTTGTTTGAAATCAAATGATTCACCTGATTTGGTTTGGAACTGTTTGATGTCTTCACCTTCATGATCTTCTCGACTCAGAAAAACTTGCTGATCATCGTTCAGGCCCATCAAATTGATGTGGGTATCATCTATCTGCTCACTAGAAGTGGATGCTTCATCATAGTTTTCTTGGAACGGAGGCCTTACCTCTGGTTCAGGGTTGGCCTTGCCAACATTAGGATTTTGATTTCTTCTAAAATTGGGATTCCTGATAGGATTATTCTGTGGTGCTTCCCATGATGACTTCCTCTCAACTGATTCTACTCTGTCACCTAATCTATGCATACCAGTGATTATTGCATCCAATTTCTGATCCCAGCCTGAAGGCTCTTCTTTGAAGGTAGTCTTCCTTTCAGTTTTGGTCCTATTTCTCTTAGCTATCAGGTTGGCTTCTACACTAACTGCTATGTCTTGCATCTCAGCTAAATTTTGGGGAGCCCTTTCTCTTAATTGGTATGCCTTATCTGAATCAAACCCATCAGGAAAGGTGTATAGAGCTAGATCAGGTGGGGGTCTGAGATTTTGGGGGATAGCATTGTAGACATTGTTGAACCGAGCACAATAGTCCAAGACAGTTTCTTGGGGACCTCTTTTGATAGTATTATATTCAGATAAAATATGAAGTGGATCCTTTTTCTTCTCCCATCTTTTGATAAAGGTTTGATATAGGGCTTCAGGGTCAGCTATGGAGTTTGCTGGGAGTGACCTAAACCATGATCTTACCTCTCCAGTTAGACTTTACACAAAAATTTTCATTCTAACCCCATCATCATCTATCTCATAATTTTCAAAATAGTCCTGCATTTTCTTAGTATGTTGAAGGGCTAGATAAGAGCCAGTACCATCAAAATATGAAATCTTGCTTTGATAATCTTGAGGCATAGGACCTGGATTGGCAGGTAACTGCAGTGGAGCATATCTATTAGCCATGTTTGGTGGGACAATAGGAATAACAGGAATTAATGGGACAAGTGGAGGAAAGGGGATGAGAAGGGTATGTGTAGTTGATGGAGGGGTTGAAAGGACACCTTGTGAAGTGGATGAAGAACTAGGAGAGTGTGTAACAGTGGTATGAGGATGTAGAGAAACCTTAGCAGGGGTTGGAGTATTAGTTTGTAATCCTGCTTTAGAACTTGAATCTGATAAAGTCCCTTCTGATTTGTGTTTCTTAAGGATTCTTGGAATCAAGTTTGGGTTTTGGAACTCAGGTGATGGATCTGGATCTGGGTTAGATCTTGTATAGCGAGTTTTCTTCTTAGGAGCCAGTTTCTGTGATTTTCTTTAGGAGAATTTTCTAAGAAGCATTGATATTTGACAAGGACTGATCAAGTATAGCACAACTGTATGGAACTTAAGACTGAATAAAGATTGACTGAGGCAACTTTTATGTACTCCTGCAAATGCAAAGCAGAGGTAGTTTCTAAGGCTGTCTAGCTGTCACTCAGGCTTTATCTATAATATCAAGAATCAGACAGGGGTTTATGAATTTCATTCAGATCCCCAGTGGAGTCGCCATTTATGTTAACACCCAGGTTGTTCCCTTTGACTCCTAAGGGAATACGGCTGGGGTAACTACTAACCAGGCTTTGGATTGCAGGTTCTAGCCTACCTGTAACCAGAGAGGGCTCTCTCTTTTAGTTTTAACTTTGTTTTTGAGGATTTTAGGCTAGTTATGAGGTGAGAGTTTTGTTTAAAGTTTTGGTTGAATGATGTTTTCCAGTAGCTGAGATGAGATCTTCAGAAGGTTCAGTCCATTGGGCAATGGAGTCTGTGATTATGGGTTGTTTGAGATATTGAGTAAGATTGCTAAAACTGCCGGGCCATATAGGTATATCATGAAACAAACATAAAATTGTGAAGATGAAATATGTCTAGCCAGTGACAGGCAACTAAGATTCTTTCACTAAGCTAGTGATGTGGGAAAAGGATATATCACTCAGGAGCAGATTTGAATTCCTGAATAATACTCACTGTGAAAGTTTTAGTATGAAGGTGAAGCAACTAAGAATTACACTTTCATAGCTAATACTGGAGAAAACATTCATAACAGCATAGATTGAGTTCAGGGTGTTTAATGAACAAATCCTGAACTATTCTTTTTCTGTGCTATTAAACTATGAAATATAGAGCATGAGCAGATTATGATAGAATGAAATACATAACAAGAAGGTTCAGGAAACTTATTGTGCCATGAAATATGCAGGAATCCTGTAGCAGTAAGCAATCACACCACAACACATCAAAACAACTCAGAACTTCAGAAATTCCATCAGCTCCCTGTATTAAAAGTCTGAAATTTACAGCATAAGTTCTCTAGAAGAAAAAATCAACAACCCCAGCAAGCTTATCCGAGGGGATATATATACAATCGGTTTTACAAAATATCTGAACGCTGAGTCATTTTCTCAATAACTGCGTTCACCAACTTTCAGAATAGCAGATAAAAAGTTATTGCTATTTTAAATATACAATGAATACCCTTCAGTTTTGTCAGAAACTTTTTTGACTTTTGGAGGCCACTGAGTCGGTTGGGCACTTTGTATTAATTTTGAATGATATGCTCTTTATTGCTTGGTCGAGGTGCGGCTATCTCAGCCTTGTCATCTGCATCTGTCGGCGTTGCTTTAGTGTCCAAATTTGTTTGCTGAGTTGGCTCTGTCCACTCCTCTCCAGTCATAATGAATGTATCAATTTTCTGAACATGATGACTTATGATTGATGTACAGGAATTTGATGAAAAAATCTGTTTGTTCACAGCAATGTCTGTATCATGCTTGTCCACCATTCCTGAGTAGGCAACTGATGTCTCAAAATTGTGCCTAAGGTTTCATCTACCTCAGTATATTTGTAGTAATTTGGAGGCACTTCAAACAGATGTCTAATCTCATTCATGATAAAAAAAAAATTCTCTATTCTGTCATAGAGACTTTGCCCAGATGCAGGCCCTGTTTCCTCTGGGGTACTTGATGCTGCAGTGATCTGATTGGTGGCAAATGTATTTACCCTCTTGGCATAGTTTTCATGGGATAGTAGCCTTCCTGCACTGTTTAGTAAGCTGGGAAGGCCTCTGTTATGCAATGCTGTAAATTTCTCCATGAACTTGTTCACCTCTGTCTTCATTTCCTGGCATCTTCTATCCAATGTTTGCACAAGATTTCTCAAAGTGAGCACCCTTTTTACAAGTAAGATGGTGTCAGTTCTGTTAGAGATGCCCATTGCTACCAGCTGAGGGCCTGTGCGGTTGTTAAGGACATTGATCATCCTATTGGCTATCTCAGGCATATTGCCTAGAGATGCCCTTGCTCTTTGGCTTTCTTTTTGGGCCCTGCCTATGAGATCTATGTGCTCATCGATGGTTTCAATATATTGCCATTGATATATTATAGACTGACCAAAGTTGGCCCACAGGACTTTCTTGATTTCATCCACCACTTTGTCAAGAGAGAGCTCTTTCTCCAGTTCTTTTATCTTCTTCTCAAGAGCCTTCACCTCTCTTGTTTTTTCAGCTACAGTTTGCTTTGATTTATCATACTTTTCATTAAGTGTAGCTAATTTTCCCTTGGCCTCATTTAGTTCTGCCATCTGGGCCTCTAGAGCTTGAAGTTCTTTCATCATATTCTGCATATCAAGGCTGGGTGCCTGTCCTGATGTTGTTGCTGGTGCTGCTGCTGTACTTGGTGTTGATGTTGAAGGGCCTGTCCCAGCTGTTTGTCCTGTGGGAGGACTGATAATTTGAGGAGGTTCCTCAAGGTTAATCACTGGCTGTGGGGGCTGAAATGTCTGCCCTCCTTCTTTCTGTTTCAGGGCTGCCTGTAGTGCACCCTCTGTTGCTATCAATCGGCCTTCTGTTTCTACCAATTGTTTGTGTAGTGTCAGCAGCATGGCTGCTACATCTTGGTCCTTTCTCTGCTGAGCAACATCTTCTGTTTGAGGGTGAAGGGTTGCTGGAATTTTGACCATCTTCCTCAAAGCTGCTATATCTGCCTCTTTTTCCTTTAGTAATGCCTGCACAGCTTTGGGATCACTTGGGTCATGCCCAAGCTCTATAATGATATATTCCAAAGACCTAATCCTATTGTCTTTGGCTTGAGAAGATGCGTTCTCCAATTCTAATTGGGCAGTAGTATTATGGAGACTATTTTGCAGTTTGTGTGCTAGAAAGGTTTTGTCTGCAAGAGAGGAGTAGACCATCTCACCCGTTTGCTTATGTAGCTCAATTTGTTCCATTGGGTGGATGTCCTTTGCAAATACCTCAAGGTTGGTTCTTATGTAATCTGCAGCTGACTGTGGCTGTAGCATAGTAGGCATGAAATGACTCATAGTCATCTTCCCCTCTGTTATGTCATATGCTGACATAAGCCTCTGTTGGCTTCTGGGAGCCATTTTGAGCAAGTGATTGTAAAGCTGAAGTCTAACTGGCTCATTCCTCTTCTTAATATCAATGAATTGTTGCTTTATGCTGGATTCTGCCCTTCTTTGCTGGCTAGAGGAGCTGACCTCTCCTCCAAGTGGTCTTTCTTGTTCCTGTTGGAAGGAACTGGCTGATGCTTCCATGCTAGGGGGGCCCATACCTATGGATGGCCCAATAGGCATCTCTTCTTCAGAAAAAGGATTTAATCTTTGCCTTTTCTCCCCTTGTTGACTTGCTGATGTAGTGAGGGGAGTTTCTTGCTGTCTATCCCTCTTCCTGGTTCTCTCTTCATTCAACGGGGTTTGGAGCACCGAGGTATCCACTACTGTTTCCTGCCTTGGAGGCACACTCTCTTGAGCCTGTTGCTCTGTAGATACAGGGACCTCAGCCATTTCTTCTTGCTGTTTGGTCTGCTCTTTCTGTTGTTCTGCTGTTGGGAGCGGCTGATCCTGCTCCATTTCTTTCCCTTTATCTGTGCTGGCTGCCTGAGGAGTAGTTTGAGCTGCTTGCTGAGGAGCTGTAGAAGATGAGGCAGCTACTCCAAGTTGAGTATGAGAAAGAGAAAAAACCTGCCCACAATATTCCAGGTCAGCTTCCTTCTCAAGTTTCTTGGCTTCTTTTAATGCTATTTCTTCTTTAGTACTTGCCTCTTCTAGAGTGCCCTCTTTCCATCTTAACAGATTTGCATATTTTTCAATATGAGGCAACCTGACATGATCATAGCTAGCCAACTTATATTTGACCCTTCTAAGACTAACGAAATGATTTAGATCATAAGGTATCCAGAGGAAACTGGTTTGCAACTCGAGGCACTTTAGGATCTTGTCTGCTTCTTGCCATGCCTCTTCTCTTTTATTATAAATAAATGGGCCTAGCTGGTTCTTGACTTTGAGTTGTACCTTCTTATTTTTGTTGTGGAAATGGACCATGTCTGCATTTCCAAATTGTCTGAAATACTCTAAAGCAAAAAGTCTCATAGGGACATATCTTGGTAGCCTATATGGAGCCAACTCACAGCCATATATTCTGATTACTGTATGGTGTTGGTAAAAGTACCAATCCCCAATGTTGTAGGCCTTTGAGAGCTGGAGGATTCTCTGCATCTCATCTGTCAATCTTGGAGGAGGGGCACTCAACAGCAAGGACATGGTTGGATGTATAAAAAGGTCTATGAATTCACAGTAGCTGTATGGTGAATAAGATGTGTGATGAAAGATTGAAGACCAAAATACCACAGATCTTGGGTTTCCCTGAGCATCAAACTTCTTGAGAGTAATAGGGAAGCTATCAGGCTGGTAAAATAGGAACAAGTGATAGATGTAGGAAGTGTATCTAAATATCCTTTCCCTCTCTAAATTCATCAATTGCTCATGAATTTTATTGGCAATGTATGCAACATAATCATAGTGAACAGAAGGAGTCTTTCCAGGGGAGAAGATGGACAACATTGCCAGAATGGTTTCATCAGCATCCTCAGTTGACCTGTAACCCAGGACATAACTGATCATATCCACAAGCATCCTGCCCAACTCATTGAAATATACATTTCCTATAGGAGGGGTCCTCACAGTTTGAGAGCCTGATTCAATGAATAACTAATTAATCTTTATGATTTGGGCACTGGACAGCTTGCCTCCTTGGTCTATTAAGTGCATCATGGACAGAGGAGTCAATGACTTTGCAGTGTGAAAGTGCAGCATTTGATTTATAGCCTCAGGGGTGACATGGAACAAAACTGAACCTGAGGGACTGAGGACAGCTCTTTGACATGGATCATAGTTGGCACTGCATCTATGAATCAAATATGGGAGGACATTGACTTGAGGAAGATTTAAAATGGGCAAATTGGAGTCCCAAATCCCTAGAATATCAGCTCCACTGAACTGTTTGGCTTTCAGCTCATTGAGTACATGAATATGATACTTGCTGTACATTGGGATTACTTCTGCCATCTCGTAGTCTCTGTCAGCCAGGGCTTGCCATTCTATCTCTCTTTCTGGGGCATTTAAAGGTGCAATGTTCAATGCCACTGGAGTTTCCATGGTTTTTGTGTATTTTAAGCAGAATTTTAGCAAATTGCGGGAAAATGCAACGCTTGCGTAGTAGGTTGATATAAACTTGGAGGATTTGCAGTGACAATAGGGTAACTGAGGTACAACTGGGCACAATTGGCTGATATGAGGGCAATTGACTTAGTTGCAGGGCAATGCAGCTTAAATTCTTGGTGAAATTGGCAGTTTTACGGTGTTTTAACAGTGCAGAACGGAATAGACCAGGCGCAGGAAGAATGTAGTAAATACCTGGTCGCAGCGCAATGGCGGAGGCTTGGTTCGAGTTGACTTGTAGGCAGCCACGGCTCTGGAGTGAGTTTTAGCAGGTTGGCGGCGAAATGGTCGTGAAAATGCATGCAGGGAGCACAGTGGTATTTTGTCAAAAAGTGCGAAAAAACCGTGATTTTTGGCCAAATATGGACATTTTGGGCTTTGGCGCGTTTTTTGGATGACGTCAGCATGACGTCATCGGGTGGGGTCGGGTACGGAAAGGTGATGTGGCGGTCTGTGAGTGGTCCATGTGGATGGGGGACGTGGCAGACAGCTCAGGGCGATGGCGAATGGAGCGGTGATGCGACGCTGAGGTGGCAGTGACGTAGGCGTGACATGGTGGGCGGTAAACAAAGGCGGTAAGCGGTAATATCAGACCGCTTGTTGTACGGGAACGGTTTTGGCAGGCGGCCTCCCGATACAATTTGGGAACGATGCGTGGCCGAGCCCTGACGTCATGCTCTGATAGTTTTCGGGAGCTATCGTCCGGGCATCGGAGGCGGTCCGAAATCAATGTGAGCCGTCGGATGGGAGGGCCCAGATCCGACGGACGACGGGATGGAAAATTGCCAACACGATACGGCGGGACCCGACGCATTATTTTAATAATTTCCTTTTGTTTTTTGTGAAATGCGCATTGTAACAAGAACTTTGGATAAGCGGCAAAAGTGGGTTTAGCGATGGTTTATAAGCCAAATGGAGTTAGGGCTGTAAATCAAGCGGATCTTAATTTAATCCCGAGGCATAATGTTGGAGCTATTCTGCCTTTAGCGCTTTGATTTCTTTGCACTTCAACCCTTTAGGACTATAAGGCTATATTGCCTAGGGGAAGGGGGAATATATACTTTGGGGCTTTTTATATACAATAGTAATATGATGATAGGGAAAAGGGGAATTAGGGAGTTAAGTATAGATAGAGTTAGTAGTTAGTATTGGATGGGAGATATGGAAGGGAGGATGCAAAGACTAAGTTTTTTAGGAAACAAACTTAGTTTAGGGGAGTAGATCAAAATGAAAAGATTTTCACACAAGAAATGTGGCTCTTTATGAAACAAGAATCAACAAAAGAGTTTGACTTCTGCAATGAACAAAGGTGGTATTGGGATGTTAGCAAGGAGTTTGATGGGGGATGATTGGGAAGTTAGATATGCTTCACTTTGTTGCTGTAAAACTGCTGAATAGGAAGATCTGCACTGGCCACCATGTGTTTCCTTTGCTTAGGCCAGTGATATGAAAGAAATCATGCTTCTGCAACCCCATCTACCTACCCATTCTATTGCCTAGCATTTTTTATTACTTCAAAGAGGGTGCACTTAGACTAGCAAACCCTCATGTGCCCTTTTCTTTTCCTTTGGCATTTTCTTTTGATTTTCTATCTAAGGCTAGCCTTATTACTTCCAAGGCCCCAGATTAAGCTGTTGGGAACCTTCATTCTCTACCTAACTACTCATCTGCCAAGATTGAAAAATTTGGACAAATTTCTTTCTCTAGTCTACAACAAAATTGAAATATGGCATGACCCAGCTTAGACTGTTGGATCACCCATTCAGAAGTAGGACAACATCAAAGAACTGCAGATAGGTGTTTTCCACACAAATATGAGATCTTTGCACCATCAAAGTAGGGCATATTTGGAACTTCCCCTGTCAATCATGAAAAATGAAACCTATTGGTATAGGTAGCTAACACCAGGTATGGTTGACCCTAAAATTCAGGAGCTCAGATGAAAATATATGGGAGATTTGGTCCATGAACTTCCAAGACCCAAAACGAATCTCAATAATGGTGGGAGACTCTACAAGTATCAAGAATAATGGGGTCTTAGAGGATCTTCTTAGTTATTTGACTGTGTTGAGATGTGTGTTGAGTGGGAAGAACTACAAAATTGTTTTTAATAATATGGGCTATTTAAAGAAAATAAGAACAAATAAACTACAATAATGTGATAAAATAATGTAAAATATCTATAAAAAAATTATAGAAACAACTTTTTTACAACATGAGTATGAAAAAATAAAACCACTAGTCCTAAAGACCTAGAATCCTTCCTTTCAAATTATAATTAGACCTTCCTAAATTTTAATTAGTGGGCCATGAATATATTAGAAGAAAATAATGAATTATTGAAGGGGGGCTATAATTAGGGATATTTGTGTCACATTTTAAAGTGGATAGAAATGTTTCCCAACAAATATTCAAATTCACCCCAAGATGCCATCACATCCCATGATCACCACCTTTTCTAAATGGCCTATGATCTGATCATTAGGCTACCTTCATTTAATGGGGGTAAATAATTTTAGTTTTTGGGTGTCGACCCATGATTTGAAACACTGACAAACACTTGGGAGACTTGAGGAGATTCACAAAATCATAGGCCTAAGCCTTAACTCCCTCATAGGTTTCTTCATACCAGTATCATTTATACACTAGATGACGAAGGATTTAAGTACCTTGAAAAGATAAATTCTATGTTTCAAATATAGAGTGACAAATAGGGGTTATTTATATTCCTACCCCCAAATCCATCGCTAAAGTAAAATTTTATTTTGTGACATCAAAATGGAGGATTTTAATGGTTATCTTAGAGTTACTTTCATAGAGTTTGTAACTCGGGTGGTATCCCAAGCATGTTTTTCTAGGTGTAAATACGTGGTTTGATGTGAGAAATCACACAAGTTTAAGAATTGCAACATATGGACACCCCATATTCCTCACAATTCCCTTAATTAAACTATGTGAGAGAGAAACCAAACACCAGAATAAAATGTTGAAAAAAGAAAACTAAGACTAGAATATGTGGATATAATAAATCCTTAATTCCTTTAACAAACTCCTAATGTTTGATTTCAAGTTTAAAGTGAGGAATTAAAATCCTTAAGCTAATTTGCAATATCAAATTGAATATTTTCACATTGGGGGTGCTTATAGTGGGCTTAAATAGCTATGTGATTTTCTTGAAAAGCAACAATAAAATAAAGCTAATTATACATTAGACTAATTGGGTGGTGCTTACTTGAGTTAATATTTTTGTGCTTAATTAATGTTGTAGGCAGAATGATGAAATTTTTGCAAACTAGTTTTATTCAACCTAAATTGATTTATTAGAAAAAAAATTGGAGAGCATACTGTGGATGTAAAAATATTCTTGAAGCACCAAATTGGTTTTATTTTGGAAAAAATCAAACTAATCTAATTATGATATACTCGCTTTCTTAAAAAATAGTGAGTAACACAAGTCAAATAGCTTTACAAAATGTAGAAATAAAACTTGAGGCATAATAAAATAAAGAGGATAATGTTGGCATTATAATTCTGGTTTGGCTCTATGGTACAGGTGTTGTACTTGATGGCAACTCACTCAAGTGGCAAAACTCTTTTTAGGCTCTTAAAATGATGGAAAATAAGAGGTTCGTAGGTGCATCGTTCAAAAGGTGCGGACCCGCAGGTTCGCCGTCCAAGGAGTGCGGACATACCCGCAGGTTCACCGTTCATAAGGTGTGGTCCCCCAGTTCACTCACTCCAATGCAAAGAAGCGCACTCTTGTGGGGTATCCTATGATTGGCCCTTGGTATTTAGCCCATCTTTTATGATCCTATGGTTTTGGCTCGTGGTATAGGATCTAATTTATTGAACCCCGGTTTGGATCCCTTGTATTAGTTTTTGATGGTTTTGTCCCATGGTGTGGATAAGGGTTTGACTATAAAAAGGGGAATGAGATCACTTGGCTGGTCACTTGTGAAAAATTGAATATCTTAAGATCTGAAATTTTGGGTGTTTGGTTTTACAAAGCTAAGATCTAAATCAAGGAGAAACCTTAAGGTGAATCTATTGATAAGTCGTGAACTCTCGGGCGCGTGGATCTGACTGACTGTGGCACATTGGAGGACTGTTAATTTGGCCCTAATCAGAGGTTCGCAGGCGATCCACGGTGTAGGTGCAGGGGTACGCAGTTCAGGAGAAGACGCAGTGCGAGGGTACGCAGCGCATCAGAAGGCGCAGTGCGAGGTACGCAGCGCAGAAAAAATCAAAGTGCGGAGATATGCAGAGGCACAGATGGAACAATGCAGAGGTACACGGTCTGACACAAAGTGCAGTGCGTATCTGAGTTGAGGTACGCAGTTCAGAAGAAGGGGAAGTTGCGTTGGTACGCAGAGCAGCAGAAGGATACAGTGCGGATCTGCGCAGTTCAGGCACAAAAAGGCTGCAGATACCCGCAGGTTTATATTGGTGAAGTTGCGGACCTGTCTTGAAACATTTATTGGCTGTCTTTTATCTATTGTTGCAGAGTTCTGGGTTTAGATTTCTGGTATTACTTTTCTGTTTACAACATTCTGAGTAGTTGGGTGATTCATTGGTTGTATAAGGAGATTGGGTGATTTGCATGTACTTGATGATTATTTGATCTTCTTGGATCCAGTCTGAAAATTAATGAAACGTGGTCCTTAAAGAAGTAGAAGAGAAAAGGGGGTTGTAGCTCCCTTCCAGGAGAGACTGGAAAACGAGAGAGAGTTGTAGCTCTCTGCAGGTTGTAGCCTGCGTACTGGTAAAGGACTGCACCGGTACACAATCCTTGTAAAAGAAGTTTCTAAATTGAAAGAAGATAGAGACATATTGCAGCAGGTGGTTTTCACCCACATTGGGTTTCCATCTTATATCTGGTGTTCTTTGGTGTGCTTATCTATTTTTCTGGTTCTTGTTCATTATTATATGGTACTGACATACAAATTAATGATCAATATCTGAAGAATAAATTAAAGTATAAATCTGGAAGGCATATTGAAAAGAATTTGATAATACTGATTCACTCCCCCTCTCAGTATTATTTCCAACAATTGGTATCAGAGCAGGTTCTTCAGAAGAAGGTCGATCGCTTGAAGAAAGATCTTACATCATGAGCAACTACGAGAGGGAAGCATCAATTAGGCCACCGATTTTTGATGGGATAAACTTCGTTTATTGGAAGGTAAGAGTTACTGCCTATCTTCAATCTCTTGGTACAGATGTCTGGGATATCATAGATACAGGGTATACTTTTCCTTCAGAAACTCCTACAGATCTGGATGAGAAGAAGAAATATGAAACAAATGCAAAGGCGGTCAATACTCTATTAGGATGCCTATCTCAATCAGAATTTGTCAAGGTAATGCAGTTTAAATCCGCAAAAGAGATATGGGACAAGATTGTTCTGAGCTATGAAGGAGATGATCAGGTAAAAAGAGCAAAACTTCAAACCCTCAGGATTCATTATGAAAATCTCAGGATGTATAATGATGAAAGTGTGGCTAACTATTTTCTTCATGTAGATGAGATTGTTAATTGTATGAAAAATTTGGGTGAAGAAATAAAAGAGGTTGTTGTGGTTTGAACAATCTAAAGTTTCTGCTATAGAAGAAAAAGAGAATCTACAGAGCCTTAAAATGTCACAGCTGCACAGAATTCTAATTGCTTATGAAATGAGGAAAGGAGGTCCATCAGACAGGAGAGAAGTTGTCTTCAAGGCTTCAAGCAAAGGCGAGTACTACGAGTCAGGACACGTGTCATAGAAGAAGAAGAATCAAATTTTGTCAGAAATCTTCAATGGGGTACTGGACGGTTCCAAGGTAAGTTACCTTTCAAATGCTTTTCTTGTGGCAGAGTCGGTCACTATGCTACCAAATGTCCTCACAAGGATAAGATTGACAAAGGAAAGGAACCTGTTAGATGGAACAAGAAATAGAATGAAACAAAGAAAAGTTACTACGCTCATGAAGACAGTGATGGCCTATCAAATAGTGACGAAGATGAACGAGGTAATGATTATAAACTTTTAATGGCCTTTGAAGATGATGATTACATGGATGCTATAGATGTGGATGACTTTTATGAAGAGATTTCTAGACTCAAGACATGTTTAGAAGAAAAGAATGTGATCATTGATACTCTGCAATTTCAACTTGATGAAAAAGAAAAATCTCTTGAGAAGTTAGAATGTGAAATTGTTGGCCTTAGAAAAGAAATTGAGAAAAAAAGGTTCTTAATCTTAAGTTTGTTAAAGGATCTGAAACTCTGGATGAGATTATCAATGTACAGCATTCTCCACTAATCAAGACAGGTCTAGGTTATAATGGAGAAACATCTCAAGCATCCACCTCAAAGAGTTATCTTGATGCAGCAAGGAGGAATGAGCAAAAGCCCAATGGAGATCATCAAGTAAAGCAGGGACGAATTACATCAAGAACAAACAGAGACTACCAGGTAAACCAGGGGCAATCCATCTTAAGGGTGAACAAAAGCTACAACCAGCCACAGGTAAAAACTTCTCAATTTGCTTCAAGAATGGATGACAATAGAAATTACAATCATTTGGCTGGTAGATTTGATAATCACAGAAGTTTCTTCAATGGCCAATGTTTCTCTTGCCATAACTTTGGTCACAAAGTAGCTCAATGTGTTGTCTATAAGACAATCATGACTAGAGAAGCTCAAAAACAAAGAAGTATGACCGGGATTACGAAAAGGACCTATAACAATTTTCCGGCTCTTGAAAATGAAATTGAATGTTCTATTTGTAATAACTTTGGTCATGAATATTCTGAATGCAGGAGCAGGTTTTTGCAGACAAAGGAACAAGCCTCAAGCACCCGAACATGGAGAATAAAGGAACCACAACCAGAAAGATGTGGGATAGCTTTTTATGCAGAAGGACAGGAAAATCTATGGTACATCGATAGCGGATGTTCGAAGCATATGACAGGTGATAAAGAAAAACTTGAATCATGTACTGCTTTAGAAAAGGGTAAGAAAGTTTCTTTTGGAAATGATACTCCTGCAGCCATAAAAGGAAAAGGCACTGCTCACTTGAAAGAAAAGGTCAAAGCTGGAAATGTTTTGTATGTTGATGACTTGAAGCATAATCTACTGAGTGTCAGTCAGATGTGCGATCAAGGAACCGAGGTAATATTTCGATCAAATGGATGTAGCGTTCGTGATCTTGATACTGGGAAAATAGTGATCAAAGGCAGAAGAACTCCAAATAATCCATACATATTTGAAGAAGGACAACAACAATGTTATTTGAGCAAAGATGATGAAAATTGGTTATGGCACCGGTGGATGGGGCATCTAAGCTTTTCACAAATAAGGAAAGCATGAAAATACCAGGCAATTCGTGGTCTTCCAGATATCAGAATTCCAGACAACACCATATGCAAATCATGTCAGTTTGGTAAGCAAACCAGAACTAACTTCCCTAAGAAGGAAGGATCAGCCAGCAAGCCTCTTGAACTAGTCCATACAGATTTATGTGGTCCATTCAGGACAAGGTCACCTCGAGGAGAAGAATACTTTATATTATTCATTGACGACTTCTCCAGGATGGTTTGGTTGGGACTTATGAAACACAAGGATGAAGCATTCGAAAAATTCAAATCTTTCAAAGCCTTGGCTGAAAATGAATCAGATCACAAAATTAAGTGCCTCGGGTCCGACAAAGGTGGGGAGTTTACCTCAAATGATTTTTTTGATTTCTGTGAAGAACATGGAATAAGAAGGGAATTCTCTACAGCTAGGACTCCTCAGCAAAATGGAGTGGTGGAAAGGATGAACAGAACGGTCCAACAAATTGCTCGTGCTATGCTTGATGAGTCTGGGACTCTCGCAACCTTCTGGGGTGAAGCTACATTTGCTGCGGTTGTTATTCTCAACAAAACAAATGTCCGAGTGAACAACACTCAAACTCCTCATGAGCTCTGGTATGGTGAGACTCCTTCGATAAAGCATTTCAAAATTTTTGGGAGCAAATGCTATATCAATAACACTAATGAATAGCTTGGAAAGCTTGAACCTAGAGCAGATGAAGGCATTCTGCTTGGTTATTCTCCCCACAACAAATCATATAAGTGTTACAATAAAAGACTTGGAAGAATTGTTGACAGCATTGATGTAGTGGTTGATGAAAAAGGATACATCCCTAGGCAAGTAAATCATGAAAATATCGAAGAGGATGAAGACTACTCTCCAAATTAGACAAATGATGAAGAAGAACCTCAAGAGGCACTTGAGGAGAAAATAAGGATAGAAGAGAAGACTCCATCCAGGTACGTTCAAAAGAATCATCCAGAATCTCAGATTTTGGGGCAGAAAGAAGTAGTTGTACAAACAAGAAGAACAATTGTAGAAGCCTCAAGCTATTTGGAATTGCTCTCCTCCACTGAACCACAAAATGTAAGAGAGGCATGCAAAGATGAATGTTGGGTCAAGGCGATGGATGAAGAACTTGAGCAAATAGAAAAGAACAACACTTGGGAGTTGGTTCCCAGACCAAAAGATAAGAATGTCATAGGGACAAAATAGATTTTCAAAAATAAGTTGAATGAAAATGGAGAAGTAATTAGAAACAAGGCCAGACTTGTGTGTAAAGGGTATGCTCAACAAGAAGGAATAGACTTCGAATAAACTTTTGCTCCCGTTGCTAGACTTGAGGCCATCCATGTTCCTTGCTTTCTCAAGCTTTCAGAAGTTCAAAGTTTTTCAAATGAACGTGAAATCAACCTTTCTAAATGGGGAAATAGAAGAAGAAGTATACATTGAGCAACCAAATGGTTTCATCCTTGGGAATGATCCAAATCTTGTATGCATACTAAAGAAGGCTCTCTATGGTCTTAAACAGGCTCCAAGGGCTTGGTACTACCGTTTGGACAAATATCTTCATCAACAAGGTTTTTCAAAGGGATCAGCGGATAGCAATCTTTACATAAAAATTGAAAATGACAAATTACTAATACTTTTTGTGTATGTAGATGATATTATCTTTGGCAGCAATGAAGAAGCTATGAGTCAAAGCTTTGCCTTGGTAATGCAAAAAGAATTCGAAATGTCTTTTCTTGGAGAACTAACATATTTTCTTGGATTTCAAATCCAACAAAATGAAGGTAGGATCTTCTTGTCTCAAACCAAGTATCTCAAGAAGATTTTGAAGAAATATGGCATGGAAGGTGCAAAACCAGTATGTACCCCCATGGTCACAGGATGTAGCCCCAGTGCAAATGATGAATCAGCAGCAGTACATCAACCAACCTACAGATCTATGATTGGAAGTCTACTTTATTTGACAGGTACTCGACCAGACATCATGCATGCAGTGGGAATAGTTGGAAGATTTTAGGCAAATCCAAAGGAAACTCATCTTCAGGCAGTGAAGATAATTTTCAAGTACCTTCAAGGAACTCAAAACTATGGCTTATGGTATCCTAGAGATACAGATCTCACACTTCATGCTTATACAGATGCAGATTGGGCCGGAAGCGTGGATGACAGGAAGGGCACAAGTGGTAGTGCATTCTTTATGGGTTCCAGATTAGTATCTTGGTTCAGCAAGAAATAGAGTTCGATTGCTTTATCTACAGCTGAAGTGGAATATGTGGCTGCTGCATCTTGTTGCACTCAACTCCTTTGGATGATGCAGACCTTGCAGGATTTTTAGATCACTTGTACTCCACCTATCTCCATCTTATGTGATAATACAAGTGCAATCAGGGTTTCAAAGAACCCAGTCATGCATTCAAAGACCAAGCACATACCAATCAAGTATCACTTTCTCAGGGAACAAGTGCTTGAACAAAAGGTCAAGTTGGAGTATGTTCCTTCTAAGGAACAAGTTGCTGATATACTCACCAAACCATTACCCAGGGAGACCTTTGAATACCTCAGGCAAAAGTTGGGGGTTGTTGATGCATCATCCTGTTGTTGAATCTCATCTGTTTCAGAGATTGTTGGCTGTACGTGAGGTTCATATGGGGTATACGTGTACATTTGCTAGTTTATGGATTGGTCGAAGATCACATAGCACTGGTTCAGGGGGAGCACATATAATGCATTGTTGGCATTATGGTAGCATAGAAGGCGAACATGGATGATGATCTGAATATCGTTGCAATATGTCTCTTTCATTCATGGTGTATGGTGGATTATGGTTTTCAAATCCGGTTTACAGTCAGGGGGTACATGATCAGCATAACAAAGACTTAAGCATGGTCTCAGGGGGAGCATAACCCTTTGCCCTTGATGTCAAAGGGGGAGAATGACGATGAGGATCTTGAGGTTGCCATCAAGTCCAAAGGGGGAGATTGTTGACATTATGATTCTGGTTTGGCTCTATGGTACAGGTGTTGTACTTGATGGCAACTCACTCAAGTGGCAAAACTCTTTTCGGGCTCTTAAAAATGATGGAAAATAAGAGGTTCGCAGGTCCATCATTCAAAAGGTGCGAACCTGCAGGTTCGTCATCCAGGGAGTGCGGACATACCCGTAGGTTCACCATTCATAAGGTGCGGTCCCCCAGTTCACTCACTCCAATGCAGAGAATCACACTCTCGTGGGGTATCCTATGATTGGCCCTTGGTATTTAGCCCATCTTTTACGATCCTATGCTTTTGGCCCATGGTATAGGATCTAATTTATTGCACCCCGGTTTGGATTCCTTGTATTAGTTTTTGATGGTTTTGTCCCATGGTGTGGATAAGGGTTTGACTATAAAAAAGGGAAGGAGATCACTTGGCTGGTCACTTGTGAAAAATTGAATATCTTAAGATCTAAAATTTTGGGTGTTTGGTTTTACAAAGCTAAGATCTAAATCAAGGAGAAATCTTAAGGTGAATCTATTGATAAGTCGTGAACTCTCGGGCGCGTGGATCTGACTGACTGTGGTACATTGGAGGACTGTTAATTTGGCCCTAATCAAAGGTTCGCAGGTGATCCACGGCGTAGGTGCGGGGGTACGCAGTTCAGGAGAAGACGCAGTGCGGGGGTACGCAGCGCATCAAAAGGCGTAGTGCGAGGTACGCAGCGCAGAAGAAAGCAAAGTGCGAAGATACGTAGAGGCACAAAAGGAACAGTGCGGAGGTACGCGGTATGACACACAGTGCAGTGCGTATCTGAGTTGAGGTACGCAGTTTAGCAGAAGGGGAAGTTGCTTTGGTACGCAGAGCAGTAGAAGGATACAGTGCGGATCTGTGCAGTTTAGGCACAAAAAGGCTGCGGATACCCGCAGGTTTATATTGGTGAAGTTGCAGACCTGTCTTGAAACATTTATTGGCTGTCTTTTATCTATTGTTGTAGAGTTTTGGGTTTAGATTTCTGGTATTACTTTTTTGTTTACAACATTCTAAGTAGTTGGGTGATTCGTTGGTTGTATAAGGATATTGGGTGATTTGCATGTACTTGATGATTATTTGACCTTCTTGGATCCAGTCTGGAAATTAATGAAACGTGGTCCTTAAAGAAGTAGAAGAGCAAAGGGGGTTGTAGCTCCCTTCCACGAGAGACTAGAAAACGAGAGAGAGTTGTAGCTCTCTGCAGGTTGTGGCCTGCGTACTGGTAAAGGACTGTACCAGTACAAAATCCTTGTAAAAGAAGTTTCTAAATTGAAAGAAGATAGAGACATATTGCAGCAGGTGGTTTTCACCCACATTGGGTTTCCACCTTATATCTGGTGTTCTTTGGTGTGCTTATCTATTTTTCTAGTTCTTGTTCATTATTATATGGTACTGACATACAAATTAATGATCAATATCTGAAGAATAAATTAAAGTATAAATCTGGAAGGCATATTGAAAAGAATTTGATAATACTAATTCACCCCCCCTCTCAGTCCAACAGATAAAATAAATAAATTGTGTGAGGGAGGAACATCGAGCTTGCATAATGTTGCATAGTTGTTTCTTTGATAGACTTGTAAGTTAATTGGAAAAAATAAACTAAAGAATTTGCACATAGACAAAGAAGAAAATTGATTTATAAGGAATTTTCTAACTACTTTGAACTCCTACGTAACAAGGATAACTACTAGAGAGTTTTTTACGACCCACCAAAGGTGAATAATGTGAATCCAAACCCAGTGGATTCTCCAAATTATTTAGATAATTGTGTATCTAGGATGCACTAGATACTCTCAAGTAATGAAAAAATTAAGCATTACTCGCTATTAAAATAGGAGAGATAAAATTATTGGTGGGTTGGCAACTTGCTTCATGAAGTAAAAATGAAAAAAGCAATAAAATTGTGAAGAAAATTTAGCTTTATTACCAATGGTGAGATAAAACTGCCTTTATGAGACACTCAAAAGAAGTGGCAAGTGATGAGCTCATTCTCCTTCTCCTTAGGAGGGTCTTTATTGATTTTCTCTCTCTCTCTCTTTCAAGAAAATACAAATGACTCTCGAGATAGTGGATCTCAAGAGTGAATTTTCCCATATAACATTTCCTATGAACTACAATTGTTCTTTTATTGTGAACATGTGACCTCATTATATAGCAAATATTTGTTACAAAGAATGTTATAAATTATTACACTGAAGACCTACTTATTTTTACCACAATAAGTTGATTTATGTTGAGTTAACTCATGCCTTATCATGATTTTTGTTTCCAATGGCATGTTGAACTAACAAGTTTTTCAACTTGCACTTAAACTAATGTGGATGTCATTTTCAAAAATGGAAAGATCCACTTTTGTATGCTCCTCTTGACTTGCATGACTATTATAGGATAATGCACACAAAATTGCATGATCTCTTTCAAGGAAATCTACACAAGCCTATAAAAATATAATGTTCCATAGTTTCTCAGTGATTCATTTGATGTGTATATTAATTTCATGGGTGCATTTTCTTAGTGATGATGAATTTAGTGACCATCTATATGGCTGTGAATGATTTTCAAGTGATAAGAATGGATAATCTTCATATATTGTGACAAACTCTATAACATATTACAACAATACGACCAAGCTAGGATCTTCAAACCATATGGTCTTATATTATATCTCCTCTTGACTTGCATGACTATTATAGGATAATGCACACAAAATTGCATGATCTCTTTCAAGGAAATCTACACAAGCATATAAAAATATATGTTCCATAGTTTCTCAGTGATTCATTTGATGTGTATATTAATTTCATGGGTGCATTTTCTTAGTGATGATGAATTTAGTGACCATCTATATGGCTGTGAATGATTTTCAAGTGATAAGAATGGATAATCTTCATATATTGTGACAAACTCTATAACGTATTACAACAATACAACCAAGCTAGGATCTTCAAACCATATGGTCTTATATTATATTACAATTCATAGGCGCATAAAAAAAGTAAACAAAAAGATCTAATCCAATAGTACATGGAGTACATGAGTTCACAATCCATCATATTCATTTAATATATGATATCAATTTTATAAATAAATGGCGAATTAATCTCCATAAATCAAGATTTATTTAGTTCACCTTAAACACTAAAGGTTCTCCAACCATGGTCCTGATGCTAATTAGAGCCTAGTTAGTAGACAAATCGATTTACACTCAGTAAGTGATAATTGAACTAATCAAGGCAACTCATTTGGTTAATCAACTAATGTACTACATGTTGGATTCAAACATTCTGACAATATTTAAACTCCATATGCTTGGTGAGCAGATATTGCAACTTCTTCCAACATATGTCCCAAATAAAACTATGCTAATTCTATGTGAGCTATAAAGGCATTGGATATCCCAATGGATTTCTTTTCATGACCATTAATATTGTTTCTACAAATAAACTACTACAAAGTTATTCACTTATGTTAAACTTTAATAGTGTAAAAAATGCATCATCTATATTAATTAATCTAAGTAAGAATTAAGAACACATATCAAAGTAAAAACACATTGTAAATCACCATTGATGCCTTCTTTTCACTTCAGAAACCAATAAATAAAAATGAGCAACTATAAATAAATGGCTTTTCCTTGTTCTTATTGTTGTTAATGATTATAATATGATTACAAATAAAAATAACTCTCTCACTTAAGTTGACATTCTAGCATAGTACAAGCTTCTATAGGGTATCCCTATGTTATTTGCTATTATTTCTCTTCTTTGTGTTGCTAAGAAATAGAAATTGAACTATTGTAAGTTTCGAAGGAACATGTTTCTCTCCTTGTGTCAATCATTTTATCCTCCCCTCTTAGTTGTTAAGGTTGGGATTTTGGATTCTTTATTTCTTATTAGGGTTGATATTTTGAATCATCTAGAATATTATTGGAAAATATGCGTAACTAGCCTTACATGTGAATTAGTAGTAGCTTATAAGGCCTACATCTAGTGCTACGATGGGAATAACAATGATCCACTTGCTATGAGTATATATTTCAAGTAAGAAATTTGTTTTCAATCATATTTCACACATTTGGAATATCAAAAAATATTATAATCACATTTCATCAATGTTTTTCTGATAAAAAACATTGTTTAAATCCCAAAATGAGGATTTTTTATTTTTTACCCCAATTTAAATTATTCAAAAACTTTTTTGTAAAATGCCTCTTAGCAAAATCGTAACTCTCAAAAAAAAATCACTCCATAAAATATGAAGAAGGAAATGATTATATATTGATTAATGACCTAGATCTTCTCTTGATAAACTTTTAAATGAAATTCACTGAAAGAAAGCTCTATATAATGTCCCATATTTTGAACATATATATATATATATATATATATATATATATATATCTATATATATATATATATATATATATATATATATATATATATATATATATATATATATATGTCTTTAAATCAACTGTAACATCTCTTTCTAAACCCAAGTTTGTAATTTATAACTCAGACTAATAATGCTGGAATGGAAAGCAAACTTCAATGAATGTAAATATTAACTCTTATTTAATATATTTCTACAACTAAAGAAGAGAGAAGCCAAAAAAATTCCCAACACATGAGGGGAAAGTTGTACGGGGGATTTGGGAAGTTTCATATCTAATTTGAATTAATTATACAAATCTCTTATTTGGAAGTTGAACTAACCAAATGCAAGAAATTATGAGAAGAAATGATTTGAATGGAAAGTGATATACAACCATGGTATCGAATGATGTAACTCAAGAAGGAACCAAAATTACTATAAATAATAGTCCTCAACTTGCAAAAAGACAAATTGGTCCACTATGATGCAGTTGTAAAAGTTTCCCTAAGTTAATAAAGAGTTATCCTTCCTTTCATTTATTGGGATGTATTTAGTGTATATATATATATATATATATATTTCAATGTTTTTCACAATAGTTTAAGGGAATATTGTGTTTTCTCTCTCCTCTTTTTCGTTGTTCAAGTCTCCCAAATATTAGCCCTCAAGATCCATATTAGTGGTATAAGAACTACATTACGAATTCATGACAACCATATTTTGAACTAGGTTTTGATTCAAGCTAGGTGATTCAGTGATCAATGCCTACAAAATATATAAACATTATCTTATAGGAGGAAGCGATGTTTTTCTCATTATGATGGATTTTGAGTTACGTATTTCTTTTACAGATGAAGCATTAGGTTTCAACTATGGAAGAATGGGGGACAATCCTCCTCCTCCCAATGAAGTGGAAAAATTCCTACAAACCACAATGACTGACGAGATGAAGATCTTCAATGTGGATCTTGATGTCTTACATGATTTTTCGAATCCAAATAATAGGGTGTTTGTTTCCATGGAAAATGACAAAATCATAGTCCTTAACAAATTGCCTACAACACAAGATTGGGTGAAGAAAAATGTGGCTCCTTTTGCTCCACCTAAAAATATAATTGCCACAATTGTGAGGAATAATATTATTTCCATGGGAAAAAAAGTGTTAATATCCCAACTAGTTCTTTCCATGCGAAATATTCATTCCTCTCTTTTTGGTGCCTCTTTTTATAAACAAATAAAGGTCTCCAAACCTCATTTTCTCAGTATTATTCGGAGGCCCCATCCATAGGAAGGTTCCAACAAGGCTATGATAGAGTTATTTTCAATCCATTATTGAACTTTCTTAGAAGAACAAGGTCTCCTTTCAAAGTCAATACTTATCCATACTATGGCTACAAAAATAATACCTTGTGCAATTCTATATTTAAGAAAAATCCAGGTGTATTTGAGAAGAATATTGGAATAACATATTCCAACATGGTCCAAGCTCAATTAGATGTTTCTTACTCAGTTATGAAACTATTGGGGTTCTGAAATGTAGATATTGTTGTGGATGAAACTAAGTGTCCATATGTGAGATATCCCAACCAAACAACTATCAATATGGAGAATGTTCTTTCCTATAATGGAAATATCATTAAACTTGCTAATTCCAATGGGAGAACTTTGATGATGCCCATAAAAACCTTTTATGCTTACACATTTTCTCTCTTCAATGAAGATATCAAGATTGGAACTACTCTAGAGTGAAACTTTGGGCTATTCAAGAAAGACATGACCAAGGTTTATGATGTTGGACTCATGAAGTATGATATTGCAACTCCTATGCCTATTTCTAGAACACTAGTAATGTCGACCAGGAGTAGAGGTTTTATAGGTACTTTTTACTAAAATTGTGATCAGTATCATGTTTAAGCCCTTAGAGGCATTTCAATAGATCCTTGGGACAAAAAACTCAATTCTTACATAGGTTTCACATCATAACCATAGCAAGGTGCCAAAAAAAGATCAAGGGGATTCAATACCTTTGTGTTGAGCTTCTCAGTGAAGAGCTTGTCATTGAGGAGGTCATGTTGTTGAGGTGGAGGGATGAATTTAGCTATTCACTTGAGAGTTGCATGATATTGGGATCCACATCATATTTCTAAGAGAATAATTTGAGGAAAAACCATCGTTCTACTATTCAGAGAATAAAGGAATCTAATGAGGGTTCATATGCTAATGAAAATATACTAGAATCATTCTAAATGAATGGTAGGTTAAAGATGAGAGTACTTTGGACCATGATATAGTTAATTATAGCTTCTACACAAGATTATTTGTTGCAATTGATTATTTTTTATCATCCAATGCTTTAGAATATCATTCTCACTAATGCAAATCTAATTTGTCTTTCAAAATTCATAGTGTGGTGAGTACATGGCTACCATGGGAGTCTATTTCTTGTTTCATATCATATACCAATAATTTCCTTTGTCTCAGAACATCAACCAACAACTTTTCATCATTTATGTTTGATTTTCACATCTTTCTTTTCTTCTTTCTAGTGGGGCTTTACTTTTGCTTCAAAATATTGACAAATGCCATTATTTTTGTTGTGTTATATGGACTTACTAGCTTATATTTTGTTGGAGTGATGGTTCATTTGATCCTTGTCATAGCTATAGTTATGTTCCTTTTTTTTTTGTAGAAACATCTTCAATTATGAAAAAAATTCCACTTTGATTCACTGTAAGCCTAAATTTGCATCTATGATTGTCAGCAAAGGCTTAAGTAATTTCAAGGCACCTTCCAAGGTGTTTGTAGATCAAGCATTTCCATTCCAGAAAAAGGGTGTATGGATCATACCCTTAGGTGTAATATATTTACTTATGAGTTATGCCACCCATTGCACCTAGTTGATGTCATAGGCACATCCACCTCCCTTTATCGTTCTCATTACTAGGGATGCCCATGATGATAGGGTTATCTTTGATGACTCTTGTGAAGCGTAGTTTTCACTATGACATAATACCCCTCTTGATTCCAAGGTAATGTCATGGTGGGATTATCAAATTACAACAATGAGAAAGAAAAATGTGAAACTTGAGTACTTGGAGGAAACCTTTACAACATCTATTTGCATAGTGAGAATTTAAAAATATAGGCCATTAGTTTTCTACCATAACTTGGCATACCAATGTGTGAACTATATCTAATTGGTCCACAAGAATTACAAGATAACTCTATCCTCATACCTTCATTTATCATGGTTAAGGTTCACCCACAAACCCATTTTTATGGGTCAACCACACTAAACCATTTCCATCTAAGTCCATTTTCTAGGCCATACATTGTTGGTATCATAGTTGGCCCGTAAGATTTATAGGGTAATTTTATCCTCGGACCTTCATTTATCATGATTATGGGTCACCCACAAACCCCTGGTTATGGTTCAAGCACACAAAACCATTGACAACACCAACTCCATTTCAGGGCATCCACAAACCCACAATTATTGGTAAATCACACAAAAACCTTCTCTTCATTGACTTGTATTTAAAGAAAGCTTCTAACAAGGGAACTTGACACACAGGGACAAATTCCTCTTCAGGGGGGCAACATTCATCTAAATAGAAAGTGGTATCCACCCATGTTATTCACCCATGGTATTACATGAAGTAACTCAATAAGGCACAAAAAATACTATAAATGTTGGCCCTCACCTTGCAAAAGGAGATATTGGTCCACCATGATGTAGTCATAAAATTTTCCCTCATTTGATATGGAGCTATCCTTCCTTTCATTTGTTAGGATGTATTTATTGTGTATTTTTTCAATGTTTTTGATAGTAATTTAAGGCAATATTATTTGATTTCTCTCCTCTCTCTCGATGTTCATGTCTCCCAAATCTTGTTGGTCAACATTTGGGTCAACAATGGGAGAGGAAAGAGGATTGCTACCAAATTGATCTAGGAATATGGGCTATGTACCCATTCTGGAGACTTTTGATTGACCACACAACATGATAAGGGACCCTAAATTCCATGTTGGGAAGTGTTCATGTGTGTGACAAAAGACAAAGAAAGAGAAATGAGGAGAGAGTAGTCAATGAATGCGAGAGAGGTGTGAGAAGGGAAAATAATGTGTGCAAGTGAATTAATGGAATCTATGAGAAGAAATTAAACCATGCATGAGGGTGTGAGTGTGACTCTAAAAGAGGTGGGATGAATAATCCATTGAGTCACAACATACTTATGTTTAGTTGTGATTTTAGTTAAATAGGTTAAGGAAGTTAGTTAGGAATCCTTCAACTTGAGTTAGATGGATAGGAGGAAATTTTGAATGGTTTTCCCTTCTTAAATCATGTAAGGAACTGAGAAAAGGAGAAACACCAAAGGACTACTATATTACTGAAGGGCTTAGGAATTTTTTGTTGTATAGTCCCATAGTGGCCATACTTTCTTGTGTTAATGGGCCTAGGATTAGTAATTAAAATTATAATCCTTATTTTTGTATGTGAAGGAGAGTGAAATTCATGTCATCTACCTTGATTCAAAATTTATAAAACCATAAGAGAAGCTTGCTCTTAAGGAATCAAATCTATTTGGGGTGGTCAACTACAAGAAATTTGTAGTGTAGTTGTGATTACAATTGGGTGGATGGTGACTCTCCCTTCTTCAATTTGTAGCAATTTTAAGTGCATCAGATAAATGTATAAATGTATAAATGTATATATTTCTTTGCTAATGAAATGAAATTATTGTTCAATTTTCATAATTTTTACTATGTTGGTGACTATGTATGTTTGTCATGATAAGCTAGGAGTTCTTATGCTAGTTTATTGAATATGTATGATTGATGCATTGAATTTACAATATAGCTTTTCTTAGATACTAAGTATTACATCTTCCACGAATGAATGCTATGTATAAAAATTTTCTCTAAAACAAGTTACCTCTAATGAATATCATATGTGTGGTTTATTAAGGTGAATGTATAAGTTGAATTGAGATTTTATATGTATTATGTAATGTGAATGGCTTTTACGAGGCTAGTATTAGGTGAAAACAATTGTGATTGTATCCTATTATTGAATGAGAATACTTGGTAGTCCTTCAATGATGGGATACCTTGTTTACTCTAAAGGTAAGAGATAATACTAGCCCCTATGTTTGCAAGATTTTGAAGCTGACAATGTGATGTTCTAGTTTGCAGTCCAAAGGAGTGTGAATATTTCATCTTAGTTGGGTAAAATTGAGAAGATATAGCCATTAGGCATTTTATGTCTTCCTTTTACGAAGATTCTAGGTTGAAGGAAGTGTTGTAGGATTCCTTCATAACTTGGAGAAGATTTTTGAGCCTTCATAAATATTCGGGTAAGATTTATTCCCTATCAAAGTCAATTCCACTCCTCTGAATCTAGGTTGGGAGCTTAATGAAATTTTTATAATTTTGAGGATGACCCTTTGAATTTTCAAGTTGTTAGTGAATGCTTTGGAAATTTTGGGATTGGAGACATTAGCCCTAGTCCTTGGTGATATGGTATCAAAGGGTGGCCATGATCAAGATATTAGGTGAAAGGTGCTTATGTCTGAAAGGATAGGATGTTGGGTTGTCAAGGTATCATACAATTGGGTGTTAGATAACACATCAAAAACCACTAACACAAACTCTTAATATTAATAGACCATAATGACATGTATTGAATAATGAATAAATTCTTGTCAACAACCATAGTTTATATGCCTTTCAGTAATTGAGATGTTGGGATATCAACTATTGGGGTCTCATGTTATTGAGCTTCTGTGATATTGGATAATTAGGCTTTTGGGCTATCCGGTACTAGGTTATCAGAACATTGGCTAAGTTAGAGCATAACTCTCTCTTGACACCATATTATCATGTTATCACCTATTTTTTGTCACTTAATTGGGTATTGGTATCTCAGGTGAATGGGATGTGTAGGATGTCAAACAATATCCTGATACTAACAAGTCTCAATGACATGTAAAAATTGTCATCTTATTTTTTGTCATATATAGAAGGAATGTCCTATTATCGAAACTTCATAATATCTTTGAATTAAACTCTTCACCTTTTAATATTTTCTCCCAATAACACCATAGACCATTGTGGCTAGACAGAGTGATGTAGTCCATTAAGGTGGTGACATGTTGGAAGTATAGATATCAAGATGGCACAAAAGGACAATCTTCTAGTATCCATAACTTTGGATTGAGATCTCAAACTTGAATGTAATTTATATCATTAGGAATATTTTGATGAGTAGAAAAAGATGGCGGTTTCATCAAAAGGACTTACATTGTTAAAAAATATGGAATTTAACAACGCCATCTCCATAAATTAAATTTGGAAGTTGGGTATGGATAGGCCATATAAACATTAAAGGGCTAGGCATGTTACATCAACCACTTCTGGTTAATGGCTTGAAGTTTATCAAAAAAGAAAATCGATCTGGAAAGTGGGAATACTCAGAAAAATCAAGATATGAACCATTAACCTTGAGATCAAAAAGTTCCTTAACACTATACTCAATCATTGTTTATTCAAAGACTTATAAACTACTTAAACTTTAGCAAAAAATTATAATACAAATTACAAAAACTTTACTTATGATTGCTTACATAATATAGTTCCAAATATAATTTGAAATATCAATGATGTATTTAGTTAAATATTTATTTAGTATGTCATAAATTATACTATTACACTTGTTGGAGGCCAATTTTTTATTTTTATTTTTGCTAAGTAGGTGACATTACAAAAGGATAGAGGAGTAGTTGGTGCACAACAAAGGGAGATGACACAGAAGGAAGAGACATGATGTAGGGAGGCACTGTGCAAGGGGGAGATGTAAGTGTCTAGAGAGCGAGGAAATGTGTGAATAAGATCGAGCAGTTAGGATTTTGTGGTTGATGGAAAAAGAGGAGAAGAATGTCATGTTAGGAAATATTGAAGATATTTGTAGAGGAAGGAAGGTGGAAAAGTGGGATGAGTGGATTGGAGATATTTCCAGTAGAGAGTTAAGCAAGCATGGGACAACTAAGGGTGAAATGTTAGAAAATATTATAATGGCCAATTGACAGTGTGTTTATATGCTTTTTATTTCATTTAAAATTTGAAATACACTGTGCATTTTATTTTTCCAAACCATGGTCAATAAGCTTGTAAGGCACTTTGTGAAGTATACACAAGAAAGAGGATCCTCACCAAAATTCTAAATGACCTATGTTGCAAAAAGGAAACCCTAAAGTAAAAAACACTTGCATGGAATAAAAAGTAAGTTAATATAGGAAAACAAGAAACTATGATGCTTTTGATATAACAATAAGTGAGAGGCTAAGATAGAGTTGGTGCCTTTTACACCAAGAGATGTAGTGGATGGCATTTCTGGTCCTTATCTTAGCTTATCAATCAGCTTGTATTCAAAAGAAACAACTATTCTATGATAATTTGTTCATGAAAAACACACAAGTACAAAAAAATAATATGCAAGAAGTAAAATTACATAAAAAGAAAATATGCAATGGAATAAAATGCTACCATGATCCATTTCTCCTAAGAAAAAAGTAACAAGCTATCCCATAATACTAAACTAAAGCACTCTACATCTAAACTAGAGAATGAAAATATGAGAAAAGAAACTTGATATTATTCCATCATAAGTTGGACAATTTCTCTAAGGGTCCCCAACTTTGAAGGGGAGATGACACTCTTTTATATAAAAACTTTCTTGAACTAACAACCCACTTGAGGATAAGATATTCCCAAGTGGTTGCAACAATTTGTTAAAAATTTGGTGGACTTTCAGTCGACATTTTATTGTTTTTACCATACAATATACTGATGTTCCATGTAAAAATGCTATAATTAAACTTTGGTTATATTTGTTGTAACCTTCAACTTGTTGTCAACCCCGCATTATTATTAATAACCAAATTTTATAACTACCCAACAACATTACCTTGTGAGCCAATCATATTTGGGTTGTGGTTCCAACATTTGGAAATTTGGTGTCATTTCATTGGTGTAAACATGCCCCATATCTTTGTAACCATACCATATACATAAACGACAATCCAATGACAATTTTTTTGTTCTTTAATTTTAGGCAGAGGTTTCATGGTCGAATAATATGATGCCATCATAAACCAATCCGATGATGTTCAAAATCCTTAGCCCACATGTTATAATATGTTGCCACATACGATCATTCATTGGCCATATCTCCAAATATAATGAATTTGTTAATGTGTTTGGTGAAACATATAATGAAGATCCAATTTCGTAGCAAGTTGTTACTGATTTTGCAGCAAACTGCTACAGGTCTGATTTTGTAGCAGGGTTATAATTTTGCAACAATTGTTATAGGTCTGATTTTGTAGCAGAGTTATGATTTCACAACAACTATTACAGGTTTGATTCTGCAGCAGAGTTCTAATTTCGCAGCAACTATTTTAAACACATGAGAACCATGTAGTTGTAGTAACCAACAAAATGACTTCAATTTGTGGCAAGCGACGTGCAACGGTCGTGATTTATGGTGAACATGATTTCAAAGCGTGTGAAGAAAAACCATATAACTAGTCCATACATGATTTTTCGCTTCAAAAGTAAATACACTATATAGTAATTCTTTCTAATGTCAATCAGAAATCACATGAATACTAATAAATGTACTAAAAATCATCTTGAGCCTAAATCTTGCATGTATGAATTAAAAGGGGATAATACATGGTTAAAATTAAATGAAAAATGGATAAAAGGAAGGAAATGAAGGTATCAAAAGATGGTAATTTTATGACTCGTCACCAACCATCTAGGAGGATTGTTGGAGGAGTGGAGGATTAGGCTAAGAAGGTTTGGGAAGTTACTAAGGGCCAATATAGGGAGGTTATTGAGATAGATTGTGGGTTAGATGGTTGGACGGAAGGACCATTGGACAATCAGACCATAGATGTTGAAGATGAAAGGGTCATTACGAATGTATCTTTCTTTTTGTGTCAATAGTTTCAACTGTCAGTGTCTGAATCTATAACTACCTTGCAATGTATGGTACAAAGGAAATGGGGAAGTCTATATGATTGTGTATTATATTTTTGGTCCCTTTTGTACTCTAAGCAAGGAATGAAGGTTGGTGAGCCAAATTACATATTATATATTTTGTAGCACCTCACACCTATGCTTATCTTATGATGAATTAATATAATGAATGGTTGAGTTTCTTTTTTTATACTATTAAATGCATGTGTGTATTTTTCTAGTTAAGGTATGTCATTTCATTTCTTATATAATGTTTTTTTACTACACTAAATATGTTTGAATGTCTTGAATGGCCAAGTAAATCAACAATCTAGTAATGAAATAATATGTTATAGTATTCTCATGGTGAATGGTGCCTTATGTTGTTAATGTCGACACAAATGACGAGAGGTGTAAGTTATGTCAGCCTTAATTATAATTCCATTTGTGACCTACATACTAACCAATGAATACAAGATTCAAGAGGTCTTGTGTGGTGTGTAGTTCAAGGATGATTGCTATGTGTCCACCTAGTAGATGTGTGAGTTCTATGCTATGGATCAAAGTTCATTTTTAGGATTGTAATAATCCCTTTTGACTGTGGAAACCTTCTTCTAATTGTCACCCATTAGTATCTCTAGTGAGACTTAATCAACTTTGCATGTGTTTCCAAAAGGGCCAATGTTGAGTAGGTTTTTTGGCCAACTACACAACAAATCCGAGGTTTGTTAGAATCCTGCATGCCAATAATTGGCTTTGTTTTCGGGACTAGGATCATTGTCTGATGCGACTAGTTTTGGGTAGGCATGCTGAAACCATGGAATTTCACAAAGGAAGAGATTACTCAGTGGCTTAAGTGGAAGGAGCACAAGTTTGGAGAAAAACAGATCGGGGATAAAAGATGAAGAATAGAGAAATGGTTACAGAAGTATGTGTTTACTAAATTCCATGAAGCTTTCTTTGGATAATTCCTAAATATCCTTGCGGAGTGGGTTCAATGGTTGAAGAAAAATAATCCAACATATCTCCATAATGTGTCAAGAAGGTGGACTAAAGAGTAGGTACACCAACTGCAAGAGACAAATAACAAAATTTTGTGTGTTGTATATTTCTGGTTTAAAAGTGTGTTGGAGGGATTCATTAACAAGTCTGTGGCGGAAGCAATAGTATCTTATACTGCAACATAGTAAAAATTTTCAAAGGGACCACGAGGTAGATTTATATGGTAATTACCATTAGCCATCAAGACGTTATTGTATGTCCATGAATTTTTTCCTTTGGAATCATAAAACATGGGTGGCTAAACCACTCGTACACTAAGGGAAATGGGGGAGAACTAGGAGATGTTCTGAGAAGAGGGAAAGGAGGAAAGGTAAGAAGACTGCAATGGAGGTTTTATGGCATGAGTGAAGGGGTAGGAGGCTTCAACAGGGTGACACAAGAAGATGGTAGTCAACATTGATGCCCACCAATAGGAGAAGCCCAAGGAGAGGGTCAAGGAGAGGTCACTGGAGGATGAGGACTAGTGCAAGTGACCACAGTTACAAAGGAACACAGTTTGGTACCCTGTGCACTAAATAAGTGGAAGGAGAGAATTTTTATTCCATGCAACACTAAGTCTATAGATCCTGGATAGCATAATCAAACCATGCCTAGTGTCGAACCCATGATCCCACGCACTTCTACAAATATAGAGGTAAGTACTCAACATACTTGCATGACTCATGTAGAAGGTAATTATAGTCAAGGAGGTGGAGGTATGAGTAATAGTGGAAATGGTCAATATGTAGGAAGGGTTTCACAAGGTGCCCAAGCTAAGTTTGGTGCACAAACAAGTGCATAATTTCCTAGTGGTTCAATGAGTGCAAGTGGGAGTACTTCATTAGGAAGCACTGTGTAAAGTTTAATGGTAGGCATGGAATTAAGAATGCCTATGTTCCATAGCATTAGGAATGAAGACCTGGAACAATATTTGTTTGTGTGTGAGGCTTTTTATATAGCTAAGCATGCCCATGATGAGGTGATGAAGATTTCATAATTAGAAGAAACCTTTAGAGACCATGCGTTGACATGGTACATGACAATTAAGAGCATGACCCCAGCAGGGAAGAATATAACCTTGAATGAAATTAAGAATACTTTGATTAGAGAGTTTCAAAAGACAAAGTCTAAATCTTAGTGCATTACTAAGTTGAAGAATATTAAGCAAGGCTTAAGTGAATCTGTCTGGGATTTTGATCAAAGATTTAAGGCTTTGAAGGGCATGATGGCATTTGAAATTCTAGACTCAAAACACAAGGAGTTGTTTATTATCAGATTGGTACCCCACATTAGGATACCATTGACATAAAATCAAATAGGTGCATAGCTAGAGGCAATAGAGCTCGCATTAAAGTTGGAAGCCTTATTAGTGAGAAGTGGGAAAGAAATGGTATGGCTCAAGTACAATCATATATAATTGTACTAACTCTGTAGCTTCAAGACTTTACCAAAGGGAAGGAGAAGTGGGAGGAAGTGTGGTGCAACATCTCTCAAGAAGAGGGTCACCATAGGAAATAATACAAGTTGATGATAAACTACATGGTGGCTGGCACAAAAAATCCACTTACACAGGGTAAAGGGATGTGGTGTGAAGTTTTCCAAGTGTGGGGCTACACCCCACATAGTTTCCCAATGATGAAAGAGTATGAAAATATGACCCACACTCTATTTTGTGATTTCTGAAAATTGGTGGGAAACGATATCCACCACTATCAAGCATTAGAGTTGATGCATGACTGAAACTTTGGTTCCCTATGTGTGCGGAGAACCAAAGGGATGAAATCTATGCTAGTTCACACTCAACTAGGATACAATTAACTTGGGAAATACAATTAGTTAGGTCGGGGATAAGGGTTGGAAGCTAGAGGATTATGAGGACCAACTCGAGGATGAGGAGGATTTGGACAAGATCAAGGAATTATAATCCACTATAATTATGGACTACATGAACATATGTTATACAGTATTTTGTCACACTCCTCATTTTGTATCCTAACGTGTCAAAATGATGAAAATTGTCAGTGTATTCACCATGAAACATGTTCAGAAGCATCCCTAAAAAAAGACAAAAACTTGCCTTGAAAGAATTCTGAAGAAACTTGTCCAAAAGCCTTGTTTTCAGTATCAACGCTTTTTTCATCATTAGTGACCCATGCTTGTACCTTGAAAATCTATATTTTCCTAGCACTGTCAGCACGACTTTTATTCGAAAAACCTACAGTGAACCTCTTGACGCAATTGTTCCTAGAGTGGAGGAGAAGCTTCTCTTACTAGAAGTGTCGAGAACAAAAATTTGGTTACAAGTGAATACAGATTGGAATGAGATATCCCATTCTTGGTACTTTATCCTACTTTCATGGATATTTCCCTTAAGATATGGAACCGCTCCCTCCTTTTACTCCTTCTCCTTCCCTATAAATGAGATCCCTACTATCCACAACTGGTTGGCTATTGGTTGGTTGCCTTCCTACTGTTGAACTATGCCCATTTTTCTAAGGAGAAAGGCGTGCTTGAAGGTTAAGGATAGGACTTGGAAACTCACGTAAAGAAGGATTCCAACATCAAGGCTTAATTGGTTGTAATTATTCCCTTTACCATCTATTAATAATACATTAAGTGTTTTCTTTCCATAGATGTGTTAATCATTGCTCAGTTAGTATAATACTCCTTGATATGTTATATGGTTTATATTGGAATGGTTTTTGTTATGTATGTTTTTGTTGTCTCCACATGATTTTCCTTGTAAGTATTCATTCCCATCAGTGAATAGGAGACCGAGCTTCGAAGCAGAAGAATCAAGGACAACACCAACAGATGTTAGCATCAAAGTGAGGTAGGTCATCTCTCATCCTTTGTGTTTTCTTGTAAAAACTAGGACAGTTTTCACATATTTGTCTTCGTTTGTTGCTAGATCCTCCCATAAGACTAGAGGGATAGTTTATGTGCGTAGAAAGGATTTACTGCACAAAAAAATGGTGACCATACTGGGGAGCCTATAACCCTTCAAACCTAATTTTTATGTTTGGTCTTTTTTATTATTTTGTCCAACCTCCTAGTGATCTTTAATTCAGGTCCATTATGTGTTTGCATTCTTAGTAGTATGTTCTTTAGAGTGTCAAGTTTGGATCTCTCTCTCAGTTTCTCTTCATTTTCCTAAGTATTTCTTGCCCAACGCATTTTCTCCAGAAATAGTCATGCTACCAGCACTGGTTTTACCCATTACAGTCATGTTGAAAACCTTGTCAGCCTGTCAACATGGGCTTTTACCATTAAAGTAGCGTTGAAAACCCCTATCAGCATAGATTTTGAATATTAAAGTAGCGTTGTTCCAAAAAGTGAGAATTTTTAGGGTGTCTACTAGAAAGTTCTAGTGTGTCTTGATATCTAAAGTGTCCTTCTCTGTGTGCATAGAATCTTCCATTATTTTTTTTGATTTCTTATTATTTTTCAAAAGTCCATCCCATTGTTTGATGTAGTGAAAGTAAAATTTGGTTGGGTCTTTAGTTCTTTGGGTCGATTAAATTTAATGTTTGCTTCTTGTATGTGTGGAAGGAATATTGATTTGTTGTTGGTTAAAGAATTATTTATTATTTCGGAAACCATAAAAGAAATGGCATTTTCATTTTCTTATCTTTCATCTCAAAGTTTACTTTTCAAAATTGCTTTAGATTACATTGCATTGAAAAGTCGTTTTTGGGATTATGATTGAGCATAGATTACATTTCTTAGTGTTGAAAGTGAAAAAGTGCATTCTCGTTCATTGAAAATAAAAATTGAAAAGATTCACGTAAGTACATTTAAGTGAATTGAAATTCATTTTACTTTTGGTGGGTGCATTAGAATAGTGAAATTGAAAGATCTAGTTAGGAAGATTTGTGTGTTTCATACTTGGTTGTTGTATCAATGTTTGAAACTTCTTCCCTATGCTAGATAACCTTCATCGAAATGAAAAGAAACATTTTTTGATATTAGTTGCATCGTAGGTGTGTTTAGGTGACATCAATTTTTGAGCCTTGAAACCAAAACTTTATTCAAGATCAACTTTAAAATTTAGCTCAATTAACCTAAGGAGAATTTGGAACATTAACAAAAACATCTAGAGGTCTATGCTAGAGACATGTTTTGACGTCATTAAACATAGGAGCTAACATTGATTGCCTACATTTTATTCTAGGGGTGAAATCCCATTCCACATATGGAAGTGTATAGGACCATTGTCCATTACTTTCGGGTATTTCGGAGGTGCTCCATGCATGGTAATTATATGGGAACACTCTCATCGAATGGTTACGCATTAGATAGCACTACTACGGACTTCACTCCCACACACCATCGAGTATATTTTGGGAGTCCCATATAGGTTTCTATCCATCCATAAGTAACCAACTCTTCCACATTGTATACCTTGATACACTGAACACAACATTCAGGGAGATTGGTTGTCATACATTAAGTCCTTCATTTGCCAAGTTGTATATTGGATTTCATGGTTGCTTGGTAAACCTTTATGCCTAGTTACCCTTTTTTATTTATTTTTTGTTAAGTTCTAAAATTAATTTACCATGGAACAACATCCTTCCTATGGAAATACCCCTTAACAAATATTAGGTTGAGACTAATGGCAACAATTCTTGAGTCCACAAATCAAGCAAACCCCTCTGACGGCAATCTTGTCCTTTTCCTTCTTTTGGAAATATTGGTGCTCCTTAGATGGCAATGTTGTCCCTTCCCGGATTTACCATTGGCTTTCCATTTTGCTTTTTTTATACCCCTATGGTCCCGAATGTCTAAACTGCTTCTTAACTAGGTTCTCCTCCACTTCAACAATATCAACCTCTAGTTGATCCTAAAGGTGACTCTTTTCCTTCTTCGCTTGTTTGATCTTCTTCCTCGTCTTCCTCTTCGTCTGGTGAAATCCTGCAAGCTAGTAACCAAGTGGATAGGAAGAAGAATAAAAGGAATATTAAGAAGAAGAAAAATAAGCAAGGCGACAACCAAACAACCATTGCTACAGACATAACTAATGTGGAGAAACCTTCCAATCATCTCCACAAATTTAAATTCCCTTGCATGTTATGTAAGGGTGACCACCTTCTTAGAAATTGTAATGGTATCCCTAAGGTATTAGAAGTGTGGTCCACAAGCTCACATTAGCCTTTGTTATCTGCCTTTGGAGATCATGTTGTTGATAAACCCTCAACTAGTGATAGTAAGGTCCATCGAAAAAAAGGTAAAATCAAATTTCCATGTAGGTTATGTGAAGGGAATCATCTTATTCACCTTTTTCCTTATATGGATGAAGCCTCAAAAGTGTTGGACAACCTTATAGCTTCTCAGCCTCGTCTTCTGACTGGTTATCGAAAGCGCTCCCCTAATCCTCCACTAGTTGATCAATTGATTGATCAAGATTCATCTCTAGTCAATCCCACTCTCTCTTAATGTGAATCCCATGAGCCCATTTCCAACCAACCATTGGTTGAGAAAATGGTTGACTTGATTCCACCTTCAGTTAATCGTACCTTTCCTGTAGACACTGGACTTCATACTGCTCAAGTTCTCCTTGTTTCTTCAGATTCCAATGAATTGTGGGGTGGTCCTCCCATTCCCACGGTACTAGGGGGTGATCCTCCAAATTCCCATAATGCAAGGGGTCAGTTATCCCATTCCATGGCACCCCCTCCAAGTACTGTGGTCACTTCCTTTGATTGGAGTCGACTAGCAAGATATTGTCTTACTTCTTACGTGCCATTTCAGATCATAATACAGGCTTATAATATACCCGTACCTAGAACAATCATAGATGAAGGCACATCTATTAGTATTCTATCCTCAACTACTTGGAAAGTGTTAGGTTCTCCACAGCTTGTGCCCGTTAACTAGAATCTGTTGGTTTTTAATAGAGGAACCAATCAACCATTAGGGATCCTTCCTAAGTTGCTTATTACCTTGGGAGGAAAGATCATCTATATCGACATGATGGTTGTCCAAAGACCATTGGATTTTAATTTACTCCTTGGTCATTACTATGTTTATGTCATGGGAGCTCTTGTCTCTTCTCTCTTTCATGTCATATGTTTCCCACATGAAGGAAGAATTGTGGCCATTGATCAGATTTCATTCGTTGTTCCTAATTTGACTCCCAATCAACCATCTTCTGTACATGGTCCTTTTATGCAAGTGGTATCATCCCACCATAGGTTAATTATGTGGCCACTTATTATGTGCCCGTGTCTACTGATGATCTAGTTAGTGATATAATGCATCAAGTACTCGGGGCATTGGAGCCTGATCTTTCCATTAGATCCCTTGATATGTATCCCTTCCAGAGCATTTTTCTCCCATATGATGAGAACCTCTTGGAAGACATGGCCTCTTATGGGCCATGATCAAATTTCTTGAAGCATAGTTCCTTTTCTTGTGTCAAGCTCCGTAAAAAATTAGTCAAGCTTCTTGGAGAAAAATTCCTTTTCTTATGTCAATCTCCTCAAAAAATGAAACAAGGTTCTTAGAGCAGAGTTCCTTGTCTTGTGTCAAGCCCCTTAAAAAATGAAACAAGTTATCAGAGTAGAGTTCCTTTACTTGTGTCAAGCTCGTTAAAAAATGAAACAAGGTGTCATGCGCATGGTTCTTCTCATGTGTCAATCTCATTAAAAACTTAAACAAATATACTTCCAATTCGAGTCTTTGATTAGATCTCGTAAATTCCCTGTAGAGTCTTTCAATTGATCTCGTAAGTGAACCTTCAGTCCATCCACCTATTAGTAACCATCAGTCTACTTAGCTGAATGAAATGAAGCTTTGGGGGCATGTACCTCAAATTGAGTCATTATTCTAGGGGCATGTAAACTTATCTCAATCATAGTTTTTCTTTGTTTCAAGCTTGTGTAAACTGAAACCAATCTCAAGCATAGTTTTTCTTTGTTTCAAGCTTGTGTAAAAATGAAACTAATCTCAAGCATAGTTTGTATTTGTTTCAAGCTTGTGTAAAAATGAAACCAAATCCAAGCATAGCTTTTTCTCATGTTTCAATCTTGTGAAAAAATGAAACCATATTCAAGTATCCTCAAGCATAGTTTCCCATGTTTCAAGCTTGTGTAAAAATGAAACCATTCCCACTTTACCTCTCATGATTGCCATTTTTATCAACCTATTTTTGCTAGATGAGCCTTGGTTTTTTCATTCCATCATCACCATCTCTTTGGCTGATCATACACTTTCACTTGGTTGTTTTACCCTTGCCTGGGGAACATCTGTGATGAGTGGTCTTATTAGCCAGCCTCTTGACCTTTACATGTTTTGAGAAGTTCCATCATGACCAGAACCAGTTGCTATCCTTTTATACCACTCGTTCCTCTAGGTGGAGTCCTCTTTTAGCTCTTTTTAGACTCCAAAAATATGAAAATATTTCTGAGAACTTGTCTTTTCGAACTCGTAAAAGTAAATGAAGGTTACTCAGTATAAGTTTTAACCCTTTTCTAGACTAAGAGAGACTAGCTATGAAAAAGAATACCTAAGTCAAACATCGCTAAGAGTTTATCTTGTGTATTGTTTCCTACTTTTTCAAACTTAGACTATCTACGAAAAGGGACATCTAGAGTTTTCTTTTCACCTCCTTTTCAAGCTCTCTAGACATGAAAAAGATGTTGAGTTACCCCTCCTTCAGGCTCATAAAATTAAAATGATGAAGGACTTGTCACCATGAGGAGACCGAGCTACTCCTTCCTAGGACTCGTTAAAAATACTAGGTTGGATTCATTAGAAGGATGAACTTATACGAAAAGCATATGGTATCCTCTTCAAGCTTGAGATTAAAAATAAAGAGGTACTCACTAGAAATAGTGGGGAAAAATAGAAGTAAACATATATCCTATATTTTGTATGAAAGGTAGCATGTCGCTCTTGAACATGACACTTGTCTGTACCTCATGCCAGGTTTGGGTTATCCTCACTTTGTCACTTGCCTTACTGGGTTTTGGAAATCCATTTGTCTCTCATCTTATTATATCCTATTGTCACCATGGTCTCTGATCCTATTTTGACTCAAATGCTTCCAAATCCTGGATTCGTGTTGCCGATACATTCAAGATAAGTCCCCTCTACAATTCAAATCGCTTATACCCTATTTGAATTTTTTGCAACAATCCTTAATCACTCTTTCCAACTCTATAAAATCCTATGTTTCATGTCGATGATGTGGGAAAATTCCTATTGACTCCAACTCATTATCCAAGAAGATGATCTGGAAACTCCCTTTCAGTATCCTGGAGCTTGCATGCCTCAATGGCAGGTTCTTCACATTTGATGATAGGTTCACATTATTAGCCTTCAATTGAATGATTCTACAATTGTTCGACTTCAGCTTCATTGTTCACACTTTTGGATTGTGTTGTTGTACCTTGAGAGCCATTATCATTATTGTTTGTTTCTCTCATGCATGTTAACAGTTCACATCATTTACTGGTAATTAAGTGGTTTCTACCATGTTCGACTCTAACACATCTATTCATATGGTTGGATTCGTACTTTGGTTGAATTGAGATAGAGATGAAGACCCTGGTTTTGTCTGATAGATCCAGGTTGCATGAAGTTATTAGATATTCATGATTGTACACATGATCCCTTCTTTTCGGATGGTTGCGTCCATGCTTTGGATCCATACACATTATCCCTTCTATTTAGATGGATATTTCCATGTTGTGGATTCATGTATTGTTAGATGCTTACTCAAAGATGTATTATTAGGCATACTTACATCAAAGATGTAAAATATCTTGTACCATGTTTGACTTGTAGGTCTCCTGACGGTGTTACTCTGAGTCCTTGCCTTGCCTTGTAAAGAATTTCAACCATCACTTTCCATTCTACCTTCATGCTTTAGGGTGTATCTATTATACAATATTTTTTTCACACTCCTCGTCTCATATCCTAAAGTGTCAAAATGATGAAATTTGTCACTGTATTCACCGGGAAACATGTTCAGAAGCATCCCTAAAAAAAAGAAGAAAACTTTACTTGAAATAATTCTAAAGAAACTTGTTCAAAAACCTTGTTTTCAGTATCAATGCCTTTTGCATCACTAGTGACCTTTGTTGGTACCTTTTTGGAATATATTGTCCTAGCATTGTCGGCACAGATTATATCAAGAAAACCTATGTTGAACCTCTTCATGCATTTTTTCCTAAGGTGGAGGAGAAGCTTCTCTTACTAGAATTCTCGAGAACAATGAGCTGGTTATAGGGGAATAAGGATTGGAATTATATCTCCCATTCTTGGTCCTTGATCCTACTTTCATGGATCTTTCCATTAAGAGGTGGAACCTCTCCCTCCTTTTATGGATCTTAACTCCCTCTCCTTCCCTATAAATCAGATCCCTACTATCCAAAATTGATTGACTATTGCTTGGTTTCCTTTGTAGTGCTGAATTATGCCCAAATGTTGTCCATTTTGTTAAGGATAAGGAGTGATTGAAGGTTAAGGCTAGGACTTGGAAACTCACCTAAAGGAGGCTTCCAACATCAAGGATTAAGTGGTTCTAATGCTTCCCTTTACCATCTATTAATAATACATTATGTGTTTACTTTCCATAAATGTGTCAATCATTGCTCATTTAGTATAATACTCCTTGATCTATTATATGGTTTATATTGGAATGGTTTTTGCTATGTATGTGTTTGTTGTCTCCACATGATTTTCCTTGCAGTTATTCATTCCCATTGGCGTATAGGAGATTGAGCTTGGAAGCGAAAGAATAAAGGACAACACCAATGGAAGTTAGCATTAGATTGAGGTAGGTCATCTATCCTCCTTTGTGTTTTCTAGTATAAACTAGGAAAGTTTGCACATATTTGTCTTTGTTTGTTGCTAGATCCTCCCATAGGGATAGAGGGACCGTTTTTGTCCACATAAAGGATTTCCTGCACAACAACATCTTGCGTGAGATTTCCCTAATCTAAGTTGCACATGTACATATTGTAGGGAACTAGACCATTCGACCAAGAATTATCCACAATTCATTTCTAAATGGAAAGAGAAGAAAGGACCAAATGTGTAGATGGTAGTTGTCGAGCCATGTAGAACCCAACAATAGATTGGTGTAGTAACTCTAGGGGGTGTCAAAAATAGAGAAGATGCTATGAATTCTAGAACATCGTTGTAATAGGTGAGAAGAGCAAGTGAACCTCCTCCAAATTTTGATCATGTTCAGGAAAATATGACGTACAAGAAGCATAAAGGGAGATAGGTGCTACAAAATTGGACAAACTAGAGGAAATCTATCAAGAATCCATGCCAACTTTCTATGATAATTTTGTTTGCAAAGAGCTTGTGATAGAGGTAGATCCAGTCGGAAACCTACTTCAAATCTATTTAGAGTTAGTGAAGGATCCACAGACACTAGAGAAATTTAGGAATTTTATATAATAATGTGCCAAGGAATATGAAGTAGTTATCATGTGAGCCACTCTGCACACAGTGAACCAAGTAACTTGCTGAAAGAGAACCAGTAAGGGGTTCAAATTTAGTGCACATATAGAGGAATATGAAATGGACAACGTCATATTAGACTTGGGATCCGATGTAATTATTTTTCCAAAGAGTACTTGGGAGATGATAGGGAAACCAAAGTTAACTTGGTCGTCCATTCAGGTGAGGTTAAAGAATCAATAATGTATCTTTCGCATTGGAAAACTGATGGGAGTTCCAGTGGATATTGATGCAGTGGCAAGCATTGCTAACTTTGAAGTCAAGAGAGATTGTGTCGACACAGATACATACCCATCTTTGTTGGGGATTAATTGGGCATTCGACAACTAGATTATTATTAGTTTGAAGAAAAAACAGATGATTTTCAAGGTGGAGACATTTGAGTGATAACACCTTTCGATCCATGGGAGGGACACCAATATGTTGATCCAGTCGAAGGCCATCTAAGTATGGAAGAGTTGGATAATATCTACAGTGTGACAACTCATCAAGAGGATTATGTGAATCCTATAGTGGATGGAGTGTTGGGTTGGCATAATATTGGGTCTTATGCCTCCAATTTAGAAGAGGCATTGGAGAATTGGTAGAACAGATTGCATGAGGTTAGCACACGGAGGTGCACACACCTCACTAGAGTAGTGTGTTGGATAAGGACTGAGGTACATAATACTCCTCGCTTTGATGGACTATTTGAGGTAACTAGTTTTTGGCAAGAATCGAAAGACCAGGTACCAGAGCACCAAAGGATACCTACACCAGATGTTGCATTACATGTAACACAAACCGAATGGTGGGCTACATATAAGGACTATGTTGTGGGATGAAAACATTGTAGACAGTTAATGTGTATTAGATTCGGGACCAGTTCTGGGGTGCATAGGGAGAAGTACTTGGGCAAGTAGTGCCCAAGGAAACACTTAAAATTATGTGTTGCGGTGTGGACTAGAGAATGTGTACCATAGAAGGAGTGGGTACACCAGTTTAGACATACACTAGACACCATTCCTACAAATTGGTATGTGCAACTCAAGGTGCAAAAAGGAATGAAGAATTGGAATGAATTGGCTCAAATATTTAAGGTCACTTTTAGTTTTGAAGTAGAAGAGCTACCTTTTGATGAATCTTTGGACGTGTTGCAGAAGAAAATTTTCACTATAGGAGAGTCCACAATGTTGGAAAGTAAATCATTGTGTTTTGCATACAAAAGCTTACAAAAGGAAAAAGAGTTTTTGGAATGTTATAATATAGTGGAACAAGGTGAAGACGATCATGATCCCAGGAATATACAAATTTTAGAAGTTGAAGGGGAGCGAGCATTAGATGGACCACAACACTAAGCATGTGTATTAAGGTCCATAAAGGAAACATTAGGAAAAAGAAGAATCCTAAAATGGATGTCATTTGAGATTATTGAGATGACAAGATAATAGAGAAAGTTGTAGCCCTGTTGTGCGAATACCAAGACCTATTCCCCAACATATTTAAAGAGATGAAGGGAATTGTTGGGGAACTAGGAGAGATGAGAATTCCTTTAAAGCTCGACGTCAAGCCTATGAAGTAGCGACCATATTGATTGATTCCCATCTATAAGGAGAATGTCAAGCAAGAACTGAATAAGATGTTGTAAGAAGGAATTATTGAAACCAAAGGATAGCCCAGTGGAGGCTTATGATGATGGCTTGGGGCAGGAAGGTATGGAAAATGAGAATTCGTATAGATCTTCAAAAGGTAACCAATGCATATGTAAAGTGATGGAAATAACTCTATCTTTGTGTATATAAATAAAGTGGGTTATTGCAAATGCCCATTGTTTATTAGAGGGAGTAAGTACTTGTAGCTAATATTGAGGATACTAGTAAAGAGTGTTAAACAATATAAAAGAGAATTGTGCCCATAATTGGAACACTACATTTTTGGAAGAACTTTGCATAATGAAACGATTATACTAGCAAGCGTACAGTGTTGGGGGCATCCCATTCAAAAAGGGTCATGTGAAGAGATTGGATGTTTTAGTGGGAACTACTATTCGAATAGGTTGGCGGCATATGATAGATTGGTTTAGTGATAGGCACAAATAATATTTAGGAAGAAAACAAGCTAGATGATGGGAATTGTGGGGGAAGGTGTAGGGATGACCAATCTCAATATGGTAAGAACAACTAATGTGAAAGAAAGTAGTTCTTATTAAACCCTGAATCATATTTTGTAGGAAGAAAGAGCACGTGAACAATGAATTCAAACCATGAGATGTTAAGATAATATGGTGAGAAGTAGTTAATATTGAGGGAGATAAATAAAGTGAGTTGGAATGACCATGAATACGAAAGATAACATGTGTAGCCTATCTTATCGAACTAAATCAAAGGAGGATTTCACACTCATTCTACACAAAGGTGTAGCGATTTGAATATGCAAGTCATAATGGAGAAGTTAGTGTGATGATTATCTAAGAAGGAGGAGCAAAGGACACAAAAGGCTATAAAATACCATCCTTGGGTTGAGATGATCCAGGTGGATATTGTGATCCAGGTGGATATTGGTGGCCACCTGCCAAGTCCACCTGGACCCCCACCATTGTCTTTCTCAGCATTTTCAGTTTCCTTAATTGTAGCACAACTTACTATTTTTAGCAGTTTTTCGGGTCCTGAACTTCCGGAGCCGTTTTGAGGCCCTAAACGACGTTTTTTGGGGAATCCAGGGGCAACATGGTTCCATTCCAACAATGATAGTGCTCGGATAGATCTTTCTAATGAGCTATTGTACGCGTCAAACGGATATCATATGCCAAAGTTACGACCCCGGGAAGTTGATGTACCAATTTACCCCAAACGGGGCCCACAGTTTGGCGTTTAATCTCCTAGGGTTAGGTTTTGGAATGTTAAGGGTTTTTCCATTGTTTCTCAACAATAAATAGGCCTTCGAGCCTCATTGTAACACAGTTCAGAGGCATGTAGCCATCACATCTCTTGTCAGAGATAAGCTACCATCGCCCTAGCTGGTTTATTTCCATTTCTGGTTGTAAGCATATTTTAGTATTTTCCATTAATGAAATGAAGTATTATTTCCGCTACATCTTGGTGTATATGGTTATCTTTGTAATTTGTTGTGTTCCGGTTTAAATCCGGATCAGTGGTATCAGAGCGGTCTGCTTTTTCTCTGTTTTTCTTTGCATGTCCCCAACAAGGTCGGGATATAAGGAGTTAGGGCTTGAACTGGTTGAACCTTTGCAAGACCAGGCTCGCAAATCCCGACAGCCTCCCATGGCGGACGAGAAGAAAGACGAGGGGGCAGGAGATCCCATCAAAATCTTGCTCGAAGAAGCCCTCGAGCGACAACGAAATGCGATGATGGACAGCTTTGCCAAGATCCTTCAGCGGCTACCCAGAAGCGGCGCATCGGCTTCCAGCAGCTCCTCTAGAAACGCCACACCCTTTAAGGTACAAGTTAATTTTGAAATCCCCATATTCGAGGGTCAGATAGACGCCGATGCCGTAGATAAATGGTTAAATCTGCTAGAGGGTTATTTTTCTGTTCATGAATTTTCGAGTCGGGAAAAGATTGTTTTTGCTCTTCTCAAAGCAGCCCCCCACGTCAAGGACTGGTGGGAAACCTACTGCGAGCAGAAGGATGAAAGTACTGGCTCACTATTTTCAGCCGCACCCACCTAGGATTCGTTCCAGGATGCCATCAAGGAGCAGTACTACCCTGTCGGAAGCTATGAGGATGAATACATAAAGTGGACCACGCTGCGGCAGGGAAGGGACCAAGACGTGCCGGAGTTCACCAATCTGTTCCATACCCTTCGCACAAAGTTGGGTATCAAAGATTCAGAGCAACATTTAATACTTAAATACCGTGGCTGCCTACACAAGTACATCCAGGAAGAAATACAATTCCTAAACATCCCCTCGCTTGGCGCAGCATACCGATATGTCGTCAAGGTCGAGCAAAAGTTTAAACAAAAGAAGCGAGACTTTGGATCTGCGAATCCAAAACAGGGGAAAGGTGCCCCTAAACCATAGAACAAAGGACAGAGCCAAGGCGGGACAGCCCAAGACAACCAGCCGAAGCTGCAAGCAAAGAACAATGTCGCGAAGCCGAGAAAGGACACTGGAAAATGGTGCGAGTTCCATAAGAGCTCCACTCACAACACAAGTGAGTGTCGGGCCAAGCAGTCACTGGTGGCTGAGCTAAACGTTTCAGAAGCAAATGCATGTTCCGACTCTGAGTCAGAACCTGATAAGGGGTATGAAAAAGGGAAGCAGATCATTGATGCGGATCCCAGCGCCACTGTTGCTACCGCAAAGATCCAGAAAAATGAACCCGAAGATCCAGAGGAGGAGGAGCGTCTCTTCCACTCCCAGATGTGGGTAAAGGGCTCCCCGATATAGTTCATTGTTGATAGCGGGAGTCAAAAGAACCTCATTTCGGCAGAGGTCGTGAAGCGGTTGGGCTTACCGACCACAGCACATCCACAACCATACACCATTGGGTGGCTTCACCAAGGGCGAGATCTTCGCGTGAGCCCGCAGTGTCGCCTTCCATACAACATCATGCCCTTCACGGATGAGGTATTGTGTGACATTTCTCCCCTTGAAGTTTGTGATGTATTACTAGGACAACCATACTTGTGGAAGCGACATGCTGTGTATGAATCAAGGCCCCGTGCTGTTATTATTACATTGGGAAATAAGTTGTTCAAGATACCAGAGGTAGCACCACCTACCGCCATCTCTTTGATTACTGCAAAACAATGCAGTAAGATCATTTCCAAAACCAGGAAATTTGTTTTCCTGATGATACGCCCTCAAGGGAAGAAGAAGACAGTGGCCGCGGCCTCCAAACGGGGTCCCTCTGCACAACAGCTACAAATGGACAAGATTGTGGAGGAGTACGAAGACATCTTCACCTCCCCGGCAGGGGTTCCTCTGCACTGTCAAGTCAAGCACTCCATCGATCTGACCGCAGGTGCGCTGCTACCCAATGGACCAATTTATCGGCGCTCCGTTCTGGAGAACAATGAAATCAAGAGGCAGATTCAGGAGCTCCTGCAGAAAGGTCACATCCGTCCGAGTTCACCGCCCTATGGGAGCTCGATCGTGTTGGTACAGAAGAAGGATGGGACGTGGAGACTCTGTATTGACTATCAGGCGCTGAACAAGATCACTGTCCGTAATAGGTACCCGATCCCGCGGATTGATGACCTCCTAGACCAACTAAAGGGGGCGAAATATTTCAGCAGGATCGATCTGAAGTCAGGATATCACCAGGTACCAATCGAACCCTCAGATGTGTGGAAGACTGCCTTCAAATCCAAGGAGGGCCTCTTCGAATGGTTGGTCATGCCTTTCGGATTGACGAATGCTCCTGCAACCTTTATGAGGCTAATGGATGACATCTTGCGGCCATTCACCAACTCCTTTGTAGTAGTATACTTGGATGACATTCTGATCTTCAGCCACAGTTGGGAAGAGCACCTCCACCACATCCGACAGGTTCTCCAAACACTGCGGCAACACAAGCTATGTGCCAATTTGGAGAAATGCACTTTTGGCATGACCGAGGTTCAGTATCTGGGATACATCATTGATGAACAGGGGGTGCATGTCGATCCAGCCAAGGTCCAAGTCATTCGGGATTGGCCCTCTCCAACCACTCTAACAGAGCTCCGCAGCTTTCTAGGTCTTGCCAACTTCTACCGCAGGTTTGTGCTGGGGTTTTCTCATATTTCTTGGCCCTTGAGTCAAGTCACCAAGGGAGGGGCGAAAGAAAAATTCTTTTGGTCTGAATCTCAACAAAAGGCATTCAGGGAGTTGAAGGATCGCCTCTGCATGGCACCAGTGCTCGCGTTACCAGATTTACAACAACCATTTGAGGTCGAGACAGATGCCTCTGACTATGCTATTGGGGCAGTCCTTACTCAACATGGACATCCAGTGGCATATCACAGTGAAACGCTTTCAGACACAGTCTGGAAGTACCCCACTTATGATAAAGAGATGTATTCCATTGTACAGGCCTGCCGACAATGGAAGCATTACATTTTGGGGAAGGAAACAGTCATCCACACAGACCACCGACCCCTGCAGTTCATACAGACCCAAGGGAAATTGCAGAATGATCGCCATCAGAAGTGGTCTACATACCTGCAACAGTTTCACTTGAATATCAAGTATAAAAAGGGCAGCACCAATAATGTTGCATATTGCCTCAGTCGACCACCGATCATGGCGCTGACCACTGTGCTCAACTCTTGTGGGCACGAGACTTCTGATTGGCCACTTCTCTACAAAAGCGACACAGAATTCGGCCACACATACCAGACACTCTTGGAGGGTCGGCATGTTGCAGATTTTCACCTCTAGGATGCCCTATTATGCCACCTCGGTCACCTTTGTGTTCCTTCAAGCGAGCGTGCCAAGATGATTTGGGAAGCACACTACAGTCGGGCTGCTGGGCATTTCGGGGTCGAGAAAACAGTGGCAGTACTGCAAAATTATTTCTATTGGCCGAATCTTCGATAGGATGTTGGGAAGTACATCTGATCATGTACTGCCTATGCCATTGCCAAACCGAACATTAAGAAGCAAGGCCTCTATACCCCGTTGCCTACCCCTAGTCGACCTTGGGAATCCATCTCCATGGATTACATGTCAGGCCTTCCGTCCACTAAGCATGGAAATGACTGTGTTTTTGTGGTCGTCGACAGGTTCTCGAAGATGGCCATTATGGTGGCCTACAAGAAGAATATCACAGCAGAAGCCACTGCTAAATTCTTCTTTGAACGAGTGTGGGTACACTTTGGGATCCCACAGTCTATCATCTCAGATCGGGACAGTCGGTTTCTCAGCACATTTTGGTCCAGTCTCTGGTCAATGCTGGACACCAAACTCACGAAGTCCACAGCCTTCCATCCTCAAACTGATGGCCAGACAGAGGTTGTCAATAGGATGATTGTGCACATTCTGCACATGTATAACTCAAAGCATCCACGCACATGGGACGAGAGCCTCCCCTATGTTCAGCACAGCTACAACCGAGCTCTTCACAGCTCCACTGGCCATAGCCCTTTTCAGGTGGGTTTGGGATTCCAGCCACTATGCCCCATTGATGTGGCCATGCCACTTGTAGCTACTCACATGAATTCAGCTCATGTCCAGTCCGAAACAGATAAGGCCACCAACTTCATTGAGCGCATCCAACATATTCGCCAGCAGGTCCATGACATTCTTGAGAAATCAAATGCCAAGTACAAGCAGCGACATGATCAACATCGGGTGCCACACAAGTTTCAGGTGGGCGACAAAGTCTGGTTGCATTTGCAAAAGGAACGCCTTACTGGAGCCTATCAGAAATTGAGACCACTCCGATATGGTCCTTACACCATTACTAAGGCTATGGGAGACAATGCATTTGAGCTCAGCATTCCCCCATTCCTTGGCCTGCACCCAGTGTTCAATGTGGACCGCCTTCGGCCATACTTTCCACCATTGCTAGACACATCCGACATTGCAGAACAGCTCAAACCCATAGAATTAAATCCAGATTGCATGGAACAAGCTGCAACTGATCGAATCATGGACACACAGATCAAGAACACTCGCCAACAGAATATCCAACTGTATCGAGTTGTCAAAGCAGGCCAACTCCTTCAGCAGGGCAAGTGGCTCACCAGGGAACAAGTTCAACAGAAGTTTCCTCATCTCATGGAGGAGCTCAACGCAATGGAGACCATTGCTTCCTAAGGGGGGAGGAATGATCTAGGTGGATATTGTGATCCAGGTGGATATTGGTGGCCACCTGCCAAGTCCACCTGGACCCCCACCATTGTATTTCTCAGCATTTTCAGTTTCCTTAATTGTAGCACAACTTACTATTTTTATCAGTTTTTCAGGTCCTGAACTTCCGAAGCTGTTTTGAGGCTCTAAACGACGTTTTTTGAGGCCCGTTCCAACAATGATAGTGCTCGGATAGATCTTTCTAATGAGCTATTGTACGCGTCAAACGGAGATCATATGCCAAAGTTACGACCCCGGGAAGTTGATGTACCAATTTACCCTAAACGGGGCCCACAGTTTGGTGTTTCATCTCCTAGGGTTAGGTTTTGGAATGTTAAGGGTTTTTCCATTGTTTCTCAACAATAAATAGGCCTTCGAGCCTCATTGTAACACAGTTCAGAGGCATGTAGCCATCACATCTCTTCTCAGAGATAAGCTACCATCGCCCTAGCTGGTTTATTTCCATTTCTGGTTGTAAGCATATTTCAGTATTTTCCATTAATGAAATGAAGTATTATTTCCGCTGCATCTTGGTGTATATGGTTATCTCTGTAATTTGTTGCGTTCCTGTTTAAATCCGGATCATGAGAGTAGGCAAAATACCCAATACAAAATATTTCAAAGCATATGAGAGCACAAAGGATTAAATTAGGCCATGAGGAAGAAGACAAAATCCATCTGAGAATGGTGTGAGAAATCAAAGTTACCATGATAATCTCAAGGAAGAGCGCTGAAAATTTAAGAAGAATTGAGAACATGCTGAGAGAAAGTGGCCAAGTTGATTGATGCTATAAGGTGACATGACTATGGAAGAAGAGATTACGTTGGGAGAAATAAGAATAGCCAAAAGGGGATTGGGGAAATCGTCCATTGGCGGTGATCATGTTTCTCCAGGGAGCCCAAATAAGAAAGGGACCCTTCCACTCAAAAGGATGGTTTACACAACATGATATAGTTGCACCAATTAAGTTAACTCGACATAGATTATGGGGGGGCTCTGTGGATATATTCAACAAACTGATGTCGAGGTAGTCCCATTGTGGGGACTGTAGCAGTCGAGACGGGTCTTCTCCTCGTGCATGATGGGGTGGCATGAGGAATCCCAGATAAGAAACCCTACCAAAGAGACTAGATAGAGATGAGATCACCATGAGGGTGTGTAAGTGGACATTTAATTGAGGATGCACCGCTCTTTACACTAACCCTCGTATCACCTTGGAGAAGGCTAGAAAGTCGAGGTACTGCTAGCACCTATGAAGGAAAGAAGATGACAGGGCAGTAAGAATGGAATAGTGATCAGGGATAAACATAGAACTCAGTATTAGAGTAGTAGTGGTACCTCGACCTCTTTGTCTATTAAAGCCATTGTGGAGGGATGGGGTGTGACACTCCCCTCTTATCTAGTACTAGTGTTTTAGGATAACTAAACCACCTAACCACCCATGCAAGATGCTCTACCACAAGCAAAAAGTCAACCTTAGTAACAAGAGAAATTCTTGAACCTATGGTGATAGAATAAGGATTGAGTGGCTCGAGAAGAGCCACAATTTTGTGTTAGGGGGCTATTGGAGGTCGAGTTTTATTTTTTATTTTTTGTTAAGTAGGTGATTGCACAAAAGGATAGAGGAGCATGACAGAGGATCAGTCGATGTGCAACATAGGGAGATGGTGCAGATGGAAGAGACATGGCATAGGGAGGCACCATGCATGGAGGAGATGGCATCATCCAAAGAGTGGGTATGTGTGCAAATAATACCAGGTAGTTAGGATTTTGCAGTTGATGGAGATAAAGGAGAAGAATGTCGTGGCAAGAAAGGTTGAAGATATTTGCAAAGGAAGGATAATGGTGAAATGGAATGAGTGGGATAGAGATATTTCCAGTAGATGGTTAAGAAGGTATGCAACAACTAAAGGGAAAATGTCAGAAAATATCCTAACAGCAAGCCAGACAGGAGGACACCCAGAGGAGTGGAGTAGGTCGAGAAGGTTCAAGAACCTACCAAAAGCTAATATAGGGAGTTTCTCGAGACACATCGTAGCAGAGGGACTATTGGATGATTAGACCGTAGCTGCCAAAGTCGAAGGGTTTGTTGTGAATTTATCTTTCTTTCTATGTCAATAGTTTGAAGTGTTAGTCTCTAAGTATTTAGTTGTCTTGCAATGTATGATATAAAGGAAATTGCCTAGGGGGAAGTCTATATGGCTTCATACTGTTACTGTGGTCCTATTTGTACTTTGAGCAAGGAATGAAGGATCGTGAGCCGAATTACAAATTGTTTGTGTTGTAGTGCCTCACACTTTTCTTATCTTATGATGATGTAATGTAATGAATAGTCGGGTTGCCTCAATTTTACTATTAAATTCATGTGTATTTCTCTGGTTATGGTCTATCGGTTCATTGCTTGTATAATGATCTTTTATTACTCTAAATATGCTTTAATATCTTGAATGGCAAAGTAAATCAACGATCTGGTAATGAATTAATATGATACAGTATTCTTGTGGTGAATAGCGTGTGTTGTCAATGTCGACACAAATGACAGGAGGTGTAAGTTATGTCAGCATTAATTGTAATGCCTTTTGCAACCTGCACACTAACTAGTGAACCCAAGGGTGGGCAGGTCCTACGTAGTGTGCAGTCCAAGGATGATAGCTAAGTGTCTTTCTAGTAGATATCTGAGTTCTACATTGTGTGCTGAAGTTTAGTTCCTTAGGATCGTAACATCCCATCTGACTATAGAAACCTAGTACTAACAGTCACCCACTAGCATCTCAAGTAAGACTTCATCCACTTTGTGGGTGTTGCTAAACAAGCTTGTTGGTCAACTGCCCAACAAATCTCGGGTTTGTTAGAATCCCGCAAGAAAATACTTCTTCTTATGGTTACTAATCATTAACATTAGTGACATTTAGTTTTTCAATTTCCTTTAATAACTAACCTATAAATTATTACTTATAATGTGAAATATGATCTCCGATTTCTATCTTGTTTCTTGGCTAAATATTCTAGTCAGTCATAATTTTGATCATTACAATTCCTTTCCCAGTATTTATTCATTTAGGTACATATTGACTACTGTAGTTTGTTGACTAGTCTTAGTTTTCATTAGTTTGCCCTTCTGGAACTTAAAAGTTGTAGTTTGTTGAGGATTCGTAGCTTTTAATGTGGTTTTTTTTTCTTTCAGTGTTGATTTAGTGGCTTTGAAGTCGTTCAGCTTATTTTGCACGTACTTTAATAATTTAGAGTGGATTGAATCTATATCGGGAAGCTCCTTGGATGAACCAGAGATAGCTTAGGGTTGAGCTGGAAACCTATATTGGGAAGATCCTTCGATGAACCCGAGATGCCTATCACATTGCCAGGCAAAGGTAGAAACCTGAGTCGAATCAAAGCATAAACCAACGGCCTATTCTTTTTAATTTTTCAAACATTCTGTCCAAACTTATTTACAAACTAATTCAGGGTATGATAGCAAAGCATCCCAGATTTATTCAATTGTTAATAGCACATTGAATAACAAATAATATTCAGTGGACAAAGAAACTATGTTTAACTTACGTAGATTATGAAAATATTCTAACATCCTATAGTCTATATCTACAATATTCCAAAATCTCACAGTCTACAACAACAATATTGCAAAATCCCACTCTACAACTAGATTAATTATTTGATCTGTTTTTTTCCATTTCAAGATATTCTCAAAATCTTGAAATAAAGCTAGCCAACTAACTAAGACATTAAATAAAGATAGCTCACTAACTGAGACGTCAAGATGTAAACGAAGGGAAGGTTTAGGTTTGAATCCTCTTCAAAGCACTCACGGAAAAATCAAAATAACCTATCAAAGCTGAAGACATGCTCATATATATCATGGAAACTCTGAGGAATAAAGAAAAATAACAGAACCATTGATCTTTATTCATAGACAGCTCGCTGACACTACAAACTAGATTCGTTACTTTAAATAATATATCAAAGTAGGAAGATATTTCCGAATTCTGCAAATGGCGAAATATTCCTTGCCATAATCCAAATATCAGGAGATTTGGACTATCAGGGCTGAAAGATCTTCTTGCCACATTTGCATTTCCAAACAGAGGGATAATATTCTTCCGTGGACATATATGAATCACTGGGAGGTCGTAACCCTATGTGGTGATAAGGACCAACTGTTATAAGCACAGGCCTACAAGGGTTGCAACCCTGGCATTTATTCATACATGTAGGCGGTGAGGAACCCAACAAACTGCGCCATGCGTAACCGCTCCTTCCCTGATCGCCCACCACGTCTACCTGCAAAGTCAGAATCGTTTCTATCAGATCCAATCCAATTCAATATCTATTATGGATTCCAAAGCGAAAAGGGTATCAGATCCAATCCAATTCAATATCTATTATGGATTCCAAAGCGAAAAGGGTTCAGAAAATACCTGTAAAGACTCAGATCGTTCAGGGGCTAATGGTCTCCCAGCAATCTCTATAATATTATCAATCAAGGGTTAAAAAGAGTTAAAAGGGCTATTGTATGATGCTTTTATATCTTAATTTTGATGATGAATCGCATTGAGTGGTTTGAATAGTATCTGCTAAACATAGATATACAGCATTGGGAGGACTAGAAATTTATCCCAGATTAATTTATTTATCTAATAGATTTACAGCAATGAGACGACTGGAAATGCATTATCCTAGATAGATTTATTTATGTAACTTGAAACCATATAAATCACAAAAACTTGAATTCAGAATATAAATCACAAAAACTTGAATTCAGAAAATATAATTCACTGAAACCCAATGATTTTCAATGACTATCTAAAGTAAAATAATTACCTGTGAAGGCCAATAAGCTCAAAAAAAGAACCAGGATCAGCATCCTGGAGGTATAACCTAACAGTGCAGCTTCCATAATGATCACTTTGAATACTGTATACTCAAATTTGCAGTGTCCTGTTAAAGGAGGCCTGCCTGTTATATATGAATCTAATGGACGTAATCATCTTCTTCTTTTCCCCCAGATTCCAGACATTATGACAGACAGAACCGCAGAGCCTGCTGTTGCTTCAACCTGCGGGGCTCCTCTTGCGACTCCCGAGTTATCTACACAGTGCACATCGGTACTCTCACATGACAGAGAGATAGAAATTGAAGCATTCTTTGATATAGTGTCTATGAGCACATGCATTGAGGCCTGCATATTTTGGGGAATTTTGTGCAGGACCAAAGTCAACATATCCATCTGCTGCGGCCGACTTCTGAATCATTCACGAAAAACCACGTCTTCCTGGGAAATTGATGGCCATCAGATATTTATATTAAAAAACCATTCCAATATCTACCAGGAATCTCTCCATTTTTTTCTATTTTTCTGTGACATAAACATTTTCCTGTTCCTCCAACTCCGTCAACCAGTTCCTTCCAGCTAAAGACCCACCATTACAGTGTATTTTTTTTATTTCTCTCATTTCTCCCAACCCTAATTTTGAATCCCACAAGAACGATAATATATTCAACCCTTAATTTAATATTTAAACCAGACATTATTGATATTTGGAATTTAGAAATGAAAAACTCAGTTCGCTCGCATCACAACGAGAAAGGTCTAATACCCTGGTCAATCAAAGCCCTTTGAAAAACGTAAGTAATCTTTTAACATTTCTGATTAAGAAAAGGGGAATCAGACAAAACCATCTGTCTATCCTCTGGTTTATATGCTTGATTTGGCTAAGGATTCATAATAAGTGCAAGTCTGGTAAAAGTCAACAAATCCGTATAAGGTTTCTGGATTCCGGACTAGATTTAGTATAAAATTTTATTACAAGTGCTTTGATAAAAGTAAACAAATCCATGTACGGTTTTTTGGGTTCGGTAAGATAGTGTTTTCTAGGGGTGTACAACAACTTTGGGTATTACACTTTGGTCAGGGATATTTAAATTTTAAAAATATTAGTTAAGATAGTGTTTTTTTAATGGGTGTATAACAATTTTGACCGTTTTATGCTTTACACTATTGTTTTAATGTTTTTTAGTAGTTTAATGAGAATTTTTAATTTAGTTTTCAATAGCAACCACGTTAATCACATTCATAGTAAAAGTAGATAGAATATGAAACAAAATGCAGAAGACAAACCAAGACAAGAAGACACAAAATTTGACTGATGCCAAGGAAAAGCCTCAATGTGGAGAAAATCCTTTGATCAATTCTTCTTATTATTATATCAAATGTTCAGAGTACAACAGTCAAAATTGACTTCTCAAATCAAAGTCAAAACAACCTTGTCAAATCTATAGTTAAATTCAGCCCTAACCAGAAAGTCAAAGATGTCAACACAACAACAAATCTTCCTTTTTGGAGCTCAGTCATACCTAGTGAAACTCTCCCTGATAGGTGGTCAAAGTCAACCCAAAACAATCTTGAAAACTGTAGTCAAACTTGGTCAACTCCACGGTCAACCCTATAGTCAACCTTGCAGTGAAAGTGCCCAAAAAAATTCGGTTCCTGTGCCAAATAAAAGAGCTTGCCAAAAATGAAATTTCCCCACAAAAATCGCAGTCAAAGGATGAGTAAAATTGTGTGGTCAATGCTTGTCAAACTCCTGCAACAATCCTGAAATTTGGCCCTGCAATTTGCCTAGAAAATTCGTCCTTCTGCCACATGTGTGTGAGAGAGAAAATCTGCCCAATAGTTGTACGAATTAATGAGAAGGAGAGAGAATAAATGTGTGTGATGATGATGCCAAATGAGGTGAGAGGGCACTTGTATTTGTACAAGTCATTGAGGGTGAAGAGTCATGTCCATTGGGCTTCATGAGCCTACATGATGATATGGCCAATGTGAACAATTTGCACATGTGTGGGCATAAATTCAAAAACACACTTCTACTCGTCCAAATTGGATGATCTTTATATCAATTTTGTCCTCTCAAAAAGAGGAATTTAATGCAATCATCATCTCCATCAAATGAGTTGTTCCAAGGTGTAATTTGGCCCTAATTGTCAATTTTAACGCTCCCTCTCAACTAGGGAGAATTCCACCTCCCAATCCATCTATCATCATTGATTATCATGCCATCATGTCATCATTTACCATCTCTATATCTCATATCATCTCTGCTTTGCTAAACACTGCTATGAATTATGAAGAAGAATCGGTCGAGAGTGAGACACAAGACCTTACCACTCTCCATTGACAGAAGTCAATATAGAGGTAGAACCTTAATCAGACTTGATCCTAGATCAAGTTGTTGAACCCCATGCATCCTAGTCATAGGGAGAATGACAGTACATGATGTGTCCATCGGGAGTTCTATGGTCCCTAACCACTTTTCCCAACTCATTGGCCAAATGAGAGGTACTTCCCATGAGTCTTGGACGACATGGGTAGGATGTATGATGGGGCATCAACAGGAGAAGGTGAACCACTCATCCTGCTCATATGCCATAGGATAAGGTGAACTACTCATCATATGCATATGTCAATCATAGAGGAAGGTGAACCACTCACCCTACACATGTGTCTTCAATCGTAGGGGAAGGTGAGCAACTCACCCTACACGTGTCATCAATCATAGGGGAAGGTGAACCACTCACCTTACACACATGTCAACCATCATGGGGTATCACAGGGGAAGGTGAACCACTCACCCTATACAAAATGCACCAATAAGAGAAGGTGAACCACTCACCTTATTGTCGCTCTTAGCTCCAAGAAGTACCATAAACTCCCAGGAGCTCCCAGAGCTCAATCTCCAACTCAAGTGGGACCCTCATGGGAGGGTCTTTCCACAACTCCAAGTTTCTCTCGAAAGGCTAAGAATTTGAGCTTCCTTAAGGGATTTGTGAGGATGTTTGAGACTTGCCCACTAGTCCTAATGTGTTGAAGCCTTATTGCTCCCCATTATACCATGTCCCGGATAAAGTAGTACCTCATATCAATGTGCTTGGAGTGGTCGTGGAACAGGGGATTATCTAAAAGGTGAATCCAACTATGGTTGTCGTAGTATATCATGGCGGTGTCCAACACATGCTCAAATAGCTAACTAAAGAGCTTCCTTAACCAAACAGCCTCACAAAATGACATACTAGTAGCAATGTATTCGACCTCAGCAATACGTAGAGCAATCGATTTCTGCTTCCTGCTCATCAAATAAATTGACACAGACCCCAATGAGACATAGCATCTAGATGTGCTCTTACGCTCCACCACACTATCAACTCAGTTAGCGTCAGTATATCCATGTAGCCTCAATTTCTCGACAGTGTATCTCTATCCATAGTTGATTGTGCCACGAAGATATCTCTAGATATTTTTAGTAGCAATCCAATGTACATGATGAAGCTCGACCATAAACTAACTCAATGTATTCAGAGGGACATATATATCGGATCGAGATTTTACCAAGAACATCAGGGCCCCCACAAGTTGTCTATATTCAAAAGGGTTTACCAATGCTAGCCCAACAACACTTCCACATAGCTTCTTGAAGTTGAGTTCCATCGGAGTAGACATAGACTTGCAATCCACCATCCCACATCTCTTGAGCAGCTTCACAATGTATTTTCATTAAGAAAGGAAAATCTCACTAGGCTTTTGCTAGACCTCTAGGCCTAGGAAATATTGCATCAGTCCTAGGTCTTTTATCTCGAACTCAGAAGCCAACTCCCTCTTGCATTTGTAAATGACAGGGTCTGCACCTATTGGAAAGAGATCATATACATAAAGGACCAAGATGAGAGGCATGTCCTTTTGAACCTTGAAGTATAGTTTAGGATCAACATCACTCCTCGTAAATACCAACTTCATATGATAGCTATAAAGCCTCTCATATCAAGCCATAGGGGCTTGCTTCAACCCATAAAGGGCCTTCTTCAACCTACATACATGTGTCCTTTGATCTTGTACTTCAAAACCTTGAGTTTGTTCCAAGTAGACTTCCTCCTTAAGCGATACATGCAAGAAAGTTGTCTTGACGTCCATTTGATGTAGGCTCCATCCTTGAGTGACAGTAAGGGAAATAATAGATCAAATAGTTGTATATCAGGCAATTTATGCATATATCTTGTCATAGTCCACTCCTTCCTTTTGAGAGCAGACTCGAGCAATGAACCTAGCCTTGTATTTCTCATCACTCCCATCTACTCCATGTTTTATTTTGTATAACTATTTTGAGGTGACTATGGACTTTTCCTTCGATCTAGGCACCACATCCCAGACATCACTTTTCATTATAGATTCATACTCTTCATTCATCGCATCCTTCCAGACTTGGTGCTTTACGACTTCTTCGAATGTAGATGGATTAGTTTGAACAATAGTACTCATAGCAGCTAAGTACCCTTGATACATGTTCAACTTCTTACTTTCACGAAATGTCCCTCTTGGAGCAATATGTATTTCAGCATCTTTGAGAGTATCTTTGAGCCACAAAGGTCTTTTGCTTGAGGTAGAGGGATTTCCAGGAGGTGGATTAATGGGATCCATCAGGCCTTCAACATCGGGCATAGGTTCATCTATTGGAGGTTCATCCTATTTTTTTGTAGCATCATCATTATCTTTTCTTGGAATGGGGAGGTCTTTGGCTTTCAAAGGGGAAATGTCTTCATCAAAGGTGACATCATGGCTTATTTCAATGTCTCCTTAACCAAGCACCTAGATTTTATATTCCTTTGAATTTTCATTGTAGACCAAAAATATTCCTTTCTTATCAAATAATTCTATCTTGTTTCTTTTCTCTTTAGGCACACGAAAATACACAAGACAATCAAATATTATAAAATGAGAAACATCAGGTTTCTAACCAATGAAAACTTCTTCGGTGTCTTGAAATCTAGTGCTTGATGTGGGATCCTATTTTGAACATATAGGCTAGTGTTGGCAACTTCTCCCCATAAACTTTGGTAGAACTTGATCATGGAGCATGGAAAGTGTGGCATCCATGATTGTTCAATTCTTCCTTTCAACAACTACACTTTTCTCAAGAGTGTATGGAATGTTTGTCTCCCTCTTCATTCCAACGTCTTTGCAAAAGTCATTGAATTCACTTGATTTATATTCAATTCCATTGTCGGCCCTCAATTTTTTGATCTTCTTCCTTGTTTGATTTCCCACCAAGGCTTTGAAAGAACGAAACCATTTGAATGCTTCATCCTTCTTCTTCAATAAATAGATCCATGTTTTGCGAGAGAATTCCTCAGCAAAAATTGCATAGTATAAGTATCCTCCCAATGATGTTACAATAAACAATCCACATAGGTCAGAATGGACCAATTGAAGAATATCACCAGTTTGTCTTTCACTTGAAGGGAATGGTCCCCTTGTAAGTTTCCCAGTTGCACAACCCTGACAAACTCCTTCATGATTCATGTTGAAACCAGGCATACCTGTGACCATCTTCCTTACCCCAGGTAAGGCTTTGTAATGTAAGTAGGTGAACCTCCAGTGCTTGATCCAAAAATGGATCCTGGATAAACCTCCAAGTCTAAAAGACTTCATGCAAGAGGTAAAAGGTGCCAAATGGCACAAATCCTTTGTAAATCATAGGAAAATGAAAATTGCATGCTGCTCTTAGAAGTAGTCTCATTGAAGAGATCTCCTCATTCTAAATCCAATGCAATTTGAACAGACCAAAATGGACTTCGGATGAAGGAGTTATTATAAAATGAAAATTGCCCAATGTCCTTAGAAAAGGAGGAAATTTCATTAAATTTTGAACTATATTGAAAATTTTGATTTTAGTCTAGGCTCACGAGCCAATCCACAGCTGACACATGGCAGGTTGGGATTGGGACACGTGGCCCTGTTTGATTGGTTAAAGAGGAAATATCGCATCAGAGGATAACACTATCGGAGGCTTAAAACATGAAGTAAAACCATGAAATAGAGCTATAGGAGGCTTAAACAATGGTTGAACAGGGGTCTTCAGATCTGGCCGATCAATGGTCCAGATCCGATCAGCATATCGCATCGGCAGTGACAGGAGGATCGAAAATCGCAATCGGCATTGGCATGAACCATGTATATGGGGAGTCCTCAGACTTGTGCGATCTACGATTGCAACTTGTTGCATCGTAGGATTGCAATCGGCACATTACAATGGAGCAGGGCCACATCTATGTATATACGGGTGATTCGATGGACCGGACCTGATAACATTACAAGCCATATTGTATGGATCTTGAGATCCGTCAAACACCCATTTTTAATGTATTTTCGTAGTTTCGTTTGCTAAACGAAATGCGAAGGAGAAAGATCCATTACGATAAGCAACAACGACCAATAGGCGAACCCGATGGCGCTATAAAGCGCAATTATGAATATTTGAAGTTTGCAAACTATGCTTTCTGTGGACTTTCCTGTGTTTTCACAGTGTTCTTTGTGTAAACAGAGAACGATTATTACTAAGGATTTCAAGCGCCGATTTCCCCTTACGTTATAGAAATGGTGGCGACCTCCCCTTTTGGTGTTAAGTAATGATTGTATAATGCCTGAAAGAGGTATTTGAAGTAGATGGAGGTCGGGGAGACAGAGAGACAAGAATCCAAAATGAACAAGTAGCGTGATTTGGCTCTTAAGCCATGAATGTCAAAGACTGGGGGCTACTGAGTTGTTGAACGGTGGCCAAGTTGTTGGTTGATGAAGGTGTTGTTGGGGTTTTTATTGCTAAAAGCCAAGCCAAAGCAGGAAACTAAGGCAAAAGAAGCAGCGTAGAAGCCAAGGAGCTAGCATAGAAGCAAAAGAGCAATTGAGGGAGCCTTTGGAGTCACTTGAAGTTCAAGTGAAAAGCTAGAGAGCATGAAGGTTGCAGAAGGTAGAAAGAAGCTAGAGTGAAGAGCCAAAGAGCTTCAAGAGCCAGAGCCAAAGAGGCAGAGTCAGAGCCAGAGCCAGAACCAGAGCCTAAGAGCCAGAGTCAAAGCCAAGAGCCAGAACCAAGAGCCAAAGAGCCAAAGCCAAGAGCCAAGAGCCAGAGCTTTAAGAGCTAGAGGGGATTAAATGGTGTCTGAACCCACTGGTTTTGTACAAAACAGCAGGAGTTGAGCCAAGAGCTTGTAAAAAAAAAGACTTACACCATAATCCCATGGAGCCTAGTTGAGTTGACTAGAGCTCACAGAGACGTAGCCCAAGAGTTGTGGGTGAACTCCTGATTAATTTGTTGTCTTATGTGCTTGTTTTTATTGCTGCATTATTCACTGTTATATGCATTAATATATCAGTTAAAGCACATTCACATACCAGCACAAACATCATATTTTAAAGCAAATAATCTGTTGAAAACAGCTACAAGCACACACCTATATTTTCAAGCATTTCTTAATTTCGCATTGGTTAATCATTAAGACTTGGGAAAATTTAAATATTTGGAAGTGGGATAGGTTCTTGTAGATTAGACAAGAAGCCTAAGAGCCCCATTTTCAGATCAGTTGGTATCGAAGTTTAAGATTAACCACACCTTTAAGAAGGTTATATTAGAATGCTTGATTGACAGGGAAAAGATTGCTTGTCTAAAAGGTGTTTGAATAGCAAGAGGCTGATTGTATGCTTGTTTGTAGACTAACTATTTACTGAGTTTGCATAAGTAAAGGGGAAGCTATTAATAGCTCAGTCCAGGAAGGAAAAGAAGGACAAGGGTTGAAGGCATTCTTCTATCCCAAAGGACCTCAAGGCAATCTTTGGAGCACAAGAGGTTTGTTGCAAAAGGTTGCTGAATAAGCTCTTTATTTATCTTGTTGAAGTTTTTTTCTTCATTGGCATAATGAAAACATCTACAAGTGGGTCCTCAAATTCTGCGTTCTTCACAAAATTATTTGATGAAGACATGAAGGAAGAATTGTCCACCGTGATGGATATGGTGAGAGAAATGTATGAGGATGGAAGGAACAACAACATGCTTAGAAGAAACTGAATGCCATGAAGGAAGAGAAGTAGTTGCATGCTGAAAAATTGTAGGAAATGGAGAGGCAACTTCATATTGCAAATATGAACTTGAAAAGGATGCATGAGTTGGAAACACAGCTCTTTGTTGCCCAAGAAGACTTAGTCAAGTACCAACTTGAAGAAGAGGTAAGCCATTCTAATTTTTCTTCAAATTCTTCTGAGAATGCTTGTATTGGTTCTATTGAGAAACATACTAAAGGCATAGGTTCCAAGCTAATGTCCAAGATGGGCTATGAAGGAAAGGGCTTGGGAAAGCATGCAAAAGGTATTGTTGAACCAATAATGGTTGAGGAAAGGCCTAAGTATTTGGGTCTTGGCTATGGAAAGATTTATGGAAAGAGTTCCAAAGTTGCCATGAAGGCCATTGAAATAGTCCCAAGAAGGAGTTTCAGTTCATGTCCTCTACCCCAGAAGTGTGAAGGTTGTATCCAAGAGGAATACAATAGCTTGAAACATCAATTGCAAGATGCAGGTCTTCAAAAGCACAGACTTGAACTAGAGAGTTGGGGAGACTCTAACAGCCTTGAAGAGTTTGATGGTGTTCCAAAGGGAGCCACTTCTTCATTTGCTTCACCTCCTCATGAAGGCAATAAAGGGGAAAGAGGTAGGTATAAATCTGGTTCTAATTATATTCCTTTTGATTTTGCAAAGCATGATAAATTTCCATATAAGTATGGGGAAAGAGTTGCATGTTCCTTTTGTGGTTTGGATAACCATGATGTTTCTAAATGTTGGAAGAGAATGGCTGCATACAGGAAGCAGAAGAAGGAAAAGAAGCAAGCATCCAAAAGTCCATCGGATAAGGTAAATCATGCTATTAAGAGGATGCACATGCAGTGCACTTACTGCCATAAGCAAGGACATCTTGCTGCAAAATGTTGGACACTGAATCCAACAATGCTTCCACCAAAGCTGATGAAATTGGAAAGAGAAGATGGCAGAAATGGAACTGAAGATTCCATGAACGATGTGTCTTAAAATGATTCACATGTTGATGTTGATGTGTAGGCAAGGGTAGTACCTTTGAAAGGGATTGGTAAGGAACAGTTAGAGTTCTTATCTGATTAAGATTGCATGTCTATTTATGCATCTACATTATATTTCATTACAACTTTGAAAATACAGTGTGCTTAAGTGAAAGCTGAAGGATGAAATGCATGCGTAAGCATGAGATACATGAGCACAGGGATGTTGATGATTTCCTTGTTTTTGAACATGTATGTGTAATTAACTTGCAAGGTTGATTGCTTTTACATGCATGTGATGCCATGTTGAATTGAAAGAAGTTAACTTGGTCTCCAAATGGAGATAATGATGAAGTGTTTCATCTTTCGAAAAAGAGTCCTAATGGTCTTTTTCTACATGCTTGACTTAAGGGTCATCTCCTTAAAGGCATGTTTTGTGGGCTTGTTATCTGGTCCATCATTTGTATGCATATGTAAGACATGGAGGTGTTCACAAGATGTGAAAATCTGTTTCTTTTGTTGAAGCAAGAGTTTAGTCCATCCAGTTGTTGTCTGTATGCCTATTGTTGTTAACAGTTGTTGTTGGCAGCTTGTTAAATAGGTACAAATGAAAGTTTTGTGGAGCAGATGTACTTCACATTTGTTGAGCCACCTTGGATCAATGATCAAGGCAAAGAAGCTCAAACTACCTTCTATGACCAGTTCAGTAGAAGTTCTGCAGGAAGGCAAGGAGGAAGACAGTTCTTCTCAAGAAGACCAGCCCATCCAGAGAAGGGAAGTGGTCAAAAACTTTGGTTCAGAGGCACTATGTAAAGGCAAGTGTAGGGAGGCTGAAAGAAGAGGGTGAGTCACTCTCATTTACTGTTCATATCAGTATGTCAGTCTTTTGGAGACCAAAAGTTCTTTTAGTTGGAAGACGTGATCCAAAAATGGATCCTGGATAAACCTCTAAGTCTAAAAGACTTCATGCAAGAAGTAAAAGGTGCCAAATGGCACAAATCCTTTGTAAATTAGAGGAAAATGAAAATCATAGGATGCTCTTAGAAATAGCCTCATTACAGATCTCCCTCATTCTGAATCCAACGCAATTTGAATGGACCAAAATGGACTCCAGATGAAGGAGTTATTGTAAAATGAAAATTGCCCAATGTCCTTAGAAAAGGAGGCAATTTCATTAAATTTTGAACTATATCGAAAATTTTGACTTTTAGTATAGGCTCATGGGCCAATCCATAATTGACACATGGTAGGCCGGGATTGGGCCATGTGGCCCTATTGGATTGGTCAAAGAGGAGATATCGCATTAGTGGATAACACTATCAGAGGCTGAAAACATGAAGAAAAACCATGAAAAAGAGCTATTGGAGGCTTAAACAATGGTTGAACAGGGGTCGTCGGATCCAGCTGATCAATGGTCCAGATCCGATCAGCATATTGCATCGGCGGTGATAGGTGGATCAGTAATCGCAATCGGCATTGGCATGAACCATGTATATGGGGAGGCCTCAGACTTGTGCGATCTGCGATTGCGACTTGTCGCATCGTAGGATCGCAATTGGAACATTACAATGGAGCGGGGCCACATCTATGTATATACGCGTGATCCGATGGACCAGACCTAATAGCATTACAAGCCATATTGCATGGATCTTGAGATCCATCAAACACCCCTTTTTAATGTATTTTCACAGTTTCGTTTGTTAAACAAAATGCGAAGGAGAAAGAGCCATTGTGATAAGTGACAGTGACCAATAGGTGGACCCGATGGCGCTATAAAGCAGGATTATAAATATTTGAAGTCCGAGAACTGTGTTTTCTACGGACTTTTTAGTGTTTTTACAGTGTTATCTGTGTAAATAGAGAACAACTGTTACTAAGGATTTCAAGCGCCGATTGCCCCTTACGTTACAGAAATGGTGGCCACCTCCCCTTTTGGAATTAAGCAATGATTGTGTAATGCCTGAAAGAGGGATTTGAAGTAGACAGAGGTCGGGGAGACCGAGACACAAGAATCCAAAATGAACAGGCATTGTGATTTGGATTTTAAGCCATGAATGTCAAAGACTGGGGGCTGCTGAGTTGTTGAACGGTGGCCAACTTATTGGTTGCTGAAGATGTTGTTGGAGTTTCTATTGCTGAAATCCAAGCCAAAGTAGGAAGCTAAGGAAAAAGAGGTAGTGTAGAAGCCAAGGAGGCAACGCAGAAGCAAAAGAGCAGTTGAGGGAGCCTTTGGGGTCACTTGAAGTTCAAGTGAAAAGCCAAAGAGCGTGAAGGTTGCAGAATCTAGAAAGGAGCTAGAGTGAAGAGCCAAAGAGCTTCAAGAGCCAGAGCCAAAGAGCCAGAGTTAGAGCCAAGAGCTAGAACCAGAGCCAAAGAGCCATAGTTAGAGCCAAGAGCCAGAGGGGATTAAACATTGTCTGAACCCACTGTTTTTGTACAAAATAGCAGGAGTTGAGCCAAGAGCTTGTAAGAAAAAAGACTTACACCATAATCCCAAAGAGCCTAGTTGAGTTGACTAGAGCTCACAAAGATGTAGCCCAAGAGTTGTGGGTGAACTCCTAATTTGTTGTCTTATGTGTTTGTTTTTACTGCTGCATTATTCACTATTATTTGCATTAATATATTAGTTTAAGCACATTCACATATCAGCACAAACAACATATTTTAAAGCAAATAATTAGCTGAAAACAACTACAAGCATACACCTATATTTTCAAGCATTTCTTAATTCCACATTGGTTAACCATTAAGACTTGGGAAAATTTAAAGCTTTGGAAGTGGGAGAGGTTCTTGTAGATTAGACAAGAAGCCTAAGAGCCCCATTTTCAGATCAATGCCATAGCTTAGATTGAAGTAAAGCATCGCAATTCAAGGCTCCCAAAGGACTTCCTCCAACTTGATAGATACCATCAATCCAAAATTCAAGTGTGAATGCATCTTTAAGGTTTCTTTGCCAAATGCGTACCTTTCCATCAAGGAATGCTACCTTGAAACCTTTATCTTCCATCACAAAAATAAACACCAAGTTCTTCTTCAAATCGGGTACATACATTAATTCTTGTAGATGAATGGTTTGACCTTGATTCAAGTGAACTGTAACAATACCTATCCCTTTTATAGAATAGGTGGCATTGTCTCCAAATATGATCTCCAAATTAGTCTTCTTTTCAATCAAATTTGAGAGGGCTTCTTTGTACCCAATGAAGTGCCTTGAGGCTCCACTATTAATAAATCAATGATCCAAAGTGTCCGAAGGAGAGGAAGTAGATAGAGTGGAAATAAGATAAAATTCCTTTAGTTTTTCTACAACATCACTTTCCTCATACTTGGAGTTTCTTAATATTTTGGGAGGTCAACCATTTCCATATTGATCAATGAGAATGTTCCTTTTTCCTTTATTATTGAACCTATTGTTCCTTTGATTTTCATCTCCTTTCTTGTTGTTTTTTTCATCATCCCTTGGAGAGTTCTTCTTGTGAGGACACTCTCTAGGATAGTGGCTAAACCTATTACAATTGAAACACCTTCAGTTTCTTCCTTCTTTGAATTGCTACTTGAACCCTTGACCTTGTCTCCTTGGACCAACATTATTTTTCTTCTTTACATGAGAGGAGTAAGAGGTGGGTTCATTTTCATTTGAAGGCTTGTCTCTCTCCATCATCCTCTTGAGCGCATCTAAACCAATAATTAATCAAGACTAGGAATCATATCATTGTTGAGAATGGTGGTATTAAACATATCCCATGCTCTTGAAGGGCCCCCTAGTGCAATGAGAATGAGATCCTTGTCATCTATAACTTCTCCAATAGTTAAAATTCCATTCTTGATTTTTGTGATCCTCATGAAGTAGGATTTGATGGACTCCCCTTTATCCTCTTGATGTCCTTCAAGTTGTTTTTGAGAAATAGGATTTGATTTGCAATGTTCATTTTGAACATCCCAACCAACTTATCATATCTTTCCTTAAAATTTCCCAAAGCATAAATATATGCAACCAAATGCTTTTGAATAGAATCAACCAACATTTTCTTTTCTTTGACCTAACATTTTCTAGACTTCATCTTAGCAGCATTTGTTGCATTTGAAGGAGGCTCCACCACATTTCCATGCACATAGTCCAATACTTCATGCTCCTCCAAAGTCATGTCCAAAGTCATTTTCCATGCATGATAGTCAAATTTTTCATTGAGCTTGTCCCCAGTCTTGAAGTAAGATGAAGAATCCATTAAAACTTGTCCAATAAACCTTTCTTGGTGATTGATTTTCTCTCTCTTGTTTAGGCTTTATCTTCACCTGGGCTCTCAAACATGTTTATTTTAGATAACAATGGTATTTTCTATGCTTATCACAATTACTTCAATGTTCCTTTAGTAGCCCAATGACAATTTCCAATTTAGTTTTAAATATAAAACACAATCACATTGATAGTAAAAGTAGATAGAACATGAAAAAAAATGCAAAAGACAACCTAAAATAAGAGGACACAAGATTTGGCAGATGTTAGGGAAAAACCCTAATGTGGGGAAATACCTTTGATCAGTTCTTCTTATTATTATATCAATTGTTCAACAAAGAGAGTGTACAAAAGTCAAAATTGACTTTCCAAATCAAAGTAAAAATAACCTATCAAATTTGCAGTCAACAACAGTCAAATTCATCCCTAACCAAAAATTCAAAGATGGCCAACACAATAGAAAATATTCCTTTTTGGAGCTCAGTCATACCCAGTCAAACTTTGCCTGATAAGGTGGTAAAAGTTCGCTCAAAAAAGTCCTAAAAATTATGGTCAAACTTGGTCAACTATGTGGTCACGTCTACGGTCAACCATACAATAAAAGTGCTGAGAAATTATCAGTTTCTCTACCAAAATGTATGGCCTGCCAAAAATTAAAATTTCCCACATTGCAGTCAAAGGAAGAGTCAAAGTTCTTGGTCAACACTAGCTAAGCTCCTGCAATAGTCCTAAAATTCAGCCCTGCAATTTTCCAAGAAAATTCATCCTTCTACCACACATGTGAGAGAGAGAAGATAAGCCCAATAGTTGTACAAGTCAATGAGAGAAGGAGAGAGAAGAAATGTGTATGATGATGATGCCAATTGAGGTGAGAGGGCGCTTGTGTTTATACAATTCCTTTAGGGTGAATAGTCACATCCACTAGGCTTCATGAGCCTACATGATGATGTGCCCGACCTGAACAATTTGCACATGTGTGGGCATAAATTAAAAAAAAAGCTTCTACTTGTCCAGATTGGATGATCTTAATACCAATTTTGGTCCTCTTGAAAAGCGTAATTTAATACAATCATCATCTCCATCAAATGATTTGTCACAAGGTGGAATATGGCCGTAGTTGTCAATTTTAACATTGACTATTACACTTTAGTCTAAAACGTAGAATTTTTAATTCATAAACTAGAACAATCACATTAATAAATGTGCTTGATATGACCGAAGGAATTATTCTTAAATCTTCCTAGAAAAATCATATATCATTCCATGTACTTAAAAATAAAATACTACTCAAAGTATATCACGAATGTCACAAAAATAAAATTCTATTGAAGATATATCACAAAATGAATAATAAATACCAACAAAATGAAATAGTGAAGTTGTTTGATGCCTTTCAACATCAAAACTGAAATTGAGTTTGTTAATATAGGTTGTCATTGATGTCAATATGGCAATCTTTGTGATGGAAAATTCTTGTGATACATGATGTTTCCCATTGATACCCATTGATCATAATGTTTCCATGGGGGACCCAAGGACTGAATACAATATATGGATTTATAGATAGAATAAAATCAGTAGACCCAAGGAGGAAATCCATTAGGGAAGCCATTGGAAATACATTGGAAGTAAAGAATAAGAGCAGTCAAAGAGGACACATCATCGGAAGAAGAACTATCAAAAGAGCGAAAGAGTGAAGAGAAGTCACAGGAGCTAAGAACCCAATAATGTTATTGGAAGTCATAGGAGTAAATAAAAGCCATAGGAGCGAGAACCCAACAATAAGGGCCGGAAGGAAGAAAATATTGATATCCGAGGAAGGAATAAACTATGGAAACCCTTTAAAAGTTCACAACACATGGAATAAAAAAAACCGAATGAATTAACATATCGACATATATAATATTGGTGGGTTCTATTATATGCCACTACATAAAACCCCCAATTGTGATATAAAATGTGGACCTGAAATAGTTTATGGTAACAACCCTAATGCAATATCGCATCCGCTCAAAAGTTACGTATCACAAAGAATGTTACACTCATAAGATGTCAAATTGTGATAATAATGCAGAACTATTGCACCATTATAACATAACACAATATGATATTGAATCCGTTGAATCACAAGTTTCTAAGGGCTGTCATGATGGCAGACCGACGATTGCAATAGAGTTGATCCGACAGACCGTCAATTTTGACAAGACTTCTGAACCCGACGGACCACTAATTGTGATAAAAATGTGGACCCAAGATTTATTAAAAATATCTTATTGAATATTACATCCGCTCCATCGGTAGTAGGGGTATCGAAAATGTTATATCGCAAAGCCAAAAGGTTGGGATTGCGGGATTTTCATGAAGTTGCGATTGCAGGATTTAAGTAGTGATGTGGCATGTGGGACCTCCCTGCGGGTATAGCCCCTCTTATATGGTTTCTGTGAATAACCAAGTCTATGGATGAAAGACCCTCTGATATATATTTCTAATATATAAGTCGGCCTCCCTCCAATAGATGTGTCTTTTTGGTCATTGGTGGAACATATATAAATACAAGTTAAACGTTTCACCTTAAGTATTGATCTCAAGTATTGAACATAGAAAGGAAGTAACAACTCACAACTCGTGAACTCAAAGAAGCCAAAGGACGAGCGAAAATAAGAAACAAAGGAAAGGAAGCTGAAGGTCAATGAGAAGAGAAATACAAAGTAGGATTAAGAGTTGAAGAATGAAGAATGTCAAGACTGATTGTGCATAGGGTCATTCATACAACTCAGACCTGTGTTTGACAGTAATTCAAATAATAATTCAAAAAGGTCATTTTGTGATTCTAAGAAGATTATATGAGTGTGGATAGGGTTCTCTCTAATTAAGCGCACAACCTGAAGTCGCGACAATCACTCATCTAAAGCAATTACTCCTAAAGCATCACTCCTGAAGAAGTTACTAGAACAGAGGATTGAAACGAAGAGTTATTTTTGTGCATAGCTCAGTGCAGTTCATTCTAGACACATTGAAGTTCTGTGAAGACTATTGAGGACCATGATGTATTAGTCATCATGATGTGACTTGGAATTTTTTTTTGCGTAAATATGAAGAGAAATGGTGACACATTCTATGAGACAAGGTTGCCATTAATGATGTAGCATGGAGACTACAGTGAAGTTTTAGATTGACATAACACAATGAAGAAGATTCTGAGAGAAATGTAATACAATCAAAACTTTCTTGATAAAGAAAAACTATAGGATCGGAGCCCTTGGGGTTGGTGCCTCAAAATTGGAAGGATTGGTGTCCTTGGAGTTGGTGCTCCTAAATACAAGGTTGGTGCCTTGACAAGATAGGGTAGGAGCCCTTGGGGATTGGTGGCTCAGAATTAGAAGGATTGATGTCCTTGGAGTTGGTGCTCCTAAATCCAAGGTTGGTTCCTTGACAAGATAGGGTCAGAACCCTAGGGGTTGGAGCCTCACAAAAGACCAATTTGGTTCTTTGCAACAGGTTGGAGCCTATGGAATTGAAGATCAGTGTCTTCATCAAGGGGTGGAGCACTATATATTGTACTTGATTCATTATAAATATTATATTAATAAAATCATTTATTCCTATTGCTTATTTTGTGTTCTAAATATAATTTATTTAACATGTATAAGTAACAATTGAAAAGGAGTATTGATTCACCCCCCCTCTTAGTAATTCCAAGAATTGGTATCAAAGCCCATAACTTGACACAAAGTAACTTGAAGGTTGATCAATTAGAACAGAAATATTGAAGCCAAGGAAGAAAGTCTCCAATCCTCCTAAGTATGTGTCTCCCTCAACCACCGAATTTGAGATCAATAAATTTGTGAATGCTCCGTCGTTCAATGGAAACTTCGGTATATGGGAGGCAATAATGAGGAATTTCTTAAAGACTCAGGGCATTGAAGTCTGGAAATCGATGATTACTAATAACATGATGGATGAAGAATCCAAGGAGTACAATGCAAAAGCAAGGAAGGCAATCCTGAATGGGCTACCAGATTCTATAAAGGAAAATTTAGAAAAATGTTCATCAGCGAAGGGTATATGGGACAAAATTCATGACCTTCACTCAAAAGGGGCATTTACCATGACCACTAGTCAAGAAGATGATGGAAACTAAGAAGGAAATCCATAACCCATAATGGAAATTGAAAATAATAATGATGACATCAAGGCTAAAGAAGACCTAGAAGATGAAGAGAATGAAACATATTTTGAAAAAAATCTCCTCACTAAAATTATGGCTGCTATGGAAGAGATTATTAGTTTGAAAAAGGAAAATGAGGAACTTAGGAAGAAAGCACTAGCTGGTGACCAAGACCGAACGAGGAAGGAAGTTGACTTTGTCAAGATTCAAGTACAAGAAAGGGATGAAGACCTTGCCAAGCTTAAGAAGGAATTTCATCAAAGAAAAAGAAAGCATCATGAAGAAGTCAGATCCATGACAAATCAATTGGATAAGGCAAAGAAACGAGAAGATACCTTGTCAAGCCACCTTGAACAAAGGCACAAAATCTTGAACAAACTTGAAGAAAATATTGGTCAATACAAGGAAGAGGTCTCCTCCCTTAGATCTCAACTGGAAGAAGCAAGGAAACAAGCACAAGGAGCTGAGAAGGTGATGGAAGCTTTGACATTCATAGAAGGACAAGTTGATGAAGCAAAAAATGAGAGAAACGCCATGATGTGCCAACTAGAAGAAAAGGATGATGACATCACCAAGTTAAAATCGTAAATCACTTCTCTTAAGGCCAAATTATGTGAAGAAACCAAAATCAAAGGAAGAAATGGAGAGCAATATAGAAAAAGAAAATGGAGTCAGATATCATCTCCCTTAAAATAGAAGCAAATGAAGCAATATGTATCAAGGAAGAGTTGGAGAAACCACTTGCTAAGAAGAATAATGATTACAAAAGATTGGAAGAAGAGATTGTCTCGCTCGGGAAAAAGGTAGAAGGGATGCAAAATTTTTTGAAGAGCTCCCAAGCCTTGGATGACATGCTCAGCCATCAAAGATCCCCATTTGATAAATCAGGTCTTGGCTATGAAGGAGAATCCTCAAGAAAGAATGATAATGCTTCAAACAACAAGGATGTGAGGAGGCCAAAAAAAGATATTGATGCTCCCAGTTCCAGCAAAGGCAAGGATAAGAGTCAAGGCAACAGTGAAGGAAGTCTCGCTCCAAGAAGAAGTGTAGATGACGTGAAGGATGCAAGAAGCAATGGTTATAATGAAAGAATCTCAAGGCACAAATACTTTAGAAGTGCATCAAGAAAATCTCCATCTCCCAAGTACCAAATTTTATTTCTTGACTATTGTTATGCTTGTACAAACTTTGGCCACATGGTAAAAGATTGTAGGGCATATCACAAAGATAAATATTATGGTCCTCATCAATCTATGAGAAGCAATTTTGCAAGAAATCATGAATTTCTATTCATGAACAACATATAATGCTTCAAGTGTCATAACATTGGTCATATGGCACATGATTGTAACTTGAATTGGGCTCCTACACAAGCTAGAACCATGCTAGAGAAGAAAGTTACACAAGTATGGAGAAGGAAGCAAATACAATATGAAAATCTCCTAAACTCTCCAGCCAACAACACATGTTGTTGACCTGATCTTCGATAATCTAAGCATTTGATAGGAAGACTCCATATAAAGTTAGGGGGAGCTTATGATATTTGCATTCATCAGACAGTGGACCCTCTGAATTCATGGAGTTATGCTTTCATAAGAGGATGGGAGAAGTAAGAAGATCTTAGTTCATGGGACAACCTTCCAAAATGAGAAGGGAAATGTGATAATCAATGAAATAGGTGGCCTCGATGAAATATATGGTCAAAATGTTTCAATTATGGAGAGTTTAGAAGTAGAAAATTTACATATTTCACAGAGTAGTAATTTTCAAATTAAGAGGTTGAGAGAGATACAAGTAGTTGAAGTAGATGAAGCTATCGAATGTGAATATTGCTTTTGGGAATATCAAATTGAAAATATTTTACTGTGTCAAAATGGGCATTGGGATTAGGCATTCTTGCAGAAGCTATTCATGGATGAATCCTATGAAAACCTTGATGAGTCATATATGGACATTCATAGATCATATCTCACAAACACTCCATTAAAGAACATGATCTATTATCTATCCAATAAAATCTTGTTGAATACTTCTTCCACTTGTTTACAAGACAACAAGTTTTCATGAGCTAGAAGAATTTATGCAGGCATGAGGAGTTGGTTCATTACATGATTGAATGTAAGCACATCTATCATGAACCTCATTGCTAGAAATAAGAGCACTATGATAGGGGGAGTAACATACCTATGAAGAAACTAGTCATGAACAAAAGGAGTAGCTTGATAGGGGGAGTACTTGGGCACCCCATTTTCCATTAATTTCAAAGGGGAGAGAATGTTGAAAGGACAAGAATATTGCCATCAATGACAAAGGGGGAGATTGTTAATCTAGGTTGTCATTGATTTCAACATGGCAGTGTTTGTGATGGAAAATTCTTGTGATACATGATGTTTCCCATTGATGCCCATTGATCATAATGTTACCCATGGAGGACCCAAAGGACTAAATACAATATATGGATTTATAGACAGAATAGAAGAAGTAGACCCAAAGAGGAAATCCATCAGGGAAGCCATTGGAAAGACATTGGAAATCAAGAATAGGAGAAGTCAAAGAGCAACACATCATCGAAAGAAGAACTATCGGAAGAGAGAAAGAGTTAAGCGAAGTCACAGGAGCTAAGAACCCAATAGTGTTATCGGAAGTCATAGGAGTGAAGAGAAGCCACAAGAGCAAGAACCCAATAGTAAGGGCCACAAGGGAGAAAACAATGATATTGAAGGAAGGAATAAACTGTGGAAACCCTTTAAAAGTTCACAGCGCATGGAATAAGACAAACCAAAGGAGTTATCATATCGGCATATATAATATCGATGGGTTCTATTATATGCCACTGAACAAAACCCCTAATTGCGATATAATATGCAGACCTGAAACAGTTTATGGTAACAACCCTAATGCAATATCGCATCCGCTCGAAAGTTACGTATCGCAAAGAATGTTACACTCATAAAACCTCCGATTGCAATAATAATTAAAACCCACTACACCATTATAACATAACACAATATGATATCGTATCCATTGAATTGCAAGTTTCTAAGGGATGTCATGGTGGCAGAACACCAATTGCGATAGAGTTGATTTGATAGACCACTGATTATGATAAGACTTATGGACTTGATAGACTGCTGATTGTGATAAAGGTGTGTACTCAAAGATTTATTAAAAACAACTCATTGAATATTGCATCCGCTCCATCAAAAGTATGGGTATCGAAAATGGTAAATCGTAAAGCCAAAAGGTTGTGATTGCGGGATTTAAATAATGACGTGGCATGTGGGACATCCCTATGGGTATAGCCCCTCTTATATGGTTTCCGTGAATAATCAAGTCTATGGATGAAACACTCTCCGATATATATTGTTAATATATAAGTTGGCCTCCCTCGAATAGACATGTCTTTTTGGTCATTGGTGGAACATATATAAATAAAAGTTAAATGTTTCACCTTAAGTATTGATCTTGGGCATTGAGCATGGAAAGGAAGTAATGATTCACAACTTGTGAAATCAAAGAAACCAAAGGACAAGTGAAAATAAGAAATAGAGGAAATGAAACCAAAGTCTGATCAAAGGAGAAATACACAGGAGCATTAAGATTTGAAGAATGAAGAAAGCCGAGACTGACTGCACATAGGGCCATTCATACAACTTGGACTTGTCTTTGACAGTAATTCAGATAAAATTCAAGAAGGACATTTTTTTCCTTGGAGTTGGTGCTACTAAATCCAAGGTTGGTGCCTTGACAAGATAGGGTCAGAGCCCTTAGGGATTGGTGCCTCAGAATTGGAAGGATTGGTGTCCTTGGAGTTGGTGCTCCTAAATCCAAGGTTGGTGCCTTAAAAAGATAGGGTTAGAGCCCTAGAGGTTGAAGCCTCACAAAATACCAAGTTGGTGCTTGGCAATAGGTTGGAGCCTAGGTAATTGAAGATCAATATATTCATCAAGGGTTCGAACCCTATATATTGCACTTGGTTCCTTATAAAGATTATATTAATAAAACCATTTATTCCTATTGCTTATTTTGTTTTCTAAATATAATTGATTTAACTGGTATAAGTAAAAATTGAAAAGGAATACTGATTCATCCCCCCTCTCAGTATTCCCAATATTTGGTATCAAAGCAAATACCTTCACACAAAGCCTAACAGCTTGAAGGTTGATCAATTAGAACACAAATAGTGAAACCAAGGAAGAAAGTTTCCAATCCTCCTAAAGATGTGTCTCCCTCAACCACGGAAGTTGAAATCAATCAATTTTTGAAGGGTCCATTGTTCAATGGAAACTTTGATATATGGGAAGAAAGAATGAGGAATTTATTAAAGACTCAAGGCATCGAAGTCTTGAAATTGGTGACTATTGATAACATTATGGATGAAGAATCCAAGGAGCACGATGCAAAAGCAAGGAAGGAAATCATGAATGGGCTACCAGATTATATAAATGACAATTTAGAAAAGTGTTCATCAGCGAAGAACAATGTAAACTTTGAAACGGGAACTGTGGCCCAAAAACCCCAAAAAAACATAAAAAATAGTGCTAAAAACGAAAAGTGTGTATACTGGAACGATGTTTTTATTTTTTAGGCGTAAATTTTGAACATGTTTTAAAAATGGCAGTGAATACGAAATTTACTGTGAAATTTATGTGCAAATAATAGCTTCAAAATGAAAGTAATGATACTGGAACAATGATTTTTTTTTTAGGGTCAATTTTCGAAATTTTAAAAAATGCTAATAAAACCAAATTTTTATGTCTCAAACAAATTTATTTATGAGGAAAAAACACATTAATGTTTTTGGTAGAATATCATTTTTCTTTCCTAAGTATAAATTTAACATGTTTTCAACCATAACATGCTAGATACAAAAGAAATTGAAAATTTTTCAACTGTAAAATTAAGAAACCATGACATTATGAAAAAATTACATCTCTAAATGAATTCAAAAGTCTTTATTTGTATACTAAATAAAACATACATTATATCTCTAATTTGATATTGCATTGTAGATATTTAAACAATAAAATTTATCATACTTAAGACATATAATCCAACAACATAAAAATGATTCATAACTTCTCATTTAACACCATATGGAAAACATTAATTTTATTTGAAGATACGATGCATACATCAGTTATATAAACTGTCTTAAACAATTATTCAAAATCACTCATATTTTCTTGCACACCATTAGAATTCACATCTTCAGATGAGTGACTGGATGCTGACGAAGATGTTCCATATTCTTCTCTTTCATCAACTAGTGCCCCATCTGAGTCCACATGCATGCTGAATATTCCAGGTTTCAAATTTCTTCTAGATCTACGACTGGTTTCAACAGACTCCCATGTCAACACTGTTCCTTCTGGTAACAACCTTTTCCGAATCTCTATCGTCATGAAGCGAAGAGCTCCTCTCTTTGTTAAATTGAAGTCATAAACAAGTATGTCAACATCCTCCAATTGTAATATGTCTGTGCGGCGATGATTTATATTTGTACCCTTTCTTTTTCTTTTTCCGCCATTTTTTTGTCAGCTACCATCTCTGGCTTATACACACCATTGAATGGGTGTGTATTTGTGGCATACCAATGTACTTCAACACCTGTAACATCCTCATTTTCTGTAAAGACTTTTATAACTTTAGCAACCCAAAATGGATAGCCATTGGGATCTCCATCTGCTAGCACTGCAATCATGCAACCCTCCTTAATATCCTGTACTGAACCCCTGTAAAGGTCATCCATGGCTTCACGTTGTGCACGAGAGCTTCTGGAACCAATATACATCTCTCTTTCCATTGCCTGTGAAGAATTAATAATACCTTGACTTTGTTGCTGTTCAACAATGTTTACTTCCTCATGTTCATTCGACACATTTTGTGGCCAACTAAATGGATTTTTCAAAGGTATATCTTCATTTGTTGTTGTTGAAATGATATCACTTTGATTATTGAAAAATGATTCCCACCAAACTGAATCAACAATGTCAAAGTACTCATATGTATATCTAATACATTTTTTAATTTCTTCCAGGCAATCAGAATAATTTATATGTCTATTTTGTCTGTGTGCATTCTGAACTTCACCAACTGATTGTAACAACAATATTTTTGATGCAAATATTGGACGATCTGGAATGAACTTCAAAAATTGCAAACCTGATGACGATGCCCATTCTGTAGTAGTTGAAAACTTCTTGCCCCATATTAGTGTTTTCCCATCAATTTTTTTGATACGAAATTGATGTTGGAAGCTAATGTCATTAAGTTGTTCAATGCATTTCCCCTCACCATATGATCTCAGAATAAACCTTCGCATGTCAACAGTTTCTTCCAACACATCAAACGTAGGCTCTGGCATGTATGATTTCTTAATACATTCAATTAGTGATGGCAAGCTCCCAACTTCCTTCCTCCTCAATGTGACTGAAAAACGACTGAACATCTGATCAATATGGTCATGAGTGTGCCCAACAAGAAGGAAACCAACCTTTACCTTTTGAAAATTCTCAATTCAACAAGCATGTTTAGATATCCAAAAACAACCTGATTTTTGTTTTCACGGAAAGTGTTGTCCAATTGTAGATACAAAACTTCAAGAAGATTACCAGACCAATGAGAAATCACATCATGAATTATGGTTATGGTCAGATTTGCATCATTATGAATATTTGGAGCTATGAAGTACACCCTTGGCAACATTTTCCCATTGAAGACCATACAACTGACCAAGTGAAACTGAATAAAATTTTCCTCTTGTAAATTTTTGGGTGTGCGAACAAAATGTGGTAAAAGTGTTTTCTTCTGGTCCATACCATCAATTATCAAACCCAAATATTTATTCGGATTATCATAACACTTCTTTCGATGCTTGTACAACTTCTTCCTTTCATTTGTTTATTGTTCGCAATGCTCCTGAAGTTCTTTGACAATTAAATCTACACAACATAAAAGAAATTCATTAAGAAATATGTTTTCATAGTTGATGACTATACAATTTTAAAAGTTAAAGTTATGAACGCTTACCTCTTTCTGAGCCTTCACATTTGTCCCTTTTTTATTTAAGAGAAGCACATGTACTGCAAATCCCCATCCTTGTCTTCTTAGGAATACAGACATTATTGAATTCTTTCTTCCATATCTTCACAAAATATTGATATGTAATAAATTGGCCATGTCCCTCAGCACCTTCTGCATATTCTTTGTATAAGTTGTAGATTTCTCGTCTTGAAAAATTATCTGGAATATGTATTGTCTCTCTATTTGGCATACACTCTCCATGCTTTGAAAAGAAATCTTTCATCCATGACATTGCAGTGTTTGATAATGGCCCAAACTGTCTTTTATGACGTACTTCTGAATAAAATGTGGGATCCTTTTCCAAATTTTCTTGAATTCTCGAGAGACAAAAATTCCCAATCGAATGAAACATTTTGAAAGCTTTTCTACACAATAATAAATTCCTAATATGATAATCATAACCTGACAATGTAGATTGCATGCATCCAACTAAATATGAATTTTGCATGCTTTTATTCATTGACAAATATCTCTTCCTGCTTTCTAATGCAAATGTGAAATCCATATGTTTCAAGCAATTTTTTTGGAAACATTCACTTGAAATGAGAGCACTGATAGAACTTCTTCTCGTCAGATATTCTGCTCTACCCCTTGTATAACTAGAACAGCTTGCACTTATACGAAAAGGTCTACTCCTACTCCTCGATACAATATTTCTTGGCAACATCTCCATCATTGGATCATCATTTTTATAAGGATTTTCATCATCATTAAGAGGAATGTTATCCACACTATCATCAGCTCTGCTTTTTAGATATTGACTTAGAGGATACTCTTCATCTTTCCCTTCTTCAGTGCCAATGTCATAGTCTTTAGAATTCGGACTGAATGGAAAATTTGACTCAATGTTTAATGGATATTCTTCCTCATGTGCATTGTCAGTGCTACTCTCATAGTCCATAGAATTAGGACTACGTTGAAAATGAGACTGTTTACTTATTGAAGATGCTACATCCTGTCCTTTGTCACTGCTACCTTTATAATCATTAGAATTAGGACTAACTGCATGATCCTGTCCTTCATCACTGCTGCTCTCATAGTCCTTAGAATTAGGACTAAGAGGACACTGTGACACTCCAATATTTTGAAATTCATCATCCTGCGCTTCATCACTGCTTCTCTCATAGTCCTTCGAATTAGGACTAAGTGGACACTTTGACACTCCATACTTTTGAAATTCATCACCACGCTCTTCATCACTACTGCTCTCATAGTCCTTAGAGTTAGGACTAAGTGGACACTTTGACACTCCATTCTTTTGAAATTCATCACCACGCTCTTCATCACTGCTGCTCTCATAGTCCTTAGAATTAGGACTAAGTGGACACTTTGACACTCCATTCTTTTGAAATTCATCACCACGCTCTTCAACACTGTTGCTCTCATAGTCCTTAGAATTAAGACTAAGTGGACACTTTGACACTCCATTCTTTTGAAATTCATCACCACGCTCTTCATCACTGCTGCTCTCATAGTCCTCAGAATTAGGACTAAGTGGACACCGTGACACTCCATTCTTTTGAAATTCGCCATCATACACTTCAAAACTGTTGCTCTCATAGTCCTCAGAATTAGAACTAAGTGGACACCGTGACACTCCATCCTTTTGAACTTCACCATCATGCTCTTCAAAACTGCTACTCTCATAGTCCTCAAAATTAGGACTAAGTGGACATCGTGACACTCCATTCATTTGAACTTCACCATCATGCTCTTCATCACCGCTTCTTTCATAGTCCTTAGAATTAGGACTAAGTGGAATCTATGACTCTTTATTAATTTGAAATTCTCCATCCCCTCTTTCATCAGTGCTGCTCTCATAGTCTTTAGAATGGGGACTAAGTGGAAGAATTGACTTTCTATTCATAGTGGAAGAATTCCCGCTATATTCATCAATATGAATCGAATTTTTATGCGATGAAGATGTTGATGGTGTATAAAACGAAACTTCACTATCAGAACCATCCATCCTTTTGAAATAGGAGATGTTGAATGATACAAATGGAGTCTCCTAAGGATATTATATAGCTTAAAGAATGAAATATTCCCTCCAAAATTATTCCCTCCAAAAAGTTTCGCGAAAATATTTCCCTCCAAAAATTTTCGCTAAATAATTTCCCTCCAAAAGTTTGTTAGATTTATTTACCTTCATTAATTTATTCTACAATTTATTGAAAAATGCAAACTAAATTTTTTTATGAAATAAATCACTAAAATTAAAATTGTAAACTATAACTTGTACATTAATTATTGTAATAGTTAAAGTATATAATATTTACTAACAACTGAATTTTTTTTAAATTTTTATAATATATTCTAAAACAAATTAATCCCACATTCAATCCGCTGTAAAACAATTCTACAATATTCGCTCTATAATATTTTAAAACAAATTATCCCACATTAATCGTACGGAAAAACATCTTCGTAATTTCACTTATATATTAAATTTCATTATCACTATTACTCACGTCACATCCAGGTTTTCTGAGGTTCGTTGAAAGACTCGTGAATTTGTGGAGCAGCTGTATTGTTATCAACAACATATTGAACAAAGAATTCTCACAATTGAAAGGTAAGTTCAATTTTTTTCCTTCAAAATTTTCATATTAAATTAATTTAATGAAGAAGATTTTTTTTTTTTAAATTAATAATTTTTTTGAACATGGTGGGCCTGATCAAACTCAATCGCCCAATAACCGTGGGTAGGCCGTCATCGTGCCCCCCATGTCCCACGCCACCCTCCCTCAACCCATGCGCCCTCCCCCCTCACCTCTCAGCCTCCCCCCAACCCATTACCGACCTCTCCCCCTCACCCATGGCCTCTTCACCTTCCTACCCAACCCATGTGCCCCCCTCCTCAACTCCCCTCCCTCACCTCCCCCACCCCCTAACTCCCACGCACCCCGCCCAACCCAATCCCCAGCCCACGCCCCCCTAACACCCCATCCCCCCACCCCGTGGGTCCATCCCCCTACCCCCCCATCCCCCCAACCCCCCTCCTCCTCCCCCTCCCCCCTAACCCCCCTCCAGCCAACGGCCCCCCCACCCCCCGTGGGTCCCCCCGCCCCCCCACCTTACCCCCTAACCCCTACCCCTAGGGCCCGCCCCTACCCAACACCCCTACCCCTAGCCCGCACCCCGCCACCCCCTAACCCCTACCCCCCACCCTTCCCCCCCCCAACCCCGAGCCCTCCCCCCCCACTTCCCCCCTCCTCACCCCCTAACCCCCCCTACCCCCCCCCCCTCACCCCCTATCCCTACCCACCCCCCCCTCCCCCCTACCCCTACCCCCCCCCCCCCTCACCCCCTACCCCTACCCCCGTGCCCCTACCCCTAACCCCTCCCCCCTCACCCCCTATCCCTACCCCCCCCCTCACCCTCACCCCCTATCCCTTACCCCCCCCCCCCCTCACCCTATCCCTACTCGGCCCCCCCCCCCCCCTCACCCCCTACCCCTACCCCTACCCCCTCCCCCCTCACCCCTACCCCTACCCCTACCCCCTCCCCCCTCACCCCTACCCCCACCCCCGTGCCCCCCCCCCCCTACCCCCCCCCCCCTACCCCCCTACCCCCCCCCCCTCACCCCCTCCCCCTAACCTCGTACCCCCCCACCTACCCCCCTACCCCCTCCCCCCTCACCCCTACCCCTACCCCGTGCGCCCCCCCTACCCCCTACCCCCGTGCGCCCCCCCTACCCCCCCTACCCCCTACCCCTACCCCCCTACCCCTACCCTCCCCTCCCGGCCCACGGACCCCCCTCCCCACCCCTCGGCCCCCCCGCCCCCTCCCCGCTGCTCCCCATTACGACCTCCCATGCAGCCCTCCGCCCTGCCCGACCGGCGAGCGGTCGATTCCGGGAATCGACCGCCCGCCGATCGGGCAGGGTGGAGGGTCGCGCGGGTGGTGCTGGCCTCAGAATCGACTGCCCGCCGGTCGGGCGGGGCGGAGGGCCGCGCCGAGCGGCGGGGGAGATGGGGAGCAGCAGGGAGAGGGGGGGAGGGGAGGGGGGGCCGTGGGTCGGGGGGGAGGGGAGGGGAGGGGGGGGTAGGGGGGGGGCACGGGCAGGGGTCAAGGGGTGGGTGGGGGGGTAGGGGGGGGCATGGGTAGGGGTTAGGGGGTGGGTGGGGGTGTAGGGGGGGGCACGGGTAGGGGTTAGGGGGTGGGGGGGGTAGGGGTTAGGGGGGGGGCACGGGTAGGGGTTGGGGGGGGGGGGGGTAGCGGGGGCATGGGTAGGGGTTTGGGGGGGGGAAGGGGGGGGCGTGGGGGGGTTAAGTGGGTGCATGGGGTAGGGGTTAGGGGGTGGGGTTAGGGGGTGAGGGGGGTGGGTGGGGGGGTTAAGGGGGGGCACGGGGTAGGGGTTAGGGGATGGGGGGTTAGGGGAGTTAGGGGGTGTTAGGGGTGGGGGGCCGTGGGGTGTGTAGGGGAGTTAGGTGGGGGGGCCTGGGGGGGGGTAAGGGAGTTAGGTGGGGGGGCCTGGGGGGGGGCGGCGCTAGGTTAGGGGAGTTAGGGGGGGTGTGTAGAGGAGTTAGGTGGGGGGGCCGGGGGAGGGGGGGAGTTAGGGGGGCCGTGGGGGGGAGGTTGGGTAGGGGGTTGTGGGGGGCGCATGGGTAGGGGGTAGGCGGCTCGCCCTCACTTGCCCAGCAGTCCACTTAGCTTCGTCGTCCATGACCCGAGCTCCCGCCCGCCCATCGACCCGCCCGCCCACCCATTAGAGGTGGCTGGGCCATTTTGATTATACAAATAACAAATTTATGGTATATTTTCATTGTTAATTTAAGTTGATATGCCTTTTTTTATTTACTAATTTACGTATTTTTATGTTTTAGGAAAATGGCATCAAGGAAAATTTCTGTGAATCTTTCTGGACCAAAGACTCTTAGAGGTGCATCTTCGAAAAACATTGGTGAACGAACTCCACCTGAGCTCATGGCTACAAATCATTCAAGTGCCTTAAGTGATAAGAAGATAATTTCAGACTGGAAAACTTCAAAAGAGCTTAAATTTTCATCAATGGCCTGGTATGTGAAAGAAAGAGAGAGCACAAATGTGAATATATATCTATATATTGATACACCCCATAATAATGAAAATTTGGAGGTGATGGGAAGAGTCATAGATATGTGTTCGGTACCGAACACTGAAGTTGTTTACGTACTTACAAAAGCTCCCAAGTCACATGAAAGGATTAAATACCGACTATCATATTCATTATATGACACGAGAGAGGTATCTACAAAGTTGTGTAAACAAATCGTAAATGAGATGACACAAAACATCGTAAGTATTGTTATTTGTATTTTTATTTTGCGTTCTTGAAAGTGTCTCGCTAGATTTTTTTAATTTTGTTTTTATTGACATATGATATTTTGTTTGGCAGAATTTTGTTGAAAGTTGTTCAATTAGGTTGGGAGGCATTCATTTCATAGAGCATGATATCATGAAAGTTGTCAGCCATTTTTAGTCAGTGTCAGAAGAAGATATGGAAAACATGGAAAATGTAGTAATTGATGATGCTACAAAACTACATCCAAAGAATCAGAAAAGAAGGTCTCTGGTGGATAAATCTAGCAAGGGTAAACAAGTTACTTTTGAGGACGATGAAGTTGAAATTGACAGTGAAGCATATGTTGCCATTACTGAAGATGACATTGGAACTGAGAAAAGTCGTAAAAGACCAAAAGTAACAATGCCCAAGAATAAATCTGTTGAGAATGTTATGACGAAGAAAAGTAGAGTTGAAGATCTTGAAGTAGTCATTACCAGCAGTCAAGAACCTAGTGAAACTTCAAAAGAAAGTAGAGAAATCATTACACCAAGAGCTGATTTAAATGATGGAATTATCAAAACAAAACAAAATGCCATTCGACAGAACTTGACAAAAAGAAACTTAATTGATGGTGGTCGTACATTTTAGCTAAATGTCAGACAAACCTATAGAAGGACAATGCCAATATCAAGTCAGAAAGCCACATCATCTGCATGTTCACAACTTGAAGACATTGATGAGGTATAATCCATATGCTCATGTGGTTAGTTATGTGCTTCTTTTTGATCCACTTCAAGTTCCCAACAAAGAAGCATTTGATAAGTCAAAATGTTTTGAATACAATTATTATGTGCTTGGGGGGAACCATTCTGTAGAAGCTCAAAGACAATTGATGGAGGAATATCCTAATAACCCACGTTTTGAAACAATAAAATCTATCATTTGTGCTGGTTTAAATGAAACAGAAGCAAAGTTAGTAGCATGGGACCATAATTCAGATAATGAATATAGGATGTCTATGACTTTCATCCAAAGGGTTAGATTTAATCATAGTGAATTTCAAGAAAAATGTGGTGGGGATAGGATACATGTTACTGCAGATTTCCGAAAGGAATGTTGTATGGAAATAGGCTATCAAATTGAAGAGAAAACCAATTCAAAAGGTGGAAAAGACAACAGACATAGTGATTTATTCAGAGGTGTTGATAACATTTTCCAATTGGCATTTAGAACTGGAGATGTTTGGAAGTTGATTGATAATTTTTACCATGTGGGAAGACATTGGCATTAAAGACCAGAGGGTCAAAAAATCTAAGCCATTGATATGTAGCAACAGTAAATCAGCTCCTGAACTGAAGCAACTTCCAGACAATATGACCATCACGCCTTGGAGGGCGATGCAAGGAGTGAAAGACGAAAAAATTGTCAAAACAATATTATCTCGTGTGAGGTCAGGGGAATTATCATTGGAAGAAATGTATGAAGAATTTCAAAAGTAAGTTTGCTGAATTATTTTTATTTATTTCCAGGATTATATTTATCTTTTAAATAAAACATGTTGTTCTTGGTACTATTTGTTATACATATCATTATATTAACTTTTTGTTACTTTATCTATGCAGTCACAAAGTTTACATGAAAATTCAGAACAAATGGTTAGATTGTTGAATGAAGATAGTTGGGATGATGTTGTATGCAGCTATCCAGATTGAAGTTCTACATCAACATTAAAAGCTTTTTATCTTGCATTTAAAAAGGTATCTTGATTTATACATTCAGTTTTATTCATCTGTGTACTATTTTTAATTTAAAACTTACACATATATTTGTTTATTTGATTAAAGATGAGGAAGGAAGATAATGGAGCACCAGACAATTTCAAGACTTTTATTGAAAAAATAAAGATTGAAAGACTGAGGAAGCATCGTATTAAGAATGTTGAACTTGATCCAACTCTTAATCATTTCATTTGGAATGGGCTAGACACTATTCAATATCAAGTAATACAAGGCGACTGTGAAGACATTGCTAAACTCATACCAAAAAGGGATTATGCCCTAGTTATTGCAGATATTCCCCATGGTTTCAATATTCCAAACATTTACTATGATAGTGACCCTTATACTTATCAAGCTTTTAATAAAGTGGTTGCGGGATTTGTAGAAGTGACGTCATCACCATTATGGAGATTTGTGACATTTCATTTAGACACACAATTGGCAATGATATTGTCAAGCTTCAAGGGGAAAACAAATTCAAGGATGTAGCTTACATGGTATGACGTTTAATAGGTATATTTGATTAATGTTGAAAAATTCATTTATGTACAAGTTAACTGAACTTTTAGTATTTCATGTTACAGGAAAAATTCAAATCTTCTTAACAATGAAGATCAACAATTTATAAATGACTGTGAGTTCATTCATATTGATAGTTGGGCAAAAGATGATAGCCATATGTCTATGATTTCTAATCGGGTGGACGGAAAGAGTCATAGCCAAATACTGACTTATGATGTTGTTGTGAGAAAACTAACATATGAAGACAAAGAAACGAAAGGATAGATAGTTAACATTTATCAAAAACCACAATTATTGATTAACTATCTATAGGCATATGTTCAAATGAAGGAGATTGGGTTCTGGATTTATTTTCTGGCTCAGGTAGGTTTTGCTATATGGAATTGAATTTCAATATGTTCTTTTTTTAATTAATATGTCACTGTACTAATTTACTTCATTATTTTTTTTGTGCTTGATAATTAGGTACCACACTAGCATGATGCCTTCAAAAAGGAAGAAATTGCATTGCAATTAAGAAAGATCCATTACAATGCAATTTCATTCAGCAAAGAATTAATGCTCTTTAATTTCTTCCAGATGCAATGCAAGAAATTGGGTTGAAGAAAGGGGACTTTAGTGAATCACATGTGGCAAAAAAGGCAAAGGAACCCCAACCACCATTACATGGTATGTTTGGAAAGACATACATGGGGAGATTCGCAGACATCAAAGACCCATTAGAAGAGGAAAATGTGCAAAATGAAGCAGAAAATATTATGGAAGAAGACAATGATGAAACTCTAGAGGATGAAGAGTTTGGATTACGTGACATTGTTGATTAAATTTAAGTTATTCTTGGAAATCAAGTTTTGCAATGTTTTGACTCTGACATTTTATGAAAAGAATAATCAATCAATTAAAGTTGTTATGTGTTCAATATTTGTAATTTGTGATTTTCGCTTGATTTTTAAGTTAATTATTATTTTTTGAAAAAAAAGTGATTATTGTTATTTTTTTGACATGAAATTCATTAAAAAAACTATTATTTGACCATTTTTAGTTTAAAATTTTTGTATAAAAATTGTGATTTTGACATGTTAATTCTAGCAAAAAATTATCAAGACATGTAGTTTTTTTGTTATTTTTATGTTAAAAATGGTTATTTTTATGTTAAAAATGGTTATTTTTATGTCCATTGTTAAAAAATATTGTTTTTTAGAAACAATTATTTCATGTGGATTGAAAAATTAATTAAGGATGTATAAATATGTAGATTATCTAAAATTCAAACTATCGACTTTCTAATTTAAAAATGCAAAACAATAAAAACCCCACTACAAAAAAAATTAAAATTAAAATAGAAAACAAGAAAATATGAAGAAAACAACCACTTCAAAAACTATAAAATTTAGAAAATAATTATTTACATTTCATACACTAGAAAATTTAAAGTCAAAAAATAGGTCTTTTAAAAAAAGGGTGTGATGCAGAATACTCACTTTTTTTAAATCAGCATGAAAATCACTACCATTCTAAAATGTAATGCACATGAAAAAAATTAAAGTTCCAAAAACTATGCTCTAAAAAAAACATGTGTGTTCTGCATCATCCCTTTTCAAAATCAGGTCATTTTTTTGCTATCTGTACGAAACGGGTAACAGTATCAGTTCCCGTTTCAAAGTTTACATTTTTGAAGGTATATGGGACAAACTTCATGAACTTCACTCAAAAGGAGCATTGAACATGACCACTAGTCAAGAAGATGATGGAAACTAAGAAGGAAATCCAAAACCCATTATGGAAACTGAAAATAAGGATGATGACATCAAGGCTAAAGAACACCTAGAAGATGAAGAGAATGAAAAATATTTTGTAAAAGATATCCTCACTAAACTTATGGTTGTTATGGAATGGATTATCAGTTTGAGAAAGGAAAACCATGAACTTAAGAAGAAAGCACTAGCTCGTGACCAAGACCAAACAAGGAAGGAAGTTTACCTTTTCAAGATTCAAGTACAAGAAAGGGATGAATAGCTTGCCAACCTTAAGAAGGAATTTCATCAAAGAAAAATAAAGCATCATGAAGAAGTCATATCCATGACAAATCAATTGGATAAGGCAAAGAAACAAGAAGATACCTTGTCAAGCCACCTTGAACAAAGGAAAAAAATCTCGAACAAACTTGAAGTAGAGATAGGTCAATACAAGGAAGAGGTCTCTTCCCCTAGATCTCAACTAGAAGAAGCAAGGATACAAGCACAAGGAGCTTAGAGGGTGATGGAATCTTTGACATTCATAGAAGGACAAGTTGATCAGGCAGAAAAGGAGAGAAACACCATGATGTGCCAACTATAAGAAAAGGATGACAACATCACCAAGTTAAAATCATAAATCACTTCTCTTAAGGCCAAATCATGTGAAGCAACCAAGATAAAGGAAGAAATGGAGATTATTCTAGCAAAATAAAATGAAGAAATTTTCAAAAATGAATTGAGATATCATCTCCCTTAAAATAGAAGAAAATGAAGCAATACATGTCAAGGAAGAGTTGGAGAAACCACTTGCTAAGAAGAATAATGATTGCGAAAGATTGGAAGAAGAGATTGTCTCCCTCAGGGAAAAGGTAGAAGGGATGGACAATTTTTTGAAGAGCTCCCAAGCCTTGGATGACATACTCAGCCATAAAATATCCCCATTTGATAAATCAAGTCTTGGCTATGAAGGAGAATACTCAAGAAAGAATGATAATGCTTCAAACAACAAGGATGTGAGGAAGCCAGAAAGAAATATTTATGGTCCCAGTTCCAGCAAAGGCAAGGATAAGAGTCAAGGAAACAATGAAGGAAGTCTCGTTCCAAGAAGAAATGTAGATGATGTCAAGGATGCAAGAAGCAATGGTTATAATCAAAGGATCTCAAGGTAGAAAGACTTCATAATTACATCAAGAAAATATCCATCTCCCAAGTACCAAATTTTATTTCTTGGTTATTGTTATGCTTGTACAAACTTTGGCCACATGGAAAAAGAATGTAGGGCATATCACAAAAATAAATATTATGGTCCCTGTCTATCTACGAGAAGCAATTTTGCAAGAAGTCATGAATTCCTGTTCATGAACAACATAGAATGCTTCAAGCGTCATAACATTGGTCATATGTCACGTGATTGTAACTTGACTTGGGCTCCTATAGAAGTTAGAACCATGCCAGAGAAGAAAGTTACACAAGTATGGAGAAGGAAGAAAATACAATCGTAAAATATCCTGAACCCTTCAGCCAACAACACATGTTGTTGACCTGATCTTTGAAAATATAAGCATTTGATGGGAAGACTCTACATACAAATGGGGGGGCTTATGATCTCTGCATTCATCAAATGGTGTACCCTCTGAAGTCATCGAGTTACAAGTTCAGAGGAGGATGGGAGAAGAAGGAAGATCTTCATTCATGGGAGAGTCGATTAACTTCCAAAATGAGAAATGAAAGGCGATAATCAAGGAAATAGGTGACCTCAATGAAATACATGGTCAAAAAGTAACAACTATACAAAGTTTAGAAGTAGAAAATTCAGATATTACACAGAGTAATAATTTTCAAATTAAGAGGCTGAGAGAGATACAAGTAGTTAAAGTAGATGAAGCTATCAAATGTGAATATTTCTTTTGGTAATATCAAATTGAGAATATTGTATAGTGTCAAAATAGGCATCGAGATTAGGCATTCTTGTAGAAGCTATTCATGGATGGATCCTACGAAAACCTTGATGAGCCATATCTGGACATTCATAGATCATCTCTCCATAACACTCCATTGAAGAACATGATTTATTATCTATCCAATAAGCTATTGTTGAATACTTCTTCAACTTGTTTACAAGACAAAAAAAAATCACGAGCTAGAAGAATTTATGGAGGCATGGGGAGTTGGTTCATTACATGATTGAATGTAAGCACATCTATCATGAACCTCATTGTTAGCAAGAAGAGCACCACGATGGGGGGAGTAACATACCTATGAAGACGCTAGTCATGAACAAAAGGAGAAACTTGACAGGGGAAGTACTTGGGCACCCTGTTTTCCATTGATGTCAAAGGGGGAGAGAATGTTGAAAGGACAAGAATATTGCCATAAATGGCATAGGGGGAGATTGTTAATATAGGTTTTCATTGATGTCAATATGTAAGTGTTTGTGATGACAAATTATTGTGATACATGATGTTTCCCATTGATTCCCATTGATCATAATGTTTCCCATGGAGGAACCAAGGACTGAATACAATATATGGATTTACAGGTAGAATAGAAGCAGTAGGCACAAGGAGGAAAGTCACCAGGGAAGCCATTGGAAATACATTGGAAGTCAAGAATAGGAGAAGTCAAAGAGGAACACATCATCGAAAGAAGAACTATCGGGAGAGTGAAAGAGTGAAGAGAAGTCATAGTAAGAACCCAACAGTGCTATCAGAAGTCATAGGAGCTAAGAACCCAACAGTGCTATCAGAAGTCATAGGATTGAAGGGAAGCCACAGGAGCGAGAACCCAACAATAAGGGCCACAAGGAAGAAAAAAGTGATATTGAAGGAAGGAATAAACCGTGGAAACCCTTTAAAAGTTCACAACGCATGTAATAAAACAAACCTAATGAGTTGTCATATCGACATATATAATATTGGCAAGATCTATTATATGCCACCGCACAAAACCTCCGATTTTCATATAATATGCGGACCTGAAACAATTTATGGTAACATCCCTAATGCAATATCGCATCCACTTGAAGTTATGTATCCCAAAGAATGTCACACTCATAAAACCTTCGATTGCGATAATAATGCAGACCCGCTGCACCATATTAACATAACACAATATCATATCACATCCTTCGAATTTCAAGGTTCTAAGGGATGTCATGATGGCAAACCATCGATTGTGATAGAGTTGATCTGATAGACTTCCAATTGCTATAAGAATTGTGCACTCGACAGACTGCCAATTGCGATAAAGGTGTGGACCCGAAGATTTATTAAAAATAGCTTATTGAATATTGCATCTGCTCCATCTGTAGTAGGGGTATCAAAAATGGTATATTGTAAAGCCAAAAGGATGTGATTGTGGGATTTTCATGAAGTTGTGATTGCGGAATTTAAGAAATGATGTGGCATGTGGGACCTCCCTGTGGGTATAGCCCCTCCTATATCGTTTCCATAAATAATCAATTCTATGGATGAAAGACTCTTCGATATATATTTTTAATATACAAGTCGGCCTCCCTCCAATAGACGTGTCTTTTTGGTCATTGGTGGAACATATATGAATACAAGTTAAATGTTTCACCTTAAGTATTGATCTCGGGCATTGAACATAGAAAGGAAGTAACAGCTCATAACTCGTGAACTCAAAGAAACTGAAGGACATGTGAAAATAAGAAATAGAGGAAAGGAAGCCGAAGGTTGATGAGAAGAGAAATACACAGGAGCATTAAGAGTTGAAGAACGAAGAAAGTCGAGACTGACTACGCATAGGGTCATTCATACAACTCAGACCTGTGTTTGACAGTAATTTGGATAAGAGTTCAAAAATGACGTTTTGTGGATCTAAGAAGATTATCTGAGTGTGAACAGGGTTGTCTCTAATTGAATGCACAACCTGAAGTCGCAACAGTCACTCCTTTTAAGAAGTTACTTCTAAAGCATCACTCCTGAAGTAGTTACTAGAAAGGAGGATTGAAACAGAGAGTTCTTTTTGTGTAGAGCTCAGTGTATTTCATTCTAAACACATTGTAGTTGTGTGAAGACTATTGAGGACTATGATGTATTATTCATGATGATGTGACTTGGAAATTTGTTAGGGTAAATATGAAGAGCAATGGTGACACCTTCTATGAGACAAGGTTGTTGTTGGCATTATGATACAAGTGTTGTCCTTGATGGCAACTCACTCAGAGACAGGTACAAGTAATGGAAACTTAATTAGAGGACAGATCTTAGTACAGCAGGCCAAGAAAGTTAATACACGCAGGTTCATTAAGCCCAAGTCGCATGTACACGCCGGTTCACTATATACCAAGTCGCGTGTACGCAGGTTCGCTATATACCAAGTAGGGTATACACGCAGTTTCATAAACGGAAAAGAGCATACATGTTGGAAAGCTTACTTTTGGTCCGTGGTAGTTAGTCCTTGGAATTTGTGCCTATGGTTTTGGACCATGGAGTCTCGACAGACGTGTTGATCCCTAGTATTGAGTTGATGGTATTGGGTTACTATGGTTTTGGACCGTGGTATTGTGAAGGGCCTAAAGCTATATAAGGAGAAAGATCATTAGGCCAAAGTGTGAGTGAGTGATGAAGATCTGAGGAAGTGTGAGATCCAAATGCTGGTTATGGGTTGGTGATCTGAACCAAGGTTTCACTCATGTGGAGGATGATGGAACGAGATCTCAAGGCTTGGAATAATTATCTTCATATGGTTTGATTGTGGACAGACTAGATCTACTGACGCATGCTTATTATTATTATGATCTGGGTATGTTTTGATGACTGATATAGCTGCGAAGTTTTAAGCTTGAATTTGCAGATTTGTACGCAGGTTGGTTTTGGTAAAAGAGCGTATACACGCAGGTTGGGTTCATCCAAGTAGCGTATACAATGTGAAGTATGATATTTGTAGATGGAGTTGGATCTGGTTATGTTGTCTGTGTTCTTGACAGGGCTTCAGTGATTCAGTATTGGGTGATTCAGAGATTGATGATGCAGGTTGTACTACAATGGTGATTATTTCATGGATCCAGTATGAAAATGTATGAAACGTGGTCCCGGGAAGATCGTAGGCCGGCACCTACGTACTGGTAAACATATCAGCCAGTACAAGAGCCAGGGGGTTGTAGCTCCCTTCCAAGAGCAGCTGGAAAACGAGTGAAGGTTGTAGCCTTCTGTAGGGTTGGCACCTACGTACTAGTAAATGGATCGGCTAGTACAAGAGCTATGAGGGTTGTAGCCCTCTGCAGGTTGTAGCCTGCGTGCTGGTAAAGGACTGCACCAGTACATTGTAAAAGAAGTTTCTTATTAATGGAAGATAGAAACAAATTGCAGCAGGTGGTTTTCACCCACATTGGGTTTCCACCTTATATCATGGTGTTCATGTGTGTGGCTTTTGTGTGATGATCTGTTCTGTTATACTGCACCTGTTTCCTATTAATATGGTTAATAATGTTCTGATGCATTTAGTGAAGATAAGCTAACTGAATCATAAGATTTCTGGATATACGCTAGTTGCTTTAGACACAGTAGCGTGTACACGCGGGTTCACTTAACTGAAGTAGCGTATATGTTTCTGAGCATGAAATTGAAAAGTTTTATTGATCTGATAATACTGATTCACCCCCCCCCCCCTCTCAGTATTATTTCCAACAATTGGTATCGGAGTAGGTCCTTCAGAGAAGATTGATCGCTTGAAGGAGATTCGTAGAACAATGGGGAAGAAAGTGCGTCAGAAGAAGAAGACAACTCAAAGGAACAATGACAACCTGCAGTTGAGTGGAAGCAAGAATTCAAATCCTGAATCACCTCAGAATGAAGATGAACAAGCAAATGAAGCATCAGATCAAACCATAGATCAGCAAGATCTACCTAGCAAAAAGGAGAATGCCCTCAAAGAAGAAATCATCAGATTAGAAGATCAGTTGGAATGTGCCTCCAGAATTCGACAAATGCTGCTAGCACTGAATAAAGAGCAAGAAAACGAGATCCTCAAACCAAGGCATCAGTTGGATGAAGGAAGGAAAGCTGAAAAGACCTTGAAGAAGCAATGTCTGGAAAAAGAAGAACAACATCAAGTTGAGGTAAATATCTTGAAAAGTAAATTAGAAGAAAAGGATAAACTATTACGATTTCAAGATAGTACTAAGATCTTGGATGATATTCTTAGTAGTCAAAGATCCCCCGCTATCAAAACTGGTCTTGGTTTTCATGAGTCTATTGAAGATGAATCTGGTTCACAAAGAAAGACAAGAATCTCTAATGCAAAATCTGAAAGGCTCTACAAGGAGATGAAAGGACAACCCCATCAACAATCAAGGAAAGAGACTCCTCAAAGAAAATCTTTTATTCCTCCCATGAATAATGTTGAATGTTATGTATGTCATAATCTTGGACATGTTGCAGCCATATGTAGAAGAAGAAGGCTTCAAGACCATCATGCAGAAAGATCATCACATTCAAGATACTTTAATGGATATTGCTTTTCTTGCAATATGTTTGGCCACAAAGCTGCTGATTGCTGTAGGAGGAATATGAAACATGTAAGATGCTATGCATGTAACAAGTTTGGACATAAAGCAGGAAATTGCAGGAACAAAGCTCATGATAAGAAGAAATCATCAACATGCTTGAAGGTATGGAGGAAGAAGGAAGTTCAGTCAGAAAAATGCGGCACAGCACAGAGTACTCAGCATAGCACATACATAACAGACTCAGGGGGAGCTGAAGGTGTAAAGATTCAGTTCTCATACGCAAGTTTCATGAAGGAAATCTGCGTATATACGCGAGTTTCACACTGCAAAATCGCGTATATGTTAGTCTGAAGAAATGCAGTGGGGATAGGCTCAGAAAAGGGGTCTGATATGTTTCAGTCTAGTATATGCTCTATTGGTTAACAGTTACAGTCTGCTGAGGATGTCTGGAAATGTCTTGATACTTATGGCACAGGCTCAGGGGGAGCATATACTTCAAATAATGCATTGTTGGCATTATGGTTAGAAGTTGTTGATAAAGTCTATGAAGCTAAATGATACATCTTACTGTTTGATCAAAGGAATGGTATTGCAGGCTGATGCTTATGGTACAGATCATGATGCTGCTGGTGGCTTTCATAAGTCTTGGTCTAGATATTTCATCACTATGTCATGTATCTCTTTTGTGATATCTCTTTTATGATGTCAAGGTCATGTAACGGCCTATGTTGGTTTCCCCACTATGCCTGGGATGAATGATGTAATGTTCATGTCTTATCATGAGTAAACTCTTAATGTATCTCCACATGGTTAGGTGGATGAGTCAATATTGGTATATCCCCACTAGGTTGGGTGATGAATGTATGTATTGAGTCTTTTGGTGATAGGAAAGCCTTCTATGATGTATAAGTCTTTGTTCTTCTTGAAGAACATCTTTTGCAGATCTTGCCTACAGTCAAGGGGAGCATGAACAACACAATTCAGCAAGAACAGGATGGATAGATTGGTACACTTTGGCATACACAAAGGGGAAGCACATTTGGAGATTTCAGCAGGTACTCAGGGGGAGTATGGACAGCAGAAGGTATACCAAAGAAGAGAATATCTTGGTCCGCCCTTTGCCCTTGATGTCAAAGGGGGAGAGTGACTTGGTGTGGTGGTTGCCATCAAGTCCAAAGGGGGAGATTGTTGGCATTATGATACAAGTGTTGTCCTTGATGGCAACTCACTCAGAGACAGGTACAAGTGATGGCAACTTAATCAGAGGACAGATCTTAGTACAGCAGGCCAAGAAAGTTAATACACGCAGGTTCATTAAGCCCAAGTCGCGTATACACGCCGGTTCACTATATACCAAGTCGCGTGTACGCAGGTTCGCTATATACCAAGTAGGTATACACGCAGTTTCATAAACGGAAAAGAGCATACATGTCGGAAAGCTTACTTTTGGTCCGTGGTAGTTAGTCCTTGGAATTTGTGCCTATGGTTTTGGACCATGGAGTCTCGACAGACGTGTTGATCCCTAGTATTGAGTTGATGGTATTGGGTTACTATGGTTTTGGACCGTGGTATTGTGAAGGGCCTAAAGCTATATAAGGAGAAAGATCATTAGGCCAAAGTGTGAGTGAGTGATGAAGATCTGAGGAAGTGTGAGATCCAAATGCTGGTTATGGGTTGGTGATCTGAACCAAGGTTTCACTCATGTGGAGGATGATGGAACAAGATCTCAAGGCTTGGAATAATTATCTTCATATGTTTTGATTGTGGACAGACTAGATCTACTGACGCATGCTTATTATTATTATGATCTGGGTATGTTTTGATGACTGATATAGCTGCGGAGTTTTAAGCTTGAATTTGTAGATCTATACGCAGGTTGGTTTTGGTAAAAGAGCGTATACACGCAGGTTGGGTTCATCCAAGTAGCGTATACAATGTGAAGTATGATATTTGTAGATGGAGTTGGATCTGGTTATGTTGTCTGTGTTCTTGACAGGGCTTCAGTGATTCAGTATTGGGTGATTCAGAGATTGATGATGCAAGTTGTACTACAATGGTGATTATTTCATGGATCCAGTATGAAAATGTATGAAACGTGGTCCCGGGAAGATCATAGGCCGGCACCTACGTACTGGTAAACATATCATCCAGTACAAGAGCCAGGGGGTTGTAGCTCCCTTCCAGGAGCAGCTGGAAAACAAGTGAAGGTTGTAGCCTTCTGTAGGGTTGGCACCTACGTACTAGTAAATGGATCGGCTAGTACAAGAGCTATGAGGGTTGTAGCCCTCTGCAGGTTGTAGCCTGCATGCTGGTAAAGGACTGCACCAATACATTGTAAAAGAAGTTTCTTATTAATGGAAGATAAAAACAAATTGCAGCAGGTGGTTTTCACCCACATTGGGTTTCCACCTTATATCATGGTGTTCATGTGTGTGGCTTTTGTGTGATGATCTGTTCTGTTATACTGCACCTGTTTCCTGTTAATATGGTTAATAATGTTCTGATGCATTTACTGAAGATAAGCTAACTGAATCATAAGATTTCTGGATATACGCTAGTTGCTTTAGACACAGTAGCGTGTACACGCGGGTTCACTTAACTGAAGTAGCGTATATGTTTCTGAGCATGAAATTGAAAAGTTTTATTGATCTGATAATACTGATTCACCCCCCCCCCCCCCCCCCCCTCTCAGTATTATTTCCAACAGTTGTCATTGATGATGTAGCATGGAGACTAAAGTGAAGTTGTAGATTGACAGAATAAAGTGAAGAAGATTTTGAGAGTAGTGTAATGCAATCAAAACATTTCTTGACAAAGAAAAACTATAGGGTTGGAGCTCTTGGGGTTGGTGCCTCAGAATTGGAAGGATTGGTGTCCTTGGTGTTGTTGCTCCTAAATCCAAGGTTGGTGCCTTGACAAGATAGGGTCGGAGCCCTTGGGGATTGGTGCCTAAGAATTGGAAGGATTTGTGTCCTTAGAGTTGGTGCTCCTAGATCCAAGGTTGGTGCCTTGACAAGATAGGGTCGAAGCCTCATAAAATACCAAGTTGGTGCTTGGAAATAGGTGGGAGCCTGGGGAATTAAAGATCGGTGTCTTCATCAAGGGTTGGAGCCCTATATATTGTACTTGATTCATTATAAAGATTATATTAATAAAATCATTTATTCCTACTTCTTATTTTGTGTTCTAAATATAATTTATTTAACTGGTATAAGTAACAATTGAAAAGGAATACTAATTCACCCCCCCTCTCAGTGTTTCCAATATAGTTTATTTACAAAATTATGCTTATAATTTTCGAAGGGTTTTATCATATGGCTGGTGATTGCATGGTAATATTCTTCCTCTCTATGGCCACCTGGAAAAACCCCCAACTAGTGTTCCTCATGTAGGAAATGAGTGTCCCTAACTGGTTTTAAATGTCGGTTCTAAAATACTTTATGTGGCACATATCTATATGACGAGAAACACAACTACTCCTTTGATTTGATGGTTGGCCAACCCTATCATTAAGGCTTTCAAGATTGAAAAACTTTGACGAGATTTACATGTTTTTGAAAGACCAGGGGTTGTTATTGCCTTTTCATTTTTAATTCATACGTCTTCTATTCCTTTGTTGATGGAATAGGCACACACACATATTAATTGATCATAGATGGGGCACACGCATTGACTGAATTTTAATTCAAAATTTTTAAATTTTTTAAAATTCAACATAGCCTAATAAACTCTCTAGCACATGATAGCCTTTGATAAGCATTTAGATGAAGCATATGCTAAGCATATTCCCTTGAAAATCAATCTATGTTGTCAAAAAAAAAATTTTTTAAAAAAATCAACAGATCCTCATCCACCTGAAGTTGGAATAGGAAGCCTTCGTCTAAATATTAGTTGCGAGAACCATTCTTAAATTTCTACAAATGTTATGACAACAGCGATGGAGATTTCTGAGAGTAAATTGAGAGTGAATTAGGGTTAAATTATAAATAACTATAATGATAATGATGAAATATAAGAAAAAGAGATTATGATCATGAAATCCAAATGCTTTTATATTTTTTAAACTTTCTACATAATTTCTATATGGCTTTGTTTTTAAATGTGGATTTATCTTTTAGATGAGATACTTGCTGGTAAAATATTTTTTATATATTATGTCAAAAAGGAGAGTAGCCATAACCACTACATACTATGAGTGTTTATGGTTGTATTTGGCCAAATGTGTGTATATATATATATATATATATACCTCTAATTATTAAAACTAAAACTAACGATGTAACGAAGATGTTGTAAGAACAAGATAATTTCAAATGTTGCTTGTTTGATAAGTGAGTAAGCATTGAATTCAATAAAAATAATAAGGGATTAGTTACTTATGTGCAATGAGTTTATAATGCATGCATATATGAACATGTTGCATATCTAAGTCTACAATGTCTATAGAAATCCAATACACCAAATATTACCTCCATTTAGTGGAGACAGAAGCCAAATAGAGGTACATATATACAAATTGTGAAGTGTGTATTTTCAATGCTTAAAGTATCCTTCACATTTATAAGCCAAAAAAATTCCATACTTTTCATTAACTCAATAATAATATTTACAAAATAATAAATACAACATAGATTATGTGGAATTTTCGCTTTGGACTAGTCACACCAAACCTTATAATATAGATTTGTGAATCATACATATTAGGCAACAAACATAAAGGTAGCTTGAGAATAGAAAGAAAATTAACTCCACATATTGACAATTAGATAAAAAAGTAGAAGATAAAATAAATGTATATGATGAGATGATTCTAAAACTAAGCTTATTTGGTAAATATTGGAAACAAAGGGTACAATTATAATTCAAGGGTCTAGCCAAAAATACCACAATAAAAATAGAAATGCAATAACTCAATATATAGTGTTTTATATATGGATTAATATGAGTTTTCCCCTAGGGATTAACATGCCCTTCCCATTCAAATATGTGTTACCTCAACACATATTCGTTGTGAATGTTTCTACATAAAGAAATCATCTTCTCATCTTGCCTCATCTATTAGTAGGATCTTCAACTTAATCAAGTACCTCGTAATTTGATAATATCACAATTGCTCAATCCTTGCTTTAAGGATTTTTATAGTTATATAATGGTTTCTCCTCTTTTCTAATCTCTAATAAAATCATTCTATAAACAACTATGGATATTCCACTAGACATTTCATCATAATAGATCTATTATAATAAACCAAAATATATACTATGAAGGGTTAATTCTTTAGATTTGAGATCTATTATTACTAAATTAATTGTTATGCATGAAATATATAAAATGAAAAAATAAAGAATAGTAAAATACAAAAAAACATCAATCATAATTAACACCACAATATTATCTACAAAATTCTTTAAGGAAAAATCCCAACTAGAAGGTAAGGTTACTCTTCTCTCTTTAGTTAGGAATCAAAATGGTGGAAATATAAAGAAAAAATCACTATCTATGGAGTTATCTAAGACCTATATCCCATGTAGAATAAAAGCCCCCTTTTTCTATGCTCTCTCTCTAATGACACTCAACTACATTTCTCTACTATGGAACAAAAAGCAAACAAAAGAAATGGAACCCCTTTTCATCCTAGTGACCTAGTTATACCAAACCCTAATAGCCAACTAGAGGTTAGATTTGAACCATTCAACCATCAACATAAGTTACAAAAAACTCTTCTAGAGTCTTCTTCATAGTCCCCATGTGGTTATCCCCTTTTCCACGACTAATGGCAGATAACATGGCATCCTCTCCAATTATAGTGGTCAATTACAATAGGTCAACTTCCAAGATGCACAAATTTCACATACAAGCTATAATTGAGGTGATTCTTGCATCATAACAAAGGCATGAACATTTATATTATGGAATCTAGATCCATATTAATTTTTAGGCCACAAAACGTGGTCTTTAAGGCTTCAAAATGGATCCTAAACTTTTTCAACCCTAATTTTCCAAACTGGGTCTACCCATAAAAATGGCCCTACAAGTTGACTCCTCTAGCATTCCCACTCTAAAAGCATCGAGATGAATTTTAAATAATATAATGATCCAATATAGACCATTCTTCCCCATTTTAGGAATATTATTTTACCCAAAATAATTTACTGAATGAGACAAGGAAATTTTTCCTCTACCTTGTCATTGGACTTACATTTTTCTTTACCTGGAAGTTATCCTTTCAACCAAATCTACCAAAATTCATGCTTCCCCTATCTCTTCAAAATTGTGTCCTCAATTTACTTTACTTGAACATATAGAGCTAATTCCTCTATGGAAGGTAGGACATGCTCCTCTTCTTGATCTAGCATGGAAGGCTCATAGTGTGAGATTTTCTACCTTCATAATTGAGTAAATGTGCATATATGGGGGTAGACTGAGCTGATAGGAATTATCCCCCACCTTTTCCAGTATCTCAAAATGACCATAATATGGAGCCTTTATTTTCCTACCAAGACCTTATAACCTCTCCTTGTTCAACTATAACCATTCTTGATCTCTTACTTTTAATAACTTCTCTATTCTATGTTGATCATGCCTGGCCTTTACATTGTTCTCATGACCTCTTCAATGTCTCTTGTAGATGCAAATGGATTTGTCTAATCTTCTCAACAAATTTATTTTCCCATAAATATTTCCTTGTGATATCCTCCTTCACTTCTCCTTATTTTCCATATGCAATATCCAAATGTGAAGGTGGAAAATATCTAGAATAAGCTTCAAATGGGCACTTACTAGTAGAAACGTGGACTATTAATTTATAAGTGTTGTATATATAGCATATTTTCATCCCAAGCCTTAAAATTATTTTGATTATAAGCCCTTGACAACTGCACTATAGTCATGCTTACTACTTCTATTTTTCCATATTTATGTGGAAGGAATGGTGTAGAACTCTTCAACTTTGTGTCCATATTCTCCCATAATTTAGTCCAAAGTGCATTAATAAATTGAGTGTCCCCATTATAAATTATGCTTCTTGGTATCCAAAAGTGCACCCAAACCTGCAGCTAATAAAATAAAAATAAAAATTGTGTTGCTTCTTTTGTATTGATGGTATTTTTATAAGGCATGATAACACACATCCTGCTCAACCAATAAACTACCATGAACAGGTAGTCATGCACCTTCTTTTTTGTTGTTAAACCTCCCAAAAAGTACATGGAAATGATTTCCTAAGTGTGAGTCTGTACAAGTAAGGGATGACATATAGCATATTTCTTGTTACTAGACTTTGTAGTACAACAAAAGCTTACATCCTCTTATGAACCTAGCTACATCATATTGCATCATGGGCAAGTACAAATACCTTTGTAAGTTGGCAACTATCTTCCTTCCATCAAAATTCCCTACAACCTTGGAGGGGTGATCCTCTTTAATTAGCAGTAGTTACTCACCTTTAGGAAGAAATAAATTTTCCAACCTAGAGAGCAAGCCATTATGGAAATGCTAGTCAATTATGCTATCTCCATTGCCTACATGACCCTAACTCTTATACTATTGGAGCACCTTGAAGTCATTTTCCTTTGTATATTCCACTTTGTATATATCATTAGTGAAAGGCTCCATGTGCACCATATTTCCCAAACAGGTCATATTTGATGTGGGTGGCCTTTAAAGCATGTCATCCAACTTTTTTATGATTCCCTTGTTGTACTTGATAACTAAATCAAACTAATATAAAGCCCAATAAACTTGTTATGTTTGGTCTTTTGTTACTTACTCTAGGCTTGCAGGTACTATAGAAACTAGTTATCTATGTAGATGATTGACTCCCTTCAGATAATTTTTCCACTTTTTGATGAATTGTAACAGGGAATAGAGCACCTTATCATAGGTAGGATAGTTGATAATTTCCCCATGAAACATTTCAAAATGATGGTATATAGGCCTTCCTCCCTACATCAATATTTCTCCCATAGCATACTAGCTCACAAATGACTCCAAAAATAAGCCCACGATATCCAACAACTCCAACAAGAAGCCCATGATATCTTGTAGAATTCCAGTAAGTACAAGTTTTGGCATGAATAGCACATGGTTCCACGTAAGTTTTAGGTTAGTGATAAGGTGTGGTTACATTTATAGAAACAGTTCTTCAAAGGCCCCCATAAGATGCTCAGACCACTCCAATATGGGCCTTACACATTCATTAATGCTATGGGAGAAAATCATTTTGAAATGACTATTCCTTATTTCCTTGGCCTACACCCAACATTTAATGTGGAGTTGGTTTGACCGTATTTTTCACCTCTATTGGATACCTTCAGGTAGCCAAACAATTGGCCCCCATAGAACTCAATCCTTTCTGCATTGAATAAGCTTCAATGGATTGAATCATGGGATTCAAGAAAAAAAATACATGTCAACAACACATACAACTCTTATAGGTCAACAAAGCAGAGTAAATTCTACACCAAGGAAAGTGGGAAAGTGACTCACGTGAAACCAAATTCAACATAAGTTTCCCCATCTACTGAGGGAAGTTGATTAAATGGAGACCATTTCCTCCTAAGTTGGTAGGGTATTTCCAGGTGGATAACAGTGTCCACCCACCTCTTACACAGTCTCAATGGTTCTTTATCTTCTTGGAAATCCTTCTATGATTTTTGAGTCCCAAATTTTTAGGGTCGTTTTGAGGCCCTAAATGATGTTTTTTGGTAATTCAAGGGTTTTGGTTTTCATGGCATCCCCTAGACATGGTCATACCTTGGTACCAACCAAAATTTGTAGTGCTCAAATAGTTATTTCCAATGAGCTATTGTGTGCCCCTAATAGATTTTGGATGCAGAAAGTTATTCCCCTGAGAATTTGGTGTACAAGCTAACCATCTTAGGCCCCGCAAACCTTTTAGCATTTCATCTTCTATAGTTACACTATTGGACCTTTAAGGTTATTTGTTTATGTTAAAAGACTATTCTTTCAATATTTTGTAGCCCTTTTTACAAATATGCATAGTCGCCATCTCTCTTTTTTCAGAGATAACTACCACCATTCTAGCAAGTTTGTGTTCTACAATATTTTGTTCTTCTATTTATTAATTGAAGTTAGGTTTTCACTATATTCTTCTTCTCTCTACTATATTTCTTAGTGTGTATTCCATTTACTTTCTTTTATTTCATTTCATTTCTTGTACAGCCCATACCACTCAACTATGTAAACCCCCTCCTATACCCACAAAAGTTTGACCCCAACCAAGAATTTCATCCAACATTTATACATCCAAACTTAAACCATATCCAAAACTACATGGATTCACACCCATAATCTTCAAACATATGGGAGATAATGTAATTCAGTCACGATCCTCCCATTTATGGATTTGGGCTAATGAATAATGGTAAAGACCCTCATATAGATATAAGTGTTATTCCCCTATTTCTTGATCTGACATTTTCCATTAGTCTGCATACTCTCCATAATTTTGTTCTAATGTTATTTTTCATGGAATTATCTTTTATTCTTTGATTAAGATTTCCAAAATTATATGTATGAAGGTTGCATTTGTAATTCACTTTTTGTAAAAGTGAATGTACTATATTTTTTTACATTTATTAAGGTTTGATAGATCAATTTATTTCTAGGTGGATATTGCTCATCGTCACTATCATTAATAAAAAATATTTTATTCAAAACAAATTAACTTCAAAAAATTTAGAAATTATTTTTGAAAAATTATAAATACAATTATATTTATATATTTCAATAACACAAAATTTAACTTTCATATTTCAACTTTTTTGTCCTAGGTGACGAATAGAGTTTTCACACAAAACATCAGACAATGTTAAACCACTACACAACTTCCTTCCAATTTTTTTTTAAATATGAAGAACCACTACAACTTTTTTGTCTCTAATGGTGGCTGAAGTGTACACATAAAACAACAAACAATGTTAAACCACTACACAATTTCTTTCTCTCTCTCTTACTGAGGTTTAAACAATAACCCATTTTATTTATGTAACATATGAAATATTTTTTTAAAAATAACTTCACAATTAAGTTAATCTTAAATCATTGATAAAGGAAGAACTCACATATCTCATATTTGATGATAAAGGTAGGTAATACCCAGAATTATGTTTATAATAATAATAATAATAATAATGAAATACTTAATAAATTTGAAAAATATTTTTTCAAGCAAACCACACATTTTATAACAACAAAATGCAACATTTCGATGACAACGTTAAAAGAAGATCCTTATAAAAGCAAATAAATTAAAAGAGTCATCTTAGTGTTTGAATGAAGCTAAAGAAACTACCACCACTAAAACAAAAGGCTATATTTTCAAAAATGCGTTTTTATTTAATTTTTAGTTTCACATCACGGGGAAACTTGCTAGGTCTAGACATGAGAATTTAACTATTTTCATTCTTTAAATGATGTTTTTCATATTCTATCTTTATATTATATATATATATATATATATATATATATATATATATATATATATATATATATAGAGAGAGAGAGAGAGAGAGAGAGAGAGAGAGATACATACGTGTGTGTTGAAAATCATTTATCCCCGATGGGGTGGCATTAACTAGCCTTTGGAGGGGAAAATGAGGAAAGACATTTGTCATTCACAACACATCACATGTCATGGCAATAGAGGGTGGACTCGTCCCTTACATAAGGAGTTATTTCATGTTAAATACATGTGCATGGGGTGGTTAACAAAAATTGTGTGTTGCAGTGGAGGTGAGGTGAACCACCCACCTCCATGCTTATGGTTTTATGAAGGTTGATTGCAAGGTTTTAATTGTTGAAAATATCAACAAGAAATGCTAAATACATAAGTGCTAAATTTAGTACTGCTATAAATAGCATTTTGAGATACCTTCTATTTTAGTTAGTCCCTGAACTAAAATAGAGAAGTAAAAAATTCGAATTTGATCTTAGCAGTCGTTTGTAAAATAATTGATTAATTCACCATGAGTTAATTATTTGTAGAAAATCAAACATGAAGTCTATGTGGGGACATGCAACAGTTTCTCCATGAATTGAGGAATTTATCCATCAGTTAAAGAGATAAGGATGAGTTGTAATTTGAGTTGTAATTAGTTGGCTCAGTTAACTGAGTCAAGTCCAGTTAGATTAATTCAAACAATTTGTTGAATTCATAGTGAGTTTAGTTAGTTAATGCATGCATGCATGTAACTACTACACTTCAGATAACTGATTATTCTCTCATAAATAACTCATGCATGTCAGTTGACAGAGACCCAATTGAGATTAGATGGAGGGGCAATGTACTATTAGTTGCTAGAATATTCCATTGTGAATATCTCTTGCATGCAAAAGGAGTTCTTTCCTTGAGGATTGTGTAGTTACTTCTTCAGGTTTTGTGAGTGTGATGAGGCCAATTCACACATGTGGCTTCATTAGACCGAAGAAAAACTGCACAAGGAAATAGGAGGCTTGGAGGGCTTGAAGAGGACATATACAGTGTCTATTCAGTCTGTGAGATGTATTGTTTGATTGCAGAGAGAGCAAGATATCTTGAGAGCTGATTCTTTTTATAACTTGAACAAGATTTCCACTTGTATTATAATACAGAGATTGGGGTTTTAGTTTGAGTCTTTCACCAGGTCATTTCTTCCATGTTATGTGTGATTGATTTCTCATTCTCAGTTATATGTGTTCTCATTGATCTTACTCAATTCGATTAAGCTTCTGCAAAGTTTGTTGTAGAAGTAGATCTTGTTTTTTACTCTAGTCTATTGCATAATCTATTGATCTATAGTGGGAATTTCTACATGGTATCAGAGCAAAGGTGATCAAAGGAGAAGAACAATATACAAGAAGGGAGAAGTTCAAATTTTGTGGTTCCTGAATATAGAAATCGAGTTCTTATCACATCTCAATTTCAACAATGGCGTTCAGTGGTTTAAGACTCGAGTATGCCCTTTATGGAAGCTTGAATTATATAGCCTAGAAGGATCGCATGGAAGAAGTATTAGAGGATAATGGTCTAAAGGACTTCTTTGATCAAGAAGTCCCCAAGCCGACTGATGCTACTCAATTGGTGGAATGGAAGAAATGTGTGGCTAGGGCAAGGAGAATCCTCTTGGAGGGAGTTCGAGACCATATTGTCTCGAGCCTCCATGGGAAGGAGACACCATTTTTGATGTGGAAAAATTGAAATATCTATATCAAAACAACAATGATTAGAGGAAGCTAGCGCTAAAAGACAAGCTTCGTAAGATCAAGTGTGAAAAGGGTGACACGATCTCTACATATCTGAACAAGCTCACCACCTGCAGGGATGAGCTTGGAAGTGTAGGGATCACGACTGCTGATGATGAAATGGTGAGTCTTGCACTCCTTGGTCTTCCTAAGAGCTGGCATAGCTACCAAGACTCAGTTAATGGAAGAGAAAAACTACCAAATTGGGAATGAATTTGGTCAGATTTCATGCAGGAGGAAATAAGAAGAAGCACTAGAGATGGATCCTCATCGAAGCAAGATGATGAGGAAAATCTAGCCTTAGCGAGTAAGGCAAGGAAAGGGAAATGGAAGGCATCCCATCCCAAATCCATTTCTTCCCATGGTGGGAAGAAGATTGACAAATCGAAAGTGTGATGCTTTCATTGTCATGAAGTGGGCCATTATGCTACAAATTGTCCATAGAAGAAATCCAAGAAGGGTTCCTCGAAGGGGTCTGATGGTGAGGCACTGGCCTCACAGTTTGAGTTGGATTTCCCTCTTATCGCATGCATGGTTTCATCCATGGTGGGATGTGTGTGGAACCTAGACAGTGGAGCTTCATTCCACATGTCAGGTGAGAAGAACCTTTTCAGTACCTTGGAGGAGAAGGATCTCCAGATGCGGATCGAGATGGGTGATGATGGAAAGTACCATGTTTCAGGTGAAGTTACGGTTGTGTTTCAGAGGGAGCATGGAGCTCCCCTCACCCTGACTGATGTAAAGTATGTACTAGGTCTAAAGAAGAATCTTGTGTCTATCGCTATGTTAGAAGATAAAGGCTATGATGTAGTCTTTAGTAAAGGAAAGGTATTCCTGAGGCATATCGGTACTGGACAGACAAAGCGAATTGGGATTTGAGTTAAGAATCTCTACAAGCTGGAGGTAGACGACTGTGTTGCATTGAGTTCCAAAGCTGAGATGGTGTTGAGCCAAGATGTTGGCAAGCTATGGCATAGAAGACTGGGCCACTTGCACCATGGAGCCCTAAAAATCATGCAGCAGATTTCTATCAGATTACCCAAGGGAAAACTTGAGTAGAGGAATACATGCAAAGGTTGTACCTTGGGTAAGTATGTGAAATATTCCTTTCTAGATCGAGACAATAGAGCTAGAGCAATTCTAGAACGAGTTCACTCAGATGTTTGTGGACCCTTCTCTACAGTCTCCACTGCTAAACAAAGGTACTATGTTATTTTTATTGATGATTTTTCTCATAGATGCTGGATCTACTTTATGCAAAAAGGATCAGACCTTCTTGAAGTTTTGTAAGTTGAAAGCGTTGGTAGAGAAAGAACCTAGAAAGAAAATAAAATCCTTATGTAGCGACAATGGTGAAGAGTATGTCTCCCAACAGTTTAAAGACTTCTACATTGCAGAAGGAATTAAATGGGAGTTAATGGCATCTCATAACCCATAGCAGAATGGGGTGGCTGAAAGGAAGAATGGATCAATTGTGGGAGCAGCTCGAGCAATGTTGCATGACCAAAGCCCACCACTACATTTGTGGGCTGAGCCATGCAATACACCAGTATACTTGCAAAACAAAAGCCCGCACCGTATACTGGGAATGAAGACACCTATGGAGGCCTTTTCCAGGAAGCAACCTGATGTAAGTCACTTCTGAATCTTTGGATCATCAATTTACTGTCATGTGACTAAAGATGCCAGGAAGAAGCTAGACCCAACAGCTAAGTTTGGAATACTTGTGGGGTACATGGATACACCCCACAACTATTGGGTGTACCTACCTACCACTGAGAGGACAGTGGTACGCAGGGATCTGAAGTTAAACGAGTAGAAATCCATGCGCTTATCACTTGAGAGGGAGCTCAAGTTGCATACAGAGGAGGAAATTTCAGGTCCTAAGGAGGAGGAGCCTCAGATTGATGCAAAGCAGCCGCATTCAGAGGATCTGGGAGTGGAGATGTCCACTCATGATGAGACTTCCAGAGATGGGCTGAAACACTCAAGGGAAGCTGACAGGCTGATGTTGGATGCACGGGAGAATGTGGGACAACCATCTTCTCAGCGCAGACAGAGGAGGTCATCGACGGTACACTGGGTACATGGCCCTGGTTGGGGAGTGTGTAGATACCAGACCTTCTTCATTCAAGGAGGCAGTGCAGCAACCAATCTGGGTTGATGTGATGGTAGAGGAGTACAACTCTATCATTCATACCAGTGTGTGGGATATTGTCCCAAGACCTTAGGGTAAGTCAGTGGTGAGTTCTAGATGGCTTTACAAGGTAAAGCAGGCACTGTTGAGAAACATAAGGCAAGGTTTGTTGCCCGAGGTTTCTCATAGGTTGAGGGGATTGACTACGATGAGACCTTTGCTCCCATATCAAGGTACTCATTGATTAGACCGATGTTGGCACTATCAGCTCAGATGGGGTGGAAGATCCACCAGATGGATGCAAAGACAACATTCCTCAATGGGAAGATTGGGGAGGAGGTGTACATTGAGTAGCCAGAGGGTTTTGAGACCTTCAATTGTGAGTTGCATGTGTGCAGACTCAAGAGGGCTTTGTATGGGCTGAAGCAAGCACCCCGTGCTTGGTACACTAGGATCGACAACTATTTCACCGGGTTGGGAATCACTAAGAGTGAAACAAATGCAAACCTTTACCACATCAGGGTAGAAGGTAAACCATTGATCATTGTTCTTTATGTCGATGATTTTATTTTGACAAGTGATGATCAGCTGATATAGTCTTGCAAGGAGGACCTTGCAAGAGGGTTTGAAATGAAAGACATGGGTCTTATGCACTACTTTCTAGGCATGGAGGTGTGGTAGAAAGATGGTGAAGTATTTGTGTCTCAAGGCAAGTATGCCAATAAGATAATCAGGTGCTTTCACATGGAGAAGTGTAAGACCATGTAGACTCCTCTAGTTGGGAACTAGAGGAAGGAGGATGCTACTTCAGGTGAGGTAGTAGCTGCTATTATTTATCGACAGCTGGTGGGTTCACTTATGTATATGGTGAACACATGACCCAACTTATGCTTTGCAGTGAACCAACTGAGTCAAGCTATGGTTCAGCCTACCAAGCTATTTTGGAAGGAAGTGAAGCATGTGCTGAGATACCTTAGAGGCACATCTCAGTTCGAATTGTGGTACAAATGAATAGAGGGAGTGAAGCTTCAGGGCTTCATAGATGTGGATTGGGTAGGGAGTCCATCAAACCAGAAGAGCACTTCTATGGGAATCTTCAACCTTTGTTCAATTGTAGTTTCCTGGTACAACAGGAAGCAGATATCAGTTGAACTTAGCTCAGCAGAGTCTAAAAACATGGATGCTAGTCAGGTTGCATGTGAAGCCATTTGGATGCGAAAGACTCTAGTGGGATTGTTTGATCAGAGGATGGATCCTACAATGATCTACTGTGATAATCAGAGTTGTATCAAACTCTCTGAGATTCCAATTTTTCATGACAGGTCCAAGCACATTGATATTCGGTATCACCATCTTCAAGACTGTGTAGTCAAGAGGATCATGTTGTTGCTGTATGTTTCGACCGAGGAACATGATGCATATATTTTAACTAAGGCATTGTCAAAATGCAAGTTCAAGTTCCACAGAGATAGGATTGGGGTTACTGATAATCCCTTTCTTGTTGAGAGGGAGTGTTGAAAATAGCAACAAGAAATGCTAAATATAGAAGTGCTAAATTTAGTACTGCTATAAATAGCATTTCGGGATACCTTCCTATTTTTGTTAGTCCCTAAACTAAAATAGAAAAGTAAAAATTTGAATTTGATCTTAGCAACTGTTTGTAAAATAATTAATTAATTCACCATGAGTTAATTAGTTGTAGAAAATAAAACATGAAGTCTATGTGGTGACATGCAATAGTTTCTCCATTAATTGAGGAATTTATCCATTAGTTAAAGAGATAAGGATGAGTTGTAGTTTGAGTTGTAATTAGTTGGCTTAGTTAACTGAGTCAAGTCCAGTTAGATTAATTCAAATAGTTTGTTGAATTAATTGAGTTAAGTTAGTTAATGCATGCATGCATGTAACTACTGCACTTCAGATAACTGAATATTCTCACATAAATAGGTCATGCATGTCAATTCAGATAGAGACCTAGTTGAGATCAGATGGAGGAGCAGTGTAATATCAATTGCTAGAATATTCCATTGTGAATATCTCTTACATGCAGAAGGAATTCTTTCATTGAGGATTGCGTAGTTACTTCTTCAGGTTTTATGAGTGTGATGAGGCCAATTCATGGATGTGGCTTCACTAGATCCCAAGAAAAACTGTGCAAGGAAATATGAGGCTTAGAGGGCTTGAGGAGGACATATATAGTGTCTATTTGTAGAATTTTGTAGAATTTTTCTGCAAATCAGCTAGCTCCAATACCATGTAGAACTTTTTCTACAAATCAGCTAGCTCTGATACCATGTAGAAATTTCCCACCTGTAGATCAACCTGGTAATGCAATGTACTAAAGCAAAACACTTGATCTACTTCTACAAACAATTTAGCAGAAGCTTAATCAACCATGAGCAACATCAATAAGAACACATATAATTGATATGGAGAAATCAAACACACATAACACAAAAGATATAACCAGGGGAAAGCACCAGCCTAAAACCCCATCTCTGTATTATCATACAAGTGGAAATATGTCCGGATTACACAAAGCCTTAGCTCGGAAGCTATCCAGCTCTCAGTACAATCCCTCTGCTGCTCATAGACAGTCAAAGGCTTCTCACAAACCTTCTCCTCTACCCTCCAAGCCTCCTATTTCTATGCACAGTTTTTCCTGGGTCCTCCAGCTGCAACCTGTGTGATTCTCACCTCACACACAACACTGACCTCTGAAATAACTACACAAACCTGAAGGAGATAAATCCTCATCATGGATGAGCTTCCTTTATAGGAAAAATATTCATCCAACTGATAGCACATTGTCCCACATCTGATCTCAACTGGGTCTCTAACAGAACTGACATGCATTAGTTATCCATGACTGAATACACAGTTATCTGAAAATAATAGTTGTCACATGCTTGCAAGCATCAAAAAACTGTATCTCATTAATTTAACAACTTGTTAAATTAATCTAACTGAACTTGACTAAGTTAAAATAAGTCAACTGATCCTCTCAATATAGAACTCATCCTTAATTCCTCAATCAAAGGAGAAAATCAAGGACACATTCCCCTTTTAGTGGAGAAATAATTGCATGTTCTCACAAAGACTTCAAGTTTTCTTTTCCTTAACTAATTAGCTCATGGAGAATTAATTAATTAATATTTTCCAACTACTGTTAAGACCAAAATTAATTTTACTTCCTATAGATAGGCTAGGGACTGCTATAAATAAGAAGGGACCCAGAAATGCTATTTTTAGAACTTTCTATATTTAGTAGTTTCACCTCTCACCCAATGTGGCTAATGACCTCACTGGCAAAACTGCTATTTTTAGACATGCTATTTTTAGCAGGTCTCTTCAGTCTGTGAGCTGTATTATTTGATTGCAGAGAGAGTAGGATAGCTTAAGAGCTGATTTTTTTTGTAACTTGAACAAGATTTCCACTTGTATGATAATACAGAGATTGGGGTTTTAGGCTGAGGCTTTCCCCAGTTTATTTCTTCTGTGTTATGTGTTTTTGATTAGTCATTCTCAGTTATATGTGTTCTCATTGATCTTGCTCAATTCAATTAAGCTTCCGCAAAGTTTGTTGTAGAAGTAGATCTTGTATTTTTCTTTAGTCTATTGCATAATCTATTGATATATAGTGGGAATTTCTACTTTAATGGTATAGATTTTGGTGTACTTTATTTTCCTCTTGAATTTTCAGTTGTGGAGGAAGTCTTGGGAGGTTCTGCGTTTAGTTCCTAGAATATTTTTTCTCACGGCGGTTTGTGTGAAGTGTCCATGTACTTTTTTATATTCCTACACTCTATAGCGCGATCGCTGATATTTGAATTGGTGGTAGTTTTCTCAAATTAGCCTCTTTCGAAGATAAATTTCTAAGGTATTTTGTATCTATGTCCAATGTTGGTATATGACTGTTGGTATCCTAGAAATTTTTCATTATGTTATGTGTCCTATTATTTATTGATTCACTGGGTGGATGTTCAATTTATATCCTGGGTTTAGAGTAACAGTTTCTTGTATTCTTCATTTTGGTGACGACTGTTGGTGGCTAGGGGTATTATTTTTTAGTGTTTTTCTGTCACAGTGGTTTGGAACTTTAAAACTAGTGTCTTAGGGTTTCATCTGGGAAAATTGGTATTTAGTGAGACTTGAATCTCTCCAATCTCTATCTTGGGGTTATTCATTTAGTCCTGGTTGTGTCTGTTAGTGCTATGCCATTATGAGGTATATGACTTTACAGTGTAAGGAATTGCACTCAGTATTTACATTGGGTCCTTTGTTGTGGTCTTTGGGAAACAACATTATTATGTTTCAGTCAGGTCTCTACAGTCCATTGGTTCACCCTTTAACATGTTTTTTTGGGCGAGGTTCCTCAATTAGTTGTATATCTTGTTCTTGAGTGTTAGATACCATGCCTTCTCGCTAACACATGGAGATTTGCAGGGGTGGTTTTGGTCATGTTGGAGTCATATGGGATCACATGTTTGTGGGAGATTCAATTTCATCCTTCTTCAATTATGTACCGTTGGAGGAGTGTAAGGAAATATTGATTCTAGAATCCAAGGATTCTAGGCAATGCCCATATTTCTTAGAGTGAAAGGTTGGAAATGACATTTTTCTTCGAGTTCCTGACCCTGGGAAAATTTACAAAAAAATATTGTTATTTTTTAATTCCCTATATATGCATTTGTAGATGGATTTTGTGCTACAATCAGTATTTAAAGACAAGAAAATTCACAACTATAACATTTTCTCTGGATTGTAGGATATCAAGAGAATATTAAGGAATGTTAGATTCAAAATCGATGGCATTGATGCACGCTTGAGTCATGTGGAGAATAATTTGTTCTTAGATTCAGCTATAGGATATCTCACAAACCCTATTGGAGACCTTGTTGGAACACCGTTTACTATCACTCCATAACCTACATTGCTTATGTCAGAATAAGCGACTCTTATGGTTGCCTAATTTTTCTTCATTTTTTGATGGCTAGTTATGGAAATCATAATCGTTTGGTCTTGTATATCTCATGGTGGTAGTGAATTCTTGGTTCTCTTTTGGTTTATTTATGTTTGGATAATTGGTTCCCTTTTGGAAATTAATTGTTGGTGTTAGAAGAACGCTCTTCTCATGTAGTTTGGATGTTAACCTTGGATTTTTCCTTTGTTAGATGCTGGGGTGTTTGGTACTATCTCTTTGGACATGTAGGATAGTGGTTGTTCTCTAGACGACTTTCTCTAATCTATGACTTTCTGGATCAATGCTTCGGAAGTTCTCAGGCTTTCACTATTTGGTAGATTCATGTTATGAAGAATGGTACTGGGTTTGGAGCCAATTGGATTTATATTAGTATTTATGTTAGTTATGGAAAGTTTTCCCTTTGTGTCATGGATTTATTGACTCGGAGGTGGTGGTAGCTATCGAGTTTTGTGATCACTGTTCTCAGTTGTTAATGCCAATGTTATCTTTTATGTGCCCTGTATTTTGTTGTCTGGCCATCTCCTAGTCAATTCCCTTTTTTGTCTATGGCCATATGTAGTCTTATTTTCATTATGTACTACTATTTTTCATAATGTAATATAATGTATTTATTTACAAAAAAAAATTAAAAATGGTTTAATTTAATTTCAATTTTCATATTATATAAATAAACAAGCATCTAAATAAACTATATTAAATACCATTATATTTTTAAAATATATGACAAAAATATAATTAAACAATAAAAATAATTATTAAAAATAAATGATAATAAAATTATTGTATCAAAAAATATCATTATTTTATCCTAATGGGGGTGTCAGACCCAAGGACATCCAAATTCAATGGTGGGGGTGTTAACACTCCAAGAACATATGTGTCAAATGGAAATGATGGATGAGGGAAAGTGGTGCAATGGAGGCCAAACATCTCGAAACTTCAACAACTAGGCTAACATTACACGGGTGCATGAAGGAATTAGGTTCATTGTGGTTATGGGAGCTCAAGAGGTTGGTGACAATGTAGAGGACTATGTACAGGCTAGCCGAGTGTGCATGCCCCTTTCCCGTGGTCATTTCACAATGGAGCCAGTTTGAGTTACAAGGTTGGAGGTTTGCTAGCGAGCGAGGGTGTTAATTGTTGGGTTTGGGACCTAGGAAATGAGCAGAGTGGTAGTTTTACGAATGGTTGGTAGATAAAAGGTCACGACGAGAAACTAGAGTATTACACCACTGTAATAGGTTTCCATACCTAAATGAGCTCTCTTGGCAGGTTAGTAATATCTATTGTCTCAATTCCCACCCTTTGGCTTAATGTGGTCTTAAATTAATTGATTTGGTATTATGTACGTCTATTTTGGTTGGTTGTTTCAATTGAATTGTGTAGGGGCCTAGCCCAAAGGGGCTTTCTCATTCTAGTGTCTAGAAAGGTTTAGGAGTCTATCCCAGAGGGACATTATTATTTTGGTGGTTATTGAGAGGGTTAGCATTTGGTGGTGTCTAGTTCCTTCTATAACTGAGAAAAGTAATTTGGGATTATGTGGGGTTATCTGACATCTTTTAGACTCTCGCCCTATAATGGGAAGTCTTCATGTGGTGGTATTAAGGGGGTAGGGGACTCTCAAGGTAGACAATGTGGATCCTGGTTGGTGTTAATGTGTTTTACTTGCAAGCGTGAAATGCTTCACGAAAGGGGTCAGGATAGACGTGGTGGGGCTCCCTGTAGTGATATGAAAGCTCAGGTTGGTAGAGCGGTGGCTAAGAACTCCGAGGGAGGGAATGATGGTGCTTCAGATGGAGAGGTTTCCCAAGAATTTGGGCTAGTGGCAACCCTTCCCTCCTTGGAATGTATTGTTAATCATCTTCAGATGCCATGGTAGATCTAGGAGAGATGCAATAGTAGTGGCTTGATGATAGAAATGATTTAATCACTTTTCTAAATGACATGTAGCATAATTAGTGGGTGATGATAGACAAGATGGATTCTATCTAAGGTATCCAACGAGGAGCGATGGAGTGGCTACATCGAATTGAAGGAAGAATTAATCACTTCAAACACCATGCTCATGATGGAATTCATCCCCAGACCCCTTAGATGTCAACAAGGCACACTTCATCTAAGAAATTTATGATGATGGTTGGTTTTGTTTGTATTCTTGATGTTTTCTAGTGAATTTTTTCTGGCTTGAGTTGCAGTTATAGTGCATGGCATTTTACTTTTTTTTTTTTTCATATATCTCTACTGGCTTACAAATCCAGTTAGAGTGGAGCCTAGAGATCAGGGAAAAAATGGAAAATCGAATGTAATCTTTTAATTAGATAATAGAATCTATTTTGATCAATAAAAAAATAAATTATTATTTTAATTAAATAATATTATTCATTCTATTATTATTATCAATATTATTATATTAAATCAAATTATATTTTTTTAAGGAAAATTATTCCCTCTTCATTGAGAGTGAGGGTCAATACAATAATATTCGTAAGCATGTAGCCATTAGAATAATATTTCTCATCATCATATAACTAGCAAGGAATTGAGCTTAGGTAGGCCAAATAACAACCATTTTTCTGAACCACCACAAATAACCCAATTGTCAAATCAAATTATATATTTATTTTAAATGTGTCTAAAATTTTATAATAGTAATAAATAAATATTATTGGTGAATTTTTCATTATACTATTATCATTAATTTTATTTACTTATGTTATTTTAATGATAATATTTTTACTTATTTCATAATAAATATATTCATTTTATATAATACTTAATTCATAAATAATAAAAAGGAAAAATAGGAAAAGGGAAAGTTAAAATTCAATAGTATAACCAAATTATCTATTATATAAATATAAAAAATTAAATTAATTTTTAAATTAATAAAATAAAATAAAATAATTTGAAAAAAAAAACTTCAAGGATTAACTCAAGTGGTTTAGAGCTAAATATGAATTTCTTTGATATTGTTGTTGATCATGGATTCATCTCTCTTAGATTTCCTTAGGGAATTGTCCCATAATTAAGCCTAATAGTTTACCTAATTTACCATCCAAAAAATATGGAGAAGTACTCCAAAGATTCCCATACTTTCATTCCAAAACAATAATAATAGTAATAGGTATATCATTTATAAGAAGAAGCTATACAACATGGAAGCCAAGAGGTTCTCCAAAATTGCTTCTAACTCTATCTAAAGCCCCACCTCTCACTCAAGCAAGGCTGCCATAAGGATGCCTATTATAGTATTGGCTAGACCGTTGGGGGTAAAAGAGGGGATCATCTTGGAGAATAAGCATAACATTAAAAATATTATTACTTCCAAATTTATGGATAAGTTTTATACCATTAGGGTTAAAGGAGGAGATCATCTTGTAGAATAAGAATAATATTTAATATGTTATTACTTCCAAATTTAAGGATAAGGCGTGGGAGGATAAAGAGTTAGAGGGGAAAAGGAAACTAGGGTATTATAAGGATCTCATCAACCCAAATTATAACCAGAATTATATTTTTGTCTTAACAAGTGCTAAGAAGAAAATGAATTTTCCTAGATAAGAACTAATTCTCATGAGCTTCAAAGTGAATGGGAATTCGTGAATTCCCAAAACACATTGGAATGAAAGAGTCTATCACCTTTGTGATACTAAGAGGGTTGAAGATGAAAAACAATTTCTCCTTGACCATTTGATTCTTGCACACATCCATTTGAATTTTCAAAATATTTTCTACACTACCAACCTTCTTGACATGTTAAGTCAACAATATTATGGTGATCTATGAAGCTTCTCTCCTTTCTTTTTTATCATAAAAGTAAAATATTAAATAATCTCAATTAATCTCTTACTTTCTTTAGGTTTGATATACCATATTGATCTTAGTAAATGTTCATTACCAATTATCATCATCATCAATAATTTGAAAAAAACAATAATTAAAATTATTACATATCTAGAGTATCATTTAACTTCAATAATTTTAATTTAATAAATTAAGACATTTATTATACAAATTAATAATAAAACAATAAAATTAATTTAATTTAACAATAATTATAATTTATTTTTAATTACGTAAAATAAAAATCAATCATCAATACATTAATACGTAATTAGGGATAACATAACATATCACAAATTTAAATATTCCATTTCTATTATTGTTAGGTCCCTATAATACTAGTGATGCCCCATTACTATTGTAGTTGTATCCCTTATTAATATTGTTGTGCCCCTATTATCCCCATATTGTTATTAATGTGCCCCATAGAATCCCTTTATTGTTATTTTTGTGCCTTTATATTATTACTGTTAGGTCGGCTTGGTTATATCGTGACACCTTATACTCCTATATATAGAAAGGAGGTTTTGTCATTTGTATCATCCAAGAATTATTCATTTGTGTAATGTAAAGGAGGTTGCCCTCTCGAAGAGGCTGAATTCTAAGGCGTTCAACTATCTTTTCTATCTTTTTGTGAGCTGGTTTCATAACATTTGGTATCATAGCTTTAGATTCTAAGGTTTCGCTACTCCAAATAGGTCATTGTGGAATTTTCGCTATAATTTTTTTCTGCGATGTTTCAGAAGAGAAAAAAAACCATTTGAGGCAAAATCGCGTTGAACCTCGGGTCCGAATTTCAGAGATTTTTGCGCAATATTTGTGGAGATATGAACTGAGGAAGTTGGTATTTTGCAGACTCCTGAATTTCATTCCAAATAGGTGACCTGGGGAAATCATCATAAATTTTGTTTTGAGCATCAGATTGACATTTCGTAAAAGTTCACAGAAAGAGGACGAACTGTAGTTTCCTGCATATATTTTTTTGCTACTAAGATCAAAATAGTGACACATGGCACTTCATACAAGTTCGCTCTTCTGGAAAGGTCTATAATTAGATCATCTTGGGAGATTGTGCATAACTCTTCCTTGGAGAATCTAAATTCGATTAGACTGGTGGCATTTGAAAGAGGACACAGAGGGATACTGTAGATTGAAATTTCAGAACTGGATGATTCGAAATTATAGAGATACATCAGATTCAATATTGAGCTCCTACAAAGTGCAAAAAGGTGTAGTTTTTTTAAAATTTTGCATAAGCTTGGTCTGAGAAATTAGTTTGAAGGAATTCAAAGGGCATAGTAAAGAATTATTATCGGTAATTGATGACCCTAGGAAAGAAAATGCAAACACCTAGTAAGCAACCTGAAAGCTCTAGCATGACTCATGAAGAAGAGGAAGAAATGCAACATGATATATCAAAATTACGAGACCAAGTGCAACAAATGTCACTCACACAAAAAGTAACAGAATCTAAGATGGATGGTTTAAAGAAAGATGTAGAAGCTAAGATGTATGGCATGGAAGCTAAGATGGATGGTTTAAAGAAAGGCATAGAAGCTAAGATGGATGGCATGGAAGCTAAGATGAATGGCATGGATGCTAAGATGGATGGCATGGGTGATAAGATGGAAGAATTAAAGATAAATTCGAATAAGATGCTACAAGAAATGGTCACTAATGGTGAAAGGGTAGTAAAGGAAACTCATGATGAGAAAAAAAGAAATGTTAATCATGATTTCATAGACTCTAATGTTGGATCGAAGACCCACCACATTCCAAAAATTGATATGAGGAAGTTTGATGGCAAGGATCCCGCAACATGGATACTATGGATGGAGAAATTTTTCGATCTCAATAATGTGAAAAACACACAAAAGGTATATATTGCAACTTTATATTTGGAACCAAATCAGTTTGTATGGTATCAATGGCTTTGCTCTTGTAAACAAATTGTCACTTGGGAAGAAATGATAGCACACTATGAGGATACAAAAAGCAACACCTTTTTTAGCCAACTGATAAGTCTCAAACAAAAGGGTTCAATGATGGAGCACATTGAGGAGTTCCAAAAATTGAACATAAGGGTAAAAAGTATTCCAGAGGAGCATAGGATTGATGTGTTCATAGGGACTTTAAAGGATAATATCCAAAATGGTTTTCACCTTTGGGAACCTGATTCATTAGAGAAGGCATTCAGGTTAGCTAGAAAAATGGAAAGAAAAATTATGGCAATCAGGAAGCCTTAGCCTACCACTCACAACTACAAAGATGGGAGTGTTGTTACCCCTAGCCTTCCATAACCTATAAGGTTGACACCACAACAATTGGAAGAAAAGAGAGTAAAGGGGCTTTGTTACAGTTGTGATATCAAATACACTAAAGGTCATAAGTGTGCTGAGAATAAATTATTCTACATAGATTGTGAAGAGGAAGAAGAAAAGGAACAAGAAAGGTCAAAAGAAGAGGATATACTCCAAGAACAAAGCCTAGATAAGGAAGAAATGAATCCAACCATATCTTGTAATGCATTGGATAGAATTACCACTCCTCAAACCATCAAGATAGAAGGACATATCAAGAAGAAAAAGGTAATAGTGTTGATTGATTCATGAAGTACCCACAATTTTATTCATTGCAAGATAGCAAAAGAATTGAATTGCTTCCTATATCCAGCACCAGAGTGTCAAGTGATGGTTGCAAATGGAGGAATAATAAATTGCTCTGGAAAGTGCCATAATATCAAGCTATCCATGGGAAAATATGTATTGAATAGCTGAATGCTTTCCATTCCAATGGGAGGTGATGATGTTGTACTAAGAGTCCAATGGCTACAATCCTTGGGTACAATAGCTTTTAACTTTCAAGAACTTTTCATGAAATTTTATGTGGAAGGAAAGGAAGTTGAATTAAGGGGTATTGCAGGGAAACCAGGAAAGATAATAAGATCTAAGGGCATGACAAAGCTTCTAAAAAAGAAACAACAAGGTGTAATTGCACAATTATGTTCACTAGATGTTTCCACATCGAAATCATCTATTTCTTCAGATCTCCAAAAAGTCTTGGACAATCATTCCAAGGTATTTGAGACTCCCAAAGGTCTCCCACCTATTTGTGATCAGGATCATGCTATTCATTTGATTCCAGGAAGTGTTCCTCCAAACATCAGGTCGTAAAGATATCCCTATGCCCAAAAGAGTGAAATTGAATGTATGGTTGCAGAAATGCTTGAGGCTGGTATAATTCAACCTAGCCAAAGTTCTTTCTCTACTCTAGTAGTATTGGTGCACAAGAAGGATGGATCATGGCACATGTGTCCGGATTATAGGGAGCTCAATAAGCTTACCATTAAAGATAAGTTTCCCATTCCTGTCATTGATGAATTATTGGATGAATGCATGGATCAATTTACTTCACCAAGTTAGATATTTGTTCAGGATATCATCAAATCAGAATGAAGACTCAAGACATTCCAAAAATAGCATTTAGAACTCATGAGGGTCACTATGAATTTTTGGTCATGCCTTTTGGCCTTACCAATGCACCTTCTACATTTCAAGGTTTGATGAATTCCATTTTCAAACCCTTCCTTAGAAAATTTGTATTAGTATTTTTTGATGATATACTAATCTACAGCAAGTCTTGGAAGGATCATGTTGAACATGTTGACAGGGTGCTACAACTATTGGAGGAGAAACAATTATATGCAAAAGATCCAAATGTTCCTTTGGAGTACAAGAGGTGGAATATCTGGGTCATATTGTATCTCATGAAGGAGTTAAGGTAGACCCTAGCAAAATTAAAGCCATTAAGGAATGGAAAATACCCGCATCCATAAAGCATTTGCGAGGATTTCTCAGGTCAACAGGGTATTATTGCAAGTTTGTTAATAATTATGGGAAAATAGCAGCACCTCTAACAACATTGTTGAAGAAAGATGCATTTTCATGGACTCTAGAAGCAACAAAGGCCTTTGAACATCTTAAAGAGGCAATGTGCCAAGCACCAGTCTTAGCTACACCAGACTTCACAAAATCCTTTATTGTGGAATGTGATGCTTCAGGAAATGGAATTGGTGTTGTTTTAATGAAAGATGAAATACCCATTTCTTTCGAAAGTCATTCAATAAAGGGAAAGTATTTACACAAAGCTATTTATGAGAAGGACATGTTGGCAATACTACATGCACTTAAGAAATGGTGACCCTACCTAATGGGAAGACACTTCAAGGTAAAAACAGATCATGATAGCCTTAAATACTTTTTAGAACAAATATTATCCTCTAAAGAACAACGAAAATGGGTCACAAAGATGTTGGGTTATGACTTTGAAATCATCTACAAAAAAGGGAAGCAAAATGTTGTGGTAGATGCACTCTCAAGAAAGGATGAGGATGTGGAAGCATTGTTGTGTGCCATTTCTATTATCCAACCAGATTGGATAAACGAAGCAAGGGAGGAATGGAAGAATGACAGGGAAGTGTGGGAAATTATTCGAAACTTACAACAAGATTCCAGTACATCTGATACATTTAGCTAGAAAAATGATTTGTTATGGTACAAAGATCGCTTATACCTCTGTAAGAATTCGCAACTCAAAAAAAAGATTCTTCTGGAATTGCACGCTTCTCCCTTAGGAGGGCACTCAGGATTTTTAAAAACTTACCACAGGGTTAAGAAGGAATTTTTTTGGGATGGCCTTAAATCGAATATTCAAAAGTTTGTGGCAGAATGTTTGGTTTTCCAACAAAATAAAGTTGAAACAATTAAGACACCAGGTCTATTACAACCTTTATCCATTCCAAGCCAACGTTGGGAGGAGGTTTCAATGGATTTTATCACAGGTTTACCCAAGTCTGAGCAAAAGAGTGTCATCATGGTGGTAGTTGACAGACTTACCAAGTATGCACACTTTTGTGCATTATCACATCCATTTAAAGCTAGTACAGTTTCTATGGAATTTATGGAAACAATTCGAAAGCTACATGGAAACCCAAAGATTATTGTAAGTGATAGTGATCCCATTTTTACTGGAAATTTTTGGACTGAATTATCTTCTTGTCTTGGTACTCAGTTAGCTCACATCTCATCTTATCATCCTCAATCTGATGGGAAAACTGAGATAGTAAACAAATGTTTGGAAGGATATCTTCGTTGCTTTTTATCTGATAAACAGACACAATGGGTCAAATGGTTGACTCTAGCTGAATGGTGGTATAAAAATTCCTTCCATACTACAACAAAAATGACCCCATTTAGGGCACTTTATGGATATCAGCCACCATCCATCACATCATATTTAAGAGAAAATTCTAACATTCAAGCAGTGGAACATCACATCGAGCATCAACAACAAGCTCTCCAACTCTTAAAGGATAACCTCGTGTTGGTGCAGAATATAATGAAACAATAGGCAGATCAACATCGCAGTGAAAGAAGTTTTGATGTAGGTGACTAGGTATTCCTACGGCTACAACCAAGAAGGATAATAAATTATCACCAAAGTATTATGGTCTGTACAAGGTGTTGCAAAAGATTGGTACTATGGCATACAAATTGGAGCTTCCTGCAGCTTCTCGAATGAACCCAGTTTTCCATGTTTCATGTTTAAAGAAGGTTATAGGTGACAAGCTCCCAGTTCAAACAATATTGCGAGAACTTGACGAGGAAGGAAAATTATATTGGAATCATAAGCAGTCATAGAAACAAGAACTTGACAACTACGAAATCGATCCATTTCAGAGTATCTCATCAAGTGGAAGAACTTATCCGCTGAAGATTCCACATGGGAGGATGAGAATTTTATATGGAAGCATCCGGAACTGCTCAAGGGTTGAGGGAAACACTTTTTTGAAGGAGAGGGGCATGTTAGGTCCCTATATTACTAGTGATGCCCCATTACTATTGTAGTTGTATCCCTTATTAATATTGTTGTGCCCCTATTGTCCCCATATTGTTATTATTGTGCCCCATAGAATCCCTCAATTGTTATTTTTGTGCCTTTATATTATTATTGTTAGGTCGGCTTGGTTATATTGTGACCCCTTAGACTCCTATATAGAAAGGAGGTTTTGTCATTTGTATCATCCAAGAATTTTTGTGTAATGTAAAGGAGGTTGCCCCCTCGAAGAGGCTGAATTCTAAGGCGTTCAACTATCTTTTCTATCTTTTTGTGAGCTGGTTTCATAACAATTATCTATTATTTCCTTATTATTATTATTATTATTATATATTTGTTTATTAAAGTGAAAACAAATTTATATGATAATTGATCTCTTCTGCTTATGTCTTACCATATTAGTAGAAAAAAAAAGTGTTTTTTCCAAAATAACAAAGGAAAAACTACATAGTCATTGAGTTTATACAAGAAAAATCTACAACAAATTGGTCTGAGCATTCTTGTCTATATGATGTAGTTATGATCTATCCTATATTTCTCATAATCCAACAAAAAGGCTATATTTTTTCTATTTATATTAACTTTTAACCATTGAAAATAACAAGGATTCAAAAACATCTAAAGAACATCATGTACATAAAGTTGATGACGTATAAATTTCAATTAGCATGAGATCTACAGGGTTGTCCAAAGGCATTGGTCCTTTTCCTCATGTGAGGGAGTCTTCTGTACAAGCTATATGACTATCCATCTCTCTATGCTCCATTATAATTTCATTGAGCTACAATAAAATTTCTTCATTAGCTTCATTCCTCTCAAGGAGGACACTGTCTAGTAAGGACATAATCTACAAGTAAAGGTCAATGGTGTGCAAACTTTGATACTTTCGACCTCTATTATTCCAAGTATTAGGCAGTGAGTTCGTAACTAAAGCTAATATCTTATAATCAAAATGGAATTCCCTATTATTTATGTTTATTTTGTTAGTCATTTAGATATCCTCCTACACCTTAAGATGAGTTTGGAAATAATGAACTTGGGTAGGAGATTAAGATTTTGATTAAGCTCAAGAGCCACCATGAGCCCCTCTAGCATTTTCCCCATGTTTGGAGCATTCCCTTTGACATGGAATTAGGGAAGGGGGAAATACAAAGTGATAGGGAGGAGAATGCCACACAGATTTAGGAAGAGAAATTGATATCTAAGGGAGAGATTAAGAAGAGGAAGTTGAGTCAAGTAAAAGAATAATGTGAAAGAGGGTGAAATTGAGAATGTTGGGCCAAGAAAATTCCTTGAGTGGTTTGGGGCTTAAGAAGGCGAATATAGAAAGAGCCAAAATAAAATTACCTGCAAAGAGTAAAGGAGCTTTGTAAATGAAACCAAAAATAAAAATTGCCTCCAAACAAACCTTGAAGAGTTTCTTATGGGAGAGAATCAAATTAGGATGAGGAAAACAAGTAAAGATAATATGCTTCCTTAGAACCCAATGCTTCCCCATAAACAAACTAAGAATAATATGATGTTGAGACTAAAGTTTGAAAGTGAAAATCCAAACTGAAGATTTTAATGACCTACAAATAAAAATACTAAGCTGCATAAACTTGGTTCTTATGTTATGAGTAAATATTAAACCACTTCCTTCACTTATGAGCATGATATCGTGACCCTTTCACTAACTGAGAAATAAACTAAATAAGAGTATATAAGAGAGGGGGAGAGAAATTATGAAGCATGTATGTACAACAAGAGGAAAGAGTGGGGAAGTCTAGGCTCGTAGGTGTCTTCCCCCCCCCCAAATAAAAAAAAGAAGAATATTATAAAGCAACTATGAGATGAAGCCAAGACCTTAGTGAGGAAAGCTAACTAGTGAACCTAAATCAAGAAAGAAGAGGAGTAAAAATAGCTAAAGAAGAGAGTTGTTATAAACCATACACCACTACAACCATCCATTATTATCATTGCTAATGAACATCTATAATAAAAAATATTCTTCCTAAGATGTCCTTAATCTGTAAATTGTTGTGGATATTCCATTGGAAATCTTGTTGCAACAAATCTATTAAGATATATTAGAAAAATTGAAATCTACACTATTAGGGTTAATTTATCCTTAGATTTATGGATTTTTTAGTTACTCTTTATTGTGTATACATATAAATTATAACTATATAGAAAATAGATAAAAAATAGAATTATCACTCACAAACCTCAATAACAAAAGATATGACTTGGGAAACCTTTTTTGAAGAAAACCCAATTGGAAGGCGAGCCTTCTCTGCTCTCTCTTTATTTGAATATAAATGTATGCAAGTACAAAGAAGTGATATCTATGGCTCATAGGTTGCTACAATGCACAAATCCACTCTATTTTCTCTCTATCTATTCACTCGTGACGACTTTTTTCATCTATGGAGAAAAGTGAACTCAAATAGAATGAAACCCCTTTTCATCCTAGTGACCCAGTCATAACACAACTCAATAGCCTACTAGTGATTAAGTTTGACTCCTTCAATTCTAAACTAGATTTACAATATTGATTCTTATAGATTCTTGTTCATCATGATCACATGGATAGCCCCTTTTGCATGAATAATGGGGGTTAACATGGCGTCCTCTTGAATCATTGTGGTCAAAATAGGAAGGTCAACTTCCAAGTGGCACAACTCTTGCATACAAACTCTGATTAAAGAAATTATTTTATCATTAGAAAGGTATATATTTGTATAATAGTGCTATGGGTTCCACACTCAAGTGGAAAATTTTACCCCTCAAAAATGTCATTTGATGCCTCAAACAACTTCTAGAAATTTTCAGACCCCAATTTGTCAAACTATGACCCATTGGTAAAAAAGCCCCTTGTGGTGCAGGATCGTGGAGGAGACTGCTGAAGTTTAAATCAAGCTTTGCAGCTTCTTAACAGGTTATGCGGCCCAGTAGCGAGGGATTTTTGTCAATACTGTCAATCTTTTGTATCTACTGTTGTGTCGAGGTCAATCATGTTTGTTTTTTTGTAAATCTAGTAAGCTCAGGAAGGCTAAATTGTGTTCCTCTGGATCCCCTGCGTGGGACTACAAAACATGGTCTTGTCCAGCAACTGTGCTCTGGACACTTTCTGTATCATGCTGCCTTCCCTTCTGGACAGCTGGTTCTTTTTGCTCGTCATGTTGTAATTTCACACTTTTAATGTGAATATTAGAATAGTCTTACTTAGGAAAAAAAAAAAAAACCTTGTGACAAAATTCCTCCACTTTTTCCACTCTAAAAGCATCAAGGTGGATAACAAATAATATAATGATCCAATTTAGATTAGCCCTTCTGAAATGAATTCAATAACATGCAAAATCATCAAAAGTGCAATTATGATGCGAATCTCCCACATAAACTATAATAAGGAAAAATAATATCCACACCCCCTCATTAATTGCTTGAGATAATAGTCAGTATCATCCCATCTCTTCCTTCCACAACTTCATCTGCTACATCTAGGGCTAAACATTCCACTTTATATTGTTTTTTATTTTTTATTAACAATAATTCATAAAATAAAAGTTTGTAATTAAAAACCTTCTATATAATTAAAAATCCCCTTTAAAGGAGTTTTTATTTAACCTACTGCAAATAAAATATTTAATAGATTTTTTTATTGTTATTTAGCCCAAAGAAGATCAAGAATGAGAATGGAAATCACACCTACATCATCTAGACTCTCTAAACATTTATATCTAGGACATAAATTGATAAATTCATTTGATGTATAGGAAAACACCTTTTAACAATCATTTTTTATCTTCATCATGTTGTCTAAGTGTCTAAGAATTTAAAGGTCCGTGAAATTTATATCCAGGAACATTGTTTTACTTTTAGGTATATATGGAATAATACGTTTTTTTTTCTTTCAAATATTTATGTTTATAAACAGATTGTTATAATGGTGTTGTTTATAGGGAAATAAATAATAATTAAATTAATTCAAAGAAATATATATCTCTATTTATAAAAAAAAGGATGTCTAAATTTTCATATTATTTATATTAAAAAAAAATAATGCAAACAAATTATCATATAATTTTTAAATGTTGCATTGCATTATCAACAATAAATGGTTGTCCCTTTGTGTTATGTAGACCTTAGTAGCCATACTAATTATTATATAATAAGCCTAGACCCATATTCTAGGAGGTGGCATCCTTGTTTCCCAGCAAGGGACGGAGATTATATTTCGTTCCCTATCTTGAATGGACCCTTTGGTGTAATACCATGAGTGGTGCATCCTTCAAACATCATATCTAACTCAAGTGTGGTCAATTACAAGAAATGTGGAGCGTATTTGTGTCTATAGTCGAGTGGATAGTGGTTGTCCCTTCTTCAATTTCTAACGGAATTTAGTGGAATATATAAGTGTATTTTCCTTATTTGTATACGAAATGTTAAAGTTGTTGACTAATTTATGTTTAAATGTCATGTTATATTTATTCTGTATGTGTGTAAATAAAAAACCGAAACACATTGTAATGTTATATTGAATAACTACAGTAAACTGAGAAATTAACACAACTTGCTTAAATATTTATTTGCATCCCTTTTTCAATGTTTGTATGCAATGGCATCCTAATTCCCATGCCATTTATGATTTCCTATATGTTTTATGTTCCCAAAGTGGAGACTTAGCCCTAGCTATAATGGCTACATTCTCTTAGATGACTCATGAATGTGGTTAATTTTATAATCATCACATATTGTATGGATGTAGTAACTTGTTGGAGGCTCAGAATGTCTTTGCCTCAACATCAGGGAAACCGACTGGTCGGGAACTTGAATACCATTCCTTTTCCATTTGGGATAGCATTTCCGACTGGGGATATAGGGACCAATTTCCCGTTCAAATATATAATGGAGTTTGGGGTGTGATATAGATGGGGTGAAAACTATTTGATAAAGTAAATATGAATGCAAATAAATAAATCTATATCTATCTATCTAATTCTCGGGATATAACTAACTTTGCATATGCGATTTCATAAAGATTTCTTTATAAATGAAAGATAATATAGATCATCAAACATTTAAAAGAGTTAAAACAAATTAAAGATAATTAAATTGATTAAATAGTTAATCAATTTAATTATCAAGCACATATCGCATAAAAATTATACCATTTCATACATACAACTAAAGATAACAATTAATACATTATTCAGTAGTGAAATAATGCTTAATCGAGTTATGATATTGCATATAATAAAATAGTGATAAAATTTTACTGACTTTCAAACATAACATAAAAATATAATAGTACCACATATATCAGTGCTCCGCTTATGAAATAAGACAGTCTTTGGCCCAACGTTTCTATTAAAATTGTCAAAGAAATATAGTAGTGCAAGTTCCTTGAGTCTTCTTACAAAAATTCTAAACTTTTTCCTTAAACATATAAGGTATTTATAAATAAAAGTCATATTATCAAAATAGAAAATGCATATTTTGTTGAGGAGGTTGAAACAAACATTTCTCGAGATAAGGAACAAAAACATAAAAATATTTTCTGTTTTAACAAGAAACTAAAGATGAAAAGTTAATTATTCTCCCATTTGTTCTCGCAACCTGTAAATAGTTTCCATCAGATTCAATTCCGGGGGATGAGCTAGCTTGATCCGCATCTGTCCTGCAAACAAGGCATCTGAAAGAGGTGGGAGCACACACTCAGTCGGGTTACCAAGGTTGCGAAGAAATAACCATTGTACATAGGGCTTTACCAAAAACTGTTGATGATATTCAAGATTTAACTTAGATAATTTCTTGATGCTATCTTCCTTTTCTTTTTATTTTTTATGCCAATACTTTATGAGTGATTGAGCATCTGGAAAGCATTCTCCTGGGTGTAATAATATTAACATTTGTAAGACATTCTCTAACAATTTTGGTAATATAGTCTACTAGGTCTCTTGCTTTGTAAATTGCTTCTTCATCCTGCTTCATTATGATATCCCAATCCATGAAAAGAAGATCTTTGTATGATTCTTATATTCTGGGGAGATTTACTTTTATTCCATCTGAACTGTCCTGCCAAGTGATGAAGTCGGAAATCTTGTTGTTGATATCTTCAAAGTATGTACTTAATTCAGACATCTAATCAATCAATGAGTCATTGTTTTTCTAGGAGAGAATTGATCTCTCTGACTTCTTTTTAAAATCCTTCAATATCGGTATACTTATGAATTTGAGTTATTCTAAGTTGAAGTTGGTCAATCTGTGTATTTCGACTTTGAATATTAGCTTCATTTTGAAACTTTATTTGATTAAACTCAGTTTGTAATTTTGAAAACTTGAGTTGCTATTCCTTCTCCATATCATGTATTGAATTAAGCATTGTTTGTTCTAATTGCAAGATTTTTTCATCCTTTTCTTTAACTAGTTGTTGAACTTCAGTGGCTTTGAAGATGGTGGTCTTAGCATAGGCTCCTACATATTGCGAAAGATTAGCTAAATCATCAAACAAGTTAGCTTGATAATATTTCCATACTACATCTAATGGAATTCTTCTAGGAAGAATTTCCTGAGAATGCTCCATTCTTATTTTCTTCTTCTGTCAACTCACAATAGCACAATATTCAGGACTGTAGAAAATGTCAAGAGGCAGAATCTCTTTGACTTTGAGGACAATTTCAGAGGTGGGGATTTCTGGGATAACTTCTTTATCCATTATTTGACTTGATGACTCTATTACAGGAGGCTTTACCTTATTGGTTACAGGAGTCTTTTCTATCTTCATTGTGGCTAAATCCTGGACTTCTTTCTCCTGTGTGCTATCTAGTTCTTTGTTGAACTGATCCTAGAATTTATCGACATCACAAGTAGATAGGATATCTATATTTGTTTCTCTATGAGTGCAGTAGTGGGTGTATTTTATATTTCTTTTGAAGATGACGGTAAAGACTTTCCTATAGGCAATTCTGACTATAAAGCAATTAGGCATTAAGAAGGAAGATTCTACAGACTTTTATTTATGTACTCTTGGAATAAGACAAAATCATTGGGACCCAACCGAATCTGTGCTAAATGTTCACCTGTCTATATGACTCACTTGTTTCAAATAAATCATCAAAATCATCAGGTTCATGACCAAATGGCCTTATTTTAACTTGAGTAGTGAAATCATGAATGATGTTTTTGGGGTCATATTGTCTAGGAGGAATAGTGGGGAGATGCATGTTTTTTATTTGCTTGATCTCTAGGAAAGCATGATTGTAGTTATCAAGAGCATAGAATCCATATTGAATAGGAAATTGTGGCCGAATAGCTTTTTCAGAGTCCTTTAAAACTTTAGTTATACCATGACCTATGGTCTGATAGGTGACTTCCCGGGCCAAAAGCTTATCGGGAACATAAATAGGAAGAACATGTGGGGTGGAAAGACTCCCAAAAACATTGACAAGTGAAATTTTCTTCAGTAAACCAATTGCTAATAGAAGTGAAGTCTGTCATAGGTTCTTAAGACAACCTGGGTGGATTTCGATCAAAAATGACTTTCTATAAAGGCAGCATGAGCTTATTGCAAATTCTATAAAAATGAGGTTGGTACTTGGATTCTTATAGAATATCATGATATATGTGAATTGGTGTAGAGTCTTGGAGTGTCCATTTCCATCCCATTGAAGGAAAATCAAAAGAAAAACAAATGTCATCCATAATATAAGCGCTCATATAAAAGGTTGTTATGATTCTTTTTGAGACACTGTGTTTTGCCTATATTCTAAGATTTTGGATGCAATATTATTGGACAAGATAGTAGCCCAAGCCATTACTTCAGAATTAGAAGCAACTTGAATCAGGGGAACCCATTCAACTGTAATTTTTTGTGTGTTTGAAGAGCCAAATAATCTACATATCATTGCAGTAGCATAATAAAATAGACTGGAAAGAGAAGCTAAAGAATACATACCCTTACTATCATGCTTTTTCTTGCTTGGGTCTTGTCTCCATTTTCTAATGGGCTATGATTCTAATTTGTTCTTCTCTGCAAATTTTTTGAGAAACTGCTTGTCGTAAATCTTCAGAGGGTCTAGTAAATGATACATCCTCTTCAAATCTTCAACTCTGAAGGATCCTATTATTGTTTGCCTTGACGTCAAGAACATCTTGTCTTCAATATTAACATTATCAATTATCCACTTAATCATATTTGCATAGGGTAAGATTTTAGGTTGCGTAGCAATTCGATGAAGAAAGGAATTGGCAACATCGGCGAAGTTAGCCACAGATGATGATGAGGCATCAGTTGTTGCTTCTTTAACATCTACTACTCTGGGGTCTTCTTCTTTAAATAGTTTATACATTGTTTCCTAAGAAGAAGTACCAGAGTCCGACGTGCATGTGGTGTCTATGAATAACACAGTTATCTCTGTTGTCTCTGGTTTGAATTGAGTTACTTTTGATTGAACAAAAGACCCTTTTCTTGTCTTTCCTGCTTTGGACATTTCAACGGAATGTCGCTAATTAGTATTAGCCTACAGAAAGGAAATACGGAGCAATGTTTTTATAGCTCCAAGGATGAAAGGAAACACAAGACAAAGACATACATTTCAAATAAAAACTCATCAATTAAATAAATTTCGTGAACCGAGGAACATTAAACCGTTAGATTTGAAATTTAGTGAAAATCTAAGTTCATATGGATATTTATTAAGTGGTGCTGAGTCAACAATTTTTCATTGCAAATCTTTTGTGGAAATATTTTGTTTAGAGTGGTGCTGCGATTTGCGGTATGAAATATCACATACATGCATCAGAGATCAGGCAACATTCGTTTATATCACAATCACAACATAGAGATGAGTGATATTAATAAAGAGCCAATAGAGATGTTCAACTTGCGATCTGCGCTCAACTATAATGAAGTGTCATCATGGCGAGTTCAATGAGACTTTTATGTGTGGGAGTGTGCTTTTTCTTTCTTTTCTTCGTTTTGTTAAGGGAAGCTTTATTTTGCAAAGGATATCATTTATCGCAACATTTATTTAAAGGATATTATCATGACTCCTAATAATTTTGCAATTTTATTTTAAAAGAAAACCTAAGTTATTAGACTAGGACTTAAACCTAAAAGATAACTGAACATGATATCTTTTGAATTTTTTTATCTTTTTTAGAATTTTTGGGAATATAAAACTAAAGTAAAATTTTAAAATGGTCCCCATTATTTAAATAGAACATTTAAATAACAGGGGATTGCTGGGTACCACAACAATTGACGATTCACTGGAAGAACCAGTTATCTCTAAAAATTCATAAACCAAACTTTTAAACTTAAAAGTAAAGACATTAAGGAAAGAAATATTAATTTTGAAAATCAGATAAATAAAACTACTCTGAATCAAAAGTTTCACTTAATTGTTAAGTTCCTTGGCACTTTTATAGATAAAAATCTTTAATTATTAAAATCGGTCATTAATTGGTAATAAAGATAAAGAAAAGAATATTTGAAACTTAGCTTTTGATGAACTTACTTTGTCATAGATAGAGCCACTAATCCTAGTAAGCATCCATAGCCTCGACAGGGTTATCTTTTTCCAAATGGTGAACCAATTTCCCATCCATGTTTGTAAAACTTTAGAGGTAATTTTGAGGATTCATTTTCCTTTTCAAGAATATTTAGAAGTCATTGTCCTAGTTTGGTGGCTAGATAATGACAATGCCATTCACAAGTGATAACAAAATTGAACAAGCTAGCTCGCGATGAGACTCCTTGTCTTATACTTTTTGTTTTTTGTTTTTTTAAAGCATAAGCCACTATCCTGGTTTGGTGGCCAGTAATGATAGTGTCAACCTGTTATTTCCTTATGATCATGGTAAGAAATATCATGATGAGACTTCTTATCTTCTAATTTTCTTATGTTTTAGAATTACACTCTAAAAATACTTGAACAATGAGTGGGGAGGTTCACCTACTCCTCAAGAGTAATGGATGACAACTGAAGAAAAAGATACTAAGATTTCAAAATAGAATTTTACTTTGTTAAAGGAACCTTTCTTTACTAATTTTTGAGAATGAAGACTTTATCAGGTTTGAAGTGATAAGGATGTACAATTTAAATGTATAAAAATCTCAGAGTTTTAAAGTATTTATCTGGTTTTCAATTTTGAGATTGATTTCTTTTAAAATCGATACCTTTCGAGCTTAAAGTTATAATTGAATAGAGATTTTAAAATGAAAGCCAATAATGTGTTTCCCAACCTTATTTATAAAAAAAACATGGATATATACATATAGTAAAGTAGAACAAAAGTCTCACAAAAAGAATTATTTGAGGATTAGTCCATTAATAGGAAGAGCATTTCTCTTAAACCTTTTAGATCTTGTAAAAAAAAAGTTGATGGACCTAATTGTTCAACGATTTGGAATGGTCCAAACAATAATTTTTGAAATTTGGTGTGCTTTCCTTTTTCTTCATGTGCCTTGTCCCATTTCAAACTAAGTCACCACTTTGAAAATATTTTTTTTTAACTGAGCTTGCATCAAAAGAGTATTTTACTAACTATTGATGATGTGCATGGGTTTGTTTAGCCTTTTACCTTTCTTCTTCTAATTTTATAATTCGAGACATCCTTAGCTATATAGAAGAGGAGGGTTGTTCTTCAATAAATTGTACTGAGGCCAGTGAAGGAATAGCTAGATTGGGAGGGAGAATAGCTTCTTTTCCATAAACAAAATTGAAAGAATTAGTTCCAATTGAAGCTTCTATGGTTATCCTATCAGCCCATAAAGCAAACACCAAATATTTATGTCAATTATTTTGACTTTGATCAACCGTACATTTGATAATCCTAATGAGGTTTTTATTGGTATATTTTGCTAAACCATTTCCTTGTGGATAATAATTAGCAGATTATTTTAGCTTAAATCCTCTTTTTAATGTGAATTCAGTCATACAGTTTCTTGAGATATAAGATGAATTGTCAAAGATGAGTGCATTAGGTAATCCAAATATGGTAATGATGAATTCGATAATGTTATCAGAATTAGCTACCTTTAGTGGAATTGCTTCTACCCACTTTTGGAAATAATTTGTGGTCGTTAGGATGAACTTATGCTACTTAGAAGAGTGAGGAACATTCTCACCTATAATATCCAGTCCCCATTGTTTGAAAGGTTGTTCAATGTTAACTAGATGGAGTGGTATGGTTGGTTTCCTTTGTCTTCCTGCAGTGATCTAAAAAAATTTTCATTTTCTCACGTAGGCATGTGTATATCTGAACAATGTTCGACAATAATATCCAGCACGAAGGATTTTAAGTCCAGTAGTGTCTCCTCCAAAATGTCCTCCAGCTAGTCCATCATGGAGGTCCACAAAATTTTCTTTGCTTCAAATTTTTCTATGCATCTTAATAAAATAGAGTCATAATTTATTTTGAATAACACACCATCAATGATCTCATACTAATTTGCTTTAAGTTTTAGAGCTCTTTTATTTTTATAATTAAGTTCTGGTGGAGCATAACCATTTTTTAAATAGAACAAAATATCAACATATTGAGATTCAATGTCAGTAAGGCATACCTCAAATATTTGAATTATATTACCTAAATCTTCACTTGCTTAAATGTTTGATGCTCCAATAATCAATCTACAAAAACCATTTCGACTAACAATCTTAGTAGGTTTAATGTCAATATTGTATTCTTGCAGAGCTATTACCCAGTTTGCTCTTTTCTCACCTAACTCTTTTTGTATAAGTAATTATCTCACTACTGATAATGGAACAATAACTTTTGTATGAGATTTTAGCAAAAATGGTCTAAAATTTTTGACGGACTTGAATACTACAAAAGCTTGTTTCTCTACATCAGAATAATTGGGTTCTACTCCTTGAAAATTCAAACTGAAGGAAGAGATAGGGGCTTCTATTTTTTTAATCAATGATTTCAGTTAGCACTGCAGTGTAAGAAAATTTAGAAGCAAAAGTGTACAAAATAAGAGGATCAGAAAAATTGGGAGTGATTAAAGAGGGGGCGTCAATTATAGCTTGTTTTATTGCTTGAAAGGATTCCGTTTCATTATTTCCCCATTTAAAAACATAAATTTTCTTGATCATGATCTGTAATGGTAAAACAATTTGGGAAAGATCAGGAACAAATGTTTTTACAAAATTAATTTGTCCTAAGAAAGATTACATCAATTTTTCATTATGGGGGAAAGGAATCTCTGATATAGCTTTAATTATGTATGGATCTATGAAGATTCCTTCTTTAGAGACAATGAATCCTAGAAGTTTCCCTTCATTTAAAGAAAAACAAGAATTTTTAGGATTAAGAGAAATCCCACATCTTCTACATCTCTCAAATATTTGTTTCAGGTCATGATAGTGCTTGTTTCTCTTCTTAGAATATATGGTGATGTCATCTAAATAAACAAAAATTGTTTTTTGACCTTTGAAAATGATGTCCATTTCCCTTTGAAAAGTAGCTCCTACGTTTATTAATCCGAAAGACATTTTTTGATATGTGTAAGTTCCCCATTTAGTTCTAAATGTAGTCTTTAATATATCATCTGGATGAATAAGTACTTGGTTGTAACCTAAGAAACCATCAAGAAAATACATAAGCTCAGAACCGGCAACTGACTGTAAGATTTGTTCAATAGGTGGTAAAGGAAAATTTCGTTTTCACTAGCTTTATTCAAATTGTGAAAATCTATACAAATCCTAATGTCACCATTCTTTTTCCTAACTGTTACTAAATTAGAGACCCATTTGGAATGTTTCACTGGAAAAATGATTTTTGCCTTAAGGAGTTTATTCAGTTCATTTTTATTTGATTCTCCAGATTTGGATGAATCTTTGTTAATTTTTGTTGAACAGGATTAACATCAGGCATCATTACGATGGTGTATTGGATGATGGAAGTATCATAAGTCCTTAGATCTTCATAATTCCAAACAAAGAAATCTTTATATTTCTTCAATAGACGAATAAAACATAATCTTCCATCGGGAGAAAGACTTAAATCTAACTTGACATATTGAGGTTTACATTTAGATCCAAGATTTACTAATTCAAGCCTCAATGTTGAACTCTGAAGTTTACAATTAGATAGTTTCTTCAATTTATCTTTTATATCATAAAGGTTTTCAAGTTTAACCACATATTTGGGGAGAGAATTATCTTCATTTGCTTGTTTCATTTATCTGGAATGTTCACCTTCATCAATTATCTGATCAGAATATGATTCTTCAGATGTTAAGAAACTTAAGATATATTTATCATCATTAAACACGTGCCAGTTTGTAATGTTATCCAGAATGGAAAGGCAAAAAATTATCTCAATCGAAAATCGATCTAGACTGAAATCTTCAGGTGGAATTATCTTGGATGCAACATTGGCTAATAAATTAGCACTAGCATTTTGAAGTTTAGGGATTGGAGAAATATCAAAAGCCAAGAAATGTGAAGTAAGAGAGTGAATTAGAGTCTAATAATGTTTCAAATGGTTGGAGATACAATTAATATTATTTCTAACCTGTTTGATAAAAAATTCCAAATCTCCAAATACTTGAAGATACTAGACATCAAGAGATATTGCTTTGTACAAGCCTTGAACTAGAGCTTCATACTCAACAACGTTGTTTGTACATTCAAACTATAATCAACAAGCTAGCATTTTTTTTTCTCCATCAGGACTAATTAAGACACATCCTGCTCCAACACCATCATTAGATCTAGATCCATCAAAATACAAAGTCCAAAACAAAGATTTAGCTAAAGGCTTATCTACAAAATTGACACATTTGGCTACATCTGTCTGTGAATATTTTTCAATTTGCGATGCAATAGAATTAACTGAGAAAGGTGATTCTTAAGCTCTGAAATTACCCGAATAGGACTCTAAGAAATAATTCACAAGAATATTACTAGTGAAGATGACTGGTTCATTTTCTTCATCAATATCAATTACTAAATATTTCATATGTTTTTCACAATCCACATGAATTTGATTTGTTTTCAATTATATGGTAACCACATATGAGACCAGTTTGTAGCAAAGTAACCATGTAACTTTTCAGACCAATCTCTACTTAGGATTAAACCACAGAAATCCAGAATATCAACAACTAGAATGTCAATGATTTGAAATACTTCAGCATTAGAATAAAGTCTAATGAGGACTAAGTTGATTTCTCCTAATACTTTAATTTTTGTTCTATCAAGTTTCATTATATGAACAATAGATTTCTGGGGAGATACATTCAATTTTAAACAAACTGATTGAGGAATTATATTTGATGATGCTCCAGAATCGAATAAGAAATTGTGCAAGTATTTATTGAAGAGTTCAAAAGTTAAAATGATCCAGATTTAAATAGGAACGCAACAAATTACAGGGATAACCATAAACACAAAGATGCAGTGGAAATAATACTTCATTTCATTAATGTAAAATACTGAAATATGCTTACAAATAGAAATGGAAATAAACCAGCTAGGGCGATGGTAACTTATCTTCGAGAAGAGATATGGCAGCTACATGCCTCTAAACTACCTTACAATGAGTCTCAAGGGCCTTTTTATTATTTAACAATAAGAGAAAACCCTAAACAACCAAAACCCTAGCTCGAGGAGATGTAACAGCAAGAGTTTATGGGCCCCGTTGGGGTGAGTTGGACAGCCAAATTCCTGGGGTCGCGACTTGGTCATATTATCTCCGTTTGACGCACATGATAACCCGTTGGAAAGATCTCTTCAAGGACTACGACAGAAAACATGATTTTCGATACAAAATTGTTGGCGGTAGATTTCCAAAAAAATTGCGTTTAGGGCCTCAAAATGGCTCTGGAAGTTTAGGACCCAAAAAACTGCTAAAAATAGTAAATTATGCTACAATTAAGGAAACTGAAAAAACTGAAAGAAGCAATGGTGGGGGTCCAAGTGGAATTGGTGGGTGGCCACCAATATCCACCTAGATCATAAAAGAAATGGGGGAGTGTGAGAATTTGATCTATCTTTGATCAAGATAGTATCTATGGAAGTGATTTTATCTATAGAATTAGTAGGAGGTTTACCTATTCCATGTCTAGCTTTAGAAGTGTTAGCAGCTGGTAAAGGAGATGTATTCAATTCATTAAGAAGATACGTTTGTTGCTGTTTTAATTTTAAAACTTTAAATAAAGAGATGTTAGCCTTAACTTTCTTCATATCTTCCACTATATTATACTCATTGTTATCATAAATGACCAAAGTTTTTGATGTGGATGGAGGATTAGAAGAAGAAGGAAGGGTTGTTTTGTTGATGTTTTTGTCTTTATTGGAAGAACTAGAAGTCTTTTGTTTATGGATTTTTTGAGCAGGATCAAGTGATCCTTTACTTCTTGTACTTACAGGTAAGGCTTCACATTCTTCTTCATTGTCAGTAGTGGGGAGGATAAAATCCCAAAGCCCATGAACTTCTACAATTAAGGAAACTGAAAAACTAGAAGAAGAAATGGTGGGGGTCCAAGTGGAATTGGTTGATGGCCACCAATATCCACCTAGATCATAAAAGAAATGGGGGAGTGTGAGAATTTGATCTATCTCTAACCAAGATAGTATCTATGGAAGTGATTTTATCTATAGAATTAGTAGGAGGCTTACCTATTCCACGTGTAGCTTTAGAAGTGTCAGTAACTAGTAAAGGAGATGTGTTCAATTCATTAAGAAGATACATTTGTTACTGTTTTAATTTTAAAACTTTAAATAAAGAGATGTTAGCCTTAAGTTTCTTCATATCCTCCACTATATTATACTCAATGTTATCAGAAACAACCAAAGTTTTTGATGTGGATGGAGGATTAGAAGAAGAAGGAGGGGTTGTTTTGTTGATGTTTTTGTCTTTATTAGAAGAACTAGAAGTCTTTTGTTTCTGGATTGTTTGAGGAGGATCAAGTGATCCTTTACTTCTTGTACTTATAGGTAAGGCTTCCCGTTCTTCTTCATTATCAGAAGTGGGGAGGATAAAATGCCAAAGCCCATGAACTTCTACAGATTCTTCATCTTGAGAATCCTCAATAGACATATTTATTTATTCTTCATCATCATCTTCATCTGATTCTACGTTTATATGACATTGGGGGGTTGGTAAGTTGAAGTATGAGTTCTTTTAAAGGGTCTGAAAGATTTCTTTGAAGATTCAACCATTTGTTTTTTAATCTCAACCATCTCGTTAGACATAGTTTTGAGAACTTTCTATAGTCCTTCAAGATCAAAAGGATCTTTTGGATTTTTCTTCTTTGGTTCATCTTTAAATGAAACCTTTTTTGCTTTTCTTTCGTCAAGTGAAGTTTTCTTTTCTAAAGCAAGTATTCTTTTCTCAACTCCTAATGCTTCTTTCATGTTTGTTGGAAATAATACTGAGAGGGGGGGTGAATCAGTATTATCAGATTAATCAAACTTTTTTAAATGCTCAGAAACATATACGCTACTTCAGTTAAGTGAACCAGCGTGTACACGCTACTGTGACGAAGTAAAACAGCGTATAAGAAGAAAACTCACAATTTAGTTAGCTTATTCTTCAATTAAGTGCATCAGGACATTATTCACCACATTAACAGTAAACATGTGCAGTATAACAGAACAGATAAAAAGCCACACACATGAACACCAAGATATAAGGTGGAAACCCAATGTGGGTGAAAACCACCTGCTGCAAGTTGTCTCTATCTTTCTTTAATATGAAACTTCAGTTTACAATCTTTTGTACTGGTGCAGCCTTATACCAGTACGCAGGCTACAACCTGCAGAAGGCTACAACCTTCTCTCGTTCTCCAAACTTCCTTGGAAGGGAGCTCCAACCCCCTTTGCTCTTGTACTAGCCAAGATACTAGTACGTAGGTGCTGACCTACAATCTTCCTTCTTTCAGGTATCACTTTTCATACATTTTCAGACTTGGATATTCCTGAAGCACAACATTACAATCTGAAGACCACAATTCATTCAATTTCCACAACAGATCATTGAAGCATAAAACAACCAAACTTTGAATCACTGAACCACTGAACCCTGTCAATCACCAATTACCAGAACACAGAGCAGACTACAGAACTCTGCAATAACAGTCAGACCCCACTGTAAACCCAAAATCAAGCTTCAAAAGATATACGCTACTTCAATGAGCAAAACCCGCGTATACACGCGCTTTTACCGAAGCCAACCTGCGTACAGATCTAAAAATAAACTTTCTCAATTTGCAGCTGTACCAGACATTAGTTAGACCCAGAACGTAACATTGCGACAATATGCAGATCTAGAAATACGCATAATCAACCATATCATGATAATGCATTTCAAACCATTAGATCCCGATCTATCCTTAGATCTAGTCTTCCATCCACCGATGTGATCTCTCCTTGGCTTAGATCAAGCAACTCAGAACCTGCATATCAGATCTCTTTCTCTCTTGGATATTCAAGCCTTGTCAAAAGATAATCTTGCCTAATGATCTTCTTCTCCTTATATAGCCTTAGGCCTTGCTCAATACCAAGAGCCAAAACCATAGTAACACAATACCATCAACTTTAAAACTAGGGATCGACACGCCCGTCGAGACATAATGGTCCGAAATCATAGGCACAACTTCCAAGGACTAACCACCATGGACCAAAGGAACCTTTCCACATACACGCGCTTTTTATGAATCGAAATAGCGTGTACACGCGACTTGGGCTTAACGAAACGGCGTGTATGAGCTTCCTTGGCATGCTGTACAGAGATCTGTCTTCTGATTAAGTTACCATCACCTGTACCAACCTCTGAGCACCTGTACCAACCTCTGAGTGAGTTGCCATCAAGGACAATACTTGAATCATAATGCCAAAAATCTCCCCCTTTGGACTTGATGGCAACCACCACACCAAGTCATTCTCCCCCTTTGACATCAAGGGCAAAGGGTGGACCAAGATATTCTCTTCCTTTGCTGAATCACACTGTCCATACTCCCCCTGAGTACCTGCTGAAATCTCTGAATAATCTCCCCCTTTGTATATGCCAAGGTGTACCAATCTGTCCATGCTCCCTCTGAGTACATGCTGAATCTCTGTACCGCTGAGGTGTGTTGTACATGCTCTTCCTGACTGTAGGCAAGATCTGCAAAAGATGTTCTTCAAGAAGAACATGACTCTATACATCATAAAGGACCTTCCTATCACTTAGGACTCATACATACATCCATCTCTCAACTAAGTGAGGATATACAAAAATTGACTCATCCACCCAACCAAGTGGGTATACATCAAAAATTTACAGATGACAACCAGTCACATTGCATCAATCATCCCAGGCATAGTGGGGAAACCAAAATAGGCCGTTACATGACCTTGACACCATGAAAGAGATACCACAAAAGCGATATATGACATAGAGACGAAATAACTAGACCAAGACTTATGAAAGTCACCAGCAGCATCTGATAATCACCATTCAGATCAGCAACCAAGAGATCCTTCTGTTCTCCTTTCGCCTTTGTTCCTCCTGAAATCAACACCAAATGTGAACTAGAACCAAAAGCTTTAAGATAATGCCAACAATGCATCATTGGAAGATTATCTGCTCCCCCTGAACCTGTGCCTGTTGCACTTCCTGAAACTGTGCCTGAAGAATTCTGACATTCCCATTGCTGTTCAGAACTCCAGAGTTTTCCCTTGCTGTTCAGAACTTCATATACGCGATTTTTCCTGTATAGAACAGCGTATGTACGCGGATATACTTTCTGCAACAAGCGTCCAACATATACGCGACTTACCCATCATGAAACCGCGTGTATACGCGCATATCCCTTCCGTAATCTGCGTATACCAACTTTTCTGTAGAACAAACAAACTTCAACAACAGGATGAAGCATCAACTACTCCCAGCTTTTGTCTGAGATATTCAAAAGTTTCCCTGGGCAGTGGTTTTGTGAGAATATCAGCAACTTGCTCCTTAGAAGGAACATACTCCAACTTGACCTTCTGCTCAAGCACTTGTTCCCGAAGAAAATGGTACTTGATTGGTATGTGCTTGGTCTTTGAGTGCATGACTGGATTCTTTGAAATGCTGATTGCACTTGTATTATCACATAAGATAGAGACAGGTGGAGTGCAAGTGATTTGAAAGTCCTGCAAGGTCTGCATCATCCAAAGAAGTTGTGTGCAACAAGATGCTGCAGCCACATATTCTACTTCAGCTGTAGATAAGGCAATCGAACTTTGTTTCTTGCTGAACCAAGATACTAATCTGGAACCCATGAAGAAAGCACCTCCACTTGTGCTTTTCCTATCATCCACACTTCCAGCCCAATCTGCATCTGTGTAAGCATGAAGAGTGAGATCTGTATTTCTAGGATACCATAAGCCATAGTTTTGGGTCCCTTGAAGATATTTGAAGATTCTTTTGACTGCCTGAAGATGAGTTTCCTTTGGGTTGGCTTGAAATCTTCCAACCATTCCTACTGCATGTGTAATATCTGGTCGAGTACCTGTCAAATAAAGCAAACTCCCAATCATGGATCTATAAGTGGGTTGGTGAACTGCTGCTGATTCATCATTTGCACTGAGGCTGCATCCTGTAACCATGGGTGTACATACTGGCTTTGACTCTTCCATGCCATACTTCTTCAAGATCTGCTTGAGGTATTTGGTTTGAGACAAGAAGATACCTCCTTCATTTTGTTGGATTTGCAATCCAAGAAAATATGTCAATTCTCCAAGAAGTGACATTTCGAATTCTTTCTGCATAACCAAGGCAAAGTTTTGACTCATGGTCTCTTCATTGCTGCCAAAAATAATATCATCTACATAAACAACAAGAATGAGCAATTTGTTATTTTCAACTTTTATATAGAGATTGCTATCTGCTGATCCTTTTGAAAAGCCTTGTTGGTGAAGATATTTGTCCAACCGATAGTACCAAGCCCTTGGAGCTTGTTTGAGCCCATAGAGTGCCTTTTTCAATCTGCATACAAGGTTTGGATCATTCCCAAGAATGAACCCATCTGGCTGCTCAATATATACTTCTTCTTCTAAGTCTCCATTCAGGAAGGCTGATTTCACGTCCATTTGAAATACCTTGAAGTTTTGAAAGCTTGAGAGAGCAAGGAACATTCGGATGGCCTCTAGTCTTGCCACAGGAGCAAAGGTCTCTTCAAAATCTATTCCTTCTTGCTATACATACCCTTTACAAACAAGTCTGGCCTTGTTTCTAATTACTTCTCCATTTTCATTTAACTTATTCTTGAAGACCCATTTTGTTCCTATTACATTCTTATCTTTTGGTCTAGGAACTAATTCCCAAGTGTTGTTCTTTTCGATTTGCTCAAGTTCTTCATCCATTGCTTTGACCCAACATTCATCTTTGCATGCTTCTTTCACATTTTGTGGTTCAATGGAGGAGAGTAGAGCCAAGTAGCTTGAAGCTTCTGCAAGTGTCCTTCTTGTTTGTACTCCTGCTTCTTTCTGCCCCACAATCTGAGTTTCTGGATGATTCTTTTGGACATATCTGGATGGAGTCTTCTCTTCTATTCTTGTCTGCTCCTCTGGTTCTTCTTGAGATTCTTCTTCTTCTTGAGGTTCTTCTTCTTCATCATTTCGCCTTTGAGAGTAACCTTCATCTTCTTCAATGTCTTCATGATGAACTTGCCTAGGAATATATCCCTTCTCATCAACCACTATATCAATACTGTCAACGATTCTGCCAAGTCTTTTATTGTAGCACTTGTATGCTTTGCTATGTGGAGAATAACCAAGAAGAATGCCCTCATCTGCTCTAGGTTCAAGTTTGCCAAGTTGCTCATCAGTATTCTTAATATAACATTTGCTCCCAAAGATTTTGAAATGCTTCACGGAAGGAGTTTTACCACTCCAAAGCTCATGAGGTGTTTGAGTGCTGTTTACTCGGACATTTGTTTTGTTAAGAATGATAACAGCAGCATGTGCAGCTTCACCCCAGAAGGTTGCAGGAGTACCTGATTCATCGAGCATAGCACGAGCCATTTGTTGGATAGTTCTGTTCATTCTTTCCACAACCCCATTTTGCTGAGGAGTTCTAGCTGTAGAGAATTCTCTTCTTATCCCATGTTCATCGCAGAAATCAAAAAATTCATTTGATGTGAACTCCCCACCTCTGTCAGATCTGAGGCACTTAATTTTGTGTCCTGATTCATTTTCAGCCAATGCCTTGAAGGATTTGAATTTTTCGAATGCTTCATCTTTGTGCTTCATAAGCCCTAACCAAACAAACCTTGAGAAATCATCAATGAATAATATCAGATATTCTTCTCCTCGAGGTGTCCTTTTCCTAAATGGACCACATACATCTGTATGGACTAGCTCAAGAGGCAAGCTAGCTGATCCTTCCTTCTCTGGAAAGTTAGTTCTGGTTTGCTTTCCAAACTGACAAGATTTGCATATGGTGTTGTCTGGAATTTTGATATCTGGAAGATCGCGAACTGCCTGATATTTGCATGCTTTCCTTATTTGTGAGAAGCTTAGATGTCCCAACCTTCGATGCCATAACCAGTGCTCTTCATCCTTGCTAAGATAGCATTGTTGTTGTCCTTCTTCAAATATGTACAGATTATTTGGAGTTCTTTTGCCTTTGAGAACTGTTTTACCTGTATCAAGATCACGAACAAGACATCCATTCGATCTGAAAATAACCTCGGTTTTTTGATCACACATCTGGCTGACACTTAGAAGATTATGCTTCAATCCATCAACATACAAAACATTTCCAGCCTTGACCTTTTCTTTCAAAGGAGCAATACCTTTTCCTTTTATAGTTGCAGGAGTATCATTTCCAAAAGAAACTTTCTTTCCCTTTTCTAAAGTAGAATAAGATTCAAGTTTTTCTTTATCACCTGTCATATGTTTCGAACATCCACTGTCAATGTACCATAGATTTTCCTGTCCTTCTGCATAAAACGCTATCCCACATCTTTCTGTTTGAGGTTCTTTTATTCTCCATTTTTTGGTGCTCGTGGCTTGTTCCTTTTTCTCCTGAAACCTGCTCCTGCATTCAGATTCTTTATGACCAAAATTATTGCAAATAGAACATTCAACTTCATTTTCAAGAACCGAAAAGTTGTTATAGGTCCTCTTTGTAATCCCTGTCATACTTCTTTGTTTTTGAGCTTTCCTAGTCATGATTGTTTTATATGCAACACATTGAGCTGCTTTGTGACCAAAGTTATGGCAAGAGAAGCATTGCCCATTGAAGAAGCTTCTGCGGTTATTGAATCTACCAGCCAACTGATTGTAATTTCTATTTTCATCTATTCTTGTGCCAAACTGAGAAGATTTTACCTGTGGTTGGTTGTAGCTTTTGTTCACCCTTAAGAAGGATTGTCCCTGATAGTTTCTGTTTGTAATTCGTCCCTGCTTTACCTGATTATCTTCATTGTTCTTCTGCTCATTTCTTCTTGCTGCATCAAGATAACTTTTTGAGGTGGATGCTTGAGAGGTTTCTCCATTATAGCCCAAACCTGTCTTGTTTAGAGGAGACCGCTGCACATTGATAATCTCATCCAAAGTTTTAGATCCTTTGACAAACTTAAGATTAATAGCTTTTGTTTTCTCAATTTCTTTTCTGAGACCAACAATTTCACCTTCTAGTTTTTCAAGATGTTTTTCCTTTTCATCAATTTGAAATTGCAAAGTATCAATGATCACACTCTTTTCTTCTATGCATCTCTTGAGTCTAGTAATTTCATTATAGAGATTATCCACATCTACAGCATCCTCATAATCATCATCTTCAAATGCCATTAATAGCTTATATTTATTACCTTGTTCATCTTCATCACTGTTTGATAAGCCATCACTATCTTCATGGGTGTAGTAGCTTTTCTTATTTGCACTTTGTTTCTTATTCCATCTAGCAGGTTCTTTTCCTTTATCCTTATTAGGACATTTTGCAGCATAATGACCTACTCTTCCACAAGCAAAGCATTTGAAAGGTAGCTTCCTCTGAACCTTCCAGCACCCCTTTGAAGATTTCTGACAAAATTTGATTCTTCTTCCTCTTCTTCTGGAACATGGCTTGCTTCATAGTAATCTTCTTTTCTTGATGCCTTAAAAGCAGCTTCCCTTCTGTCTGATGGACCTCCCTTTCTCATTTCATAAGCAGTTAGAATTCCATGTAGCTGAGACATAGTGAGAACTTTGAGATTTTCCTTTTCTTCTATTGCAGATACTTTAGATTCAAACTTGGGGGATAATGATCTTAGAATCTTTTGAACTACTATAGTCTCTTTTATTTCTTCACCCAAATTTTTCATACAATTAACAATCTCATCTACCCGAAGAAAATAATTAGCCACACTTTCATCATTATACATCTTGAGGGTCTCATATTGAATCCTGAGAGTTTGAAGTTTAGCTTGCTTTACCTGTTCATCTCCTTCATAGCTAGTGATCATTTTGTCCCATATCTCTTTTGCTGATTTGAAGTGCATGACCTTCATGAATTCTGTTTGAGATATACTTCCTAATAGAGTACTGACTGCTTTTGCATTTGTTTCATATGCCTTTTTCTCAGCTGGATCTGTAGGAGTAGCTGAAGGAAAAGCATAGCCTGTTTCTACAATGTCCCAAACTTCTGTACCAAGAGATTGAAGATATGCAGTAACTCTTACCTTCCAATAATTGAAATTTGTTCCATCAAAAACTGGTGGCCTGATTGATGCTTCTTTCTCGTAGTTGCTCATGATGAATGATCTTCCTTCAAGCGATCAAGCTTCTCTGAAGGACCTGCTCCGATACCAATTGTTGGAAATAATACTGAGAGGGGGGGTGAATCAGTATTATCAGATTAATCAAACTTTTTTAAATGCTCAGAAACATATACGCTACTTCAGTTAAGTGAACCAGCGTGTACACGCTACTGTGACGAAGTAAAACAGCGTATAAGAAGAAAACTCACAATTTAGTTAGCTTATTCTTCAATTAAGTGCATCAGGACATTATTCACCACATTAACAGTAAACATGTGCAGTATAACAGAACAGATAAAAAGCCACACACATGAACACCAAGATATAAGGTGGAAACCCAATGTGGGTGAAAACCACCTGCTGCAAGTTGTCTCTATCTTTCTTTAATATGAAACTTCAGTTTACAATCTTTTGTACTGGTGCAGCCTTATACCAGTACGCAGGCTACAACCTGCAGAAGGCTACAACCTTCTCTCGTTCTCCAAACTTCCTTGGAAGGGAGCTCCAACCCCCTTTGCTCTTGTACTAGCCAAGATACTAGTACGTAGGTGCTGACCTACAATCTTCCTTCTTTCAGGTATCACTTTTCATACATTTTCAGACTTGGATATTCCTGAAGCACAACATTACAATCTGAAGACCACAATTCATTCAATTTCCACAACAGATCATTGAAGCATAAAACAACCAAACTTTGAATCACTGAAACACTGAACCCTGTCAATCACCAGTTACCAGAACACAGAGCAGACTACAGAACTCTGCAATAACAGTCAGACCCCACTGTAAACCCAAAATCAAGCTTCAAAAGATATACGCTACTTCAATGAGCAAAACCCGCGTATACACGCGCTTTTACCGAAGCCAACCTGCGTACAGATCTAAAAATAAACTTTCTCAATTTGCAGCTGTACCAGACATTAGTTAGACCCAGAACGTAACATTGCGACAATATGCAGATCTAGAAATACGCATAATCAACCATATCATGATAATGCATTTCAAACCATTAGATCCCGATCTATCCTTAGATCTAGTCTTCCATCCACCGATGTGATCTCTCCTTGGCTTAGATCAAGCAACTCAGAACCTGCATATCAGATCTCTTTCTCTCTTGGATATTCAAGCCTTGTCAAAAGATAATCTTGCCTAATGATCTTCTTCTCCTTATATAGCCTTAGGCCTTGCTCAATACCAAGAGCCAAAACCATAGTAACACAATACCATCAACTTTAAAACTAGGGATCGACACGCCCGTCGAGACATAATGGTCCGAAATCATAGGCACAACTTCCAAGGACTAACCACCATGGACCAAAGGAACCTTTCCACATACACGCGCTTTTTATGAATCGAAATAGCGTGTACACGCGACTTGGGCTTAACGAAACGGCGTGTATGAGCTTCCTTGGCATGCTGTACAGAGATCTGTCTTCTGATTAAGTTGCCATCACCTGTACCAACCTCTGAGCACCTGTACCAACCTCTGAGTGAGTTGCCATCAAGGACAATACTTGAATCATAATGCCAACAATGTTTTCTACTAGAGTCATTTTATTAGCCCTATCGACAAAAAATGCGATATTTGAAGGTAAAGTAGATATATACCACTCATTCTGTACATCAAAACTAGGTTTAGATGTATCTAGGATTTTATTTAAGATTTTATTAAATCTAGAATTAAAATCCTTGATTTTTTCATTGGGACTTTCTTTAAGATTGGAGAGATCATTAATCAAAGTGAAAGTAGTGCGATCATCACCAAACCTGGTTAAGAATTGTTGTTCAAATATATTACATCTAGTAATGGACCCTGGTGGAAATGAAAATACCATGAACCTGCAGATCCTTCAAAAGTGTAAGGAAATAATCTTACTACACAGTCCTCTTCAACAAATCCTTTCAGATTAATGGCTAACATATAATTCTTGAGATGTTCTTTAGTAAGAATTCCATCATCAGGATTAAATTATGGTAGCCATATTTCAGGATGTTTAGGTAGAGCATGGAGAGGTGCTAGCATAGTTCCAGGATTCGCCCATGGTCTGACTTGAGGTGGTTGTTGTCTTCCATCCATTATTGGAGTTTGGGTAAAGGTAGATGTAGAAGGTGATTGTGTGGAAGAAGAGGTAGATTGTGTATTAGTGCTAGTTGAACTGGAACCAGTACTTTGAGAAGAAGGGGTATGAAAAGGAGGATTGATTGGAGGAAATATATGAAATGAAGGTGTTTGTGGAGGTGATTTTGAAAAAATATCACTAGTAGATGTTTGTGATTTAGTTTTCTTAGTCTTCATTCAGAAATAAGGAAGAGGAAACTCAAATGGAGTAACTCCAAGTTTTTCACTTTGAGAATGAGTTAAAATCCAAGTAGGTTGAAAAGATGAAGATATGCCACCTTTAGATGTTTTTGACCATTGAGGTTTTTTACCAGAGATAGAATACTTTCTAGTTTCTCAATTAAAGTTTCAACCTATGATTCCTAAAGAGAAGAAGGTGAATCGGTCAATGGGGGTAATGTTCTAGGAGATTTTGCGGGTGCTTGTTCAACTTTTGATCTCGAAGTATGAATTTTAGATGAAGATATAGAAGTTTGAGGTGATCTTGAGGGGGAGTGACTCTTAGAATGGCATTTAGATTTAGGTTCAACTATTTTTTCCATTCATAGTTGGGGAACTCCTTCTAGCGCCAAAAATGTTGAAGGCTTAGAATGCCTTTGTCTCAACATTGGGGAAACCACCCAATCAGGAACTTGAATACCGTTCCTTTTCCATTTGGGATAGCGGTTCCAACTAGAGATATAGGGACCAGTTTCCCATTCAAATATATAACAGATTTTGGTGTGTGATATACATGGGGTGAATACTATTTGATAGAGTAAATGTGAATGCAAATAAATAAATCTATATCTATCTATCTAATTCCCAGGATACAACTAATTTTGCATATGTGATTTCATAAATATTTCTTTATAAATGAAACATAATATATATCATCAAACATTTAAAACAGGTAAAAAAAATTAAAGATAATTAAATTGATTAAATAGTTAACCAATTTAATTACTAAGCACATATTGCATAAAAATTATACCATTTCATATATACAACTAAAGATAACAATTAATACATTCTTCAGTAGTGAAATAATGCTTAATCGAGTTATGATATTGCATATAATAAAACAGTGATAAAATTTTACTGATTTCAAACATAGAATGTAGCATAAATAAAAGATAATATTACCACATATATCAATGCTCCACTTCTGAAAGAAGATAGTCTCTGGCCCAACTTTTCTATAAAATTTCCAAAGAAATACATTAGTGAAAGTTCCTTGAGTCTTATTACAAAACTTTTGAACATTTTCTAAAAATGTGAGAAGGTATTTATAAACAAAAGTCATATTATCAAAACAGAAAATGCATATTTTGCTGAGGAGGTTGAAACAAACGCTCCTTGAAATAAGGAACAAAAAAGATAAAAATACCTTGTGTTTTAACAAGAAACTAAATATGAATAGTTGATTGTTCTCCCATTTTTTCTCGCAACCTGTAAATAGCTTCCATAGGCTTCAATTCCGGAGGATGAGTTAACTTGATCTACATCTATCCTCCAAACAAGGAATCTAAAAGAGGTGGGAGCATGTACTCAGTTGCGTTAACAAGGTTGCAAAGAACTAACCATTTTCCATAGGGCTTTACTAAAAATTGTTGATGATATTCGATATTTAACTTAGATAATTTCTTGATGCTATCTTATTTTTCTTTTGATTTGTTATGCCAATACTCTATGAGTGATTGAGTATCTGGAAATCATTCTCTTGGACACTCAGTAATAAGATTAGCATCTGTAATACTTTCTCTAACAATTTTGGTAATCTTGCCTGCTAGGTCTCTTGCTTTGTAAATTGCTTTTCAGCCTGCTTCATTCTGATATCCCAATCCTTGAAAAGGAGATCTTTGGAAGATTCTTATATTATGGGGGGATTTTCTTTTATTTCATTTGAACTATCTTGCCAAGTGATCAAGTCAGAAATATTGTTGTTGATATCTTCATAGTATGTTCTTAATTCATACATTTGATCAGTCAATGAGTCACTATTTTTGATGAGGTCAATGATGATCTTTAACTTCTTATAGAAGTTCACTTGTTGTTGTGCTAGGAGAGCTTTGATCTCTCCATCTTCTATTTTGAATCCTTCAATATTGGTGTCCTTCTGAATCTGAGTTATTCTAAGTTGAAGCTGGTCAATATGTGTATTTCGACTTTGAATATTATCTTCATTTTGAACTTTTAATTGATAAAACTAAGTATGTAATTTTAACAACTTGAGTTGCCATTCCTACTACATATCATGTCTTGAATTAAGTATTGTTTGTTCTAATTGCAAGAATTTTTCATCATTTTTTTTAACTAGTTGTTGAACTTCAGTGGCTTTGAATATGGTGGTTGTAGCATAGGTTCCTGCATATTGCGAAAGCTTAGCTAAATCATCAGACGAGTTAGCTTGATAATCTTCCCATACTACATCTAATGGAATGATTCCAGGAAGAAGTTCCTGAGAATGTTCCATTCTTCTTTTCTTCTTTTTCGACAGAATGTTCCATTCTTCTTTTCCTCTTTTGTTGACTCACAACAGCAAGGTGTTCAGGACTGTAACAAATGTCAAGAGGTGGAATCTCTTCTACTTTGAGGACGATTTCGGAGGTGGAGATTGTTGGGATAAATTCTTTATACATTATTTGACTTGATGACTCCATTACATGAGGCTTTGCATTACTGGTTACAAGAGTCTTTTTTATCTCCATTGTGGCTAAATCCCGAACTTCTTTCTCATATGTGATACCTATTTCTTTGTTGAACTGGTCCTATAACTTATCGAACTCACTAGTAGATAGGAGCTCTTCTATTTGTTTCTCTATGAGTGTAGTAGTGGGTTTCTTTTTGTCCTTTTGAAGATGACAGTAAAGAATTTCCTGTAGGAAATTCTGACTGTAAAGAAATTAGGCATTCAAAAGGCAGTTTTTGCAGCCTTTTATTTATGTACCCTTGGAATAAGACAAAATCATTGGGACCTAGTTGAATCTATGCTAAATTTTCCACCTATCTATATGAATCACATGTTTCAAATAAATCATCAAAATCATCAAGTTCATGAACAAATGGTCTTATTTTAACCTGAGTAGTGAAATCATGAATGACCTTTTTAGGGTCGTACTGTCTAGGAGGAATAGCTGGGAGCTGCATGATTTCAATTTGCTTGATTTCTAGGACAGCATGATTGTAGTTATCGAGAGCATAAAATCCACATTGAATAGGAAATTATGGCTAAATAGATTTTTTGGAGTCCTTTAAAACTTTAGTTATACCATGACCTATGGTCTGATAGGCAACTTCCTAGGCCAAAAGCTCATCAAGAACATAAATAGAAAGAACATTTGAGGTAGCAAGACTCCCAAAAACTATAACATTAGTAAAATTTTCTTCAGTAAACCAACTGCCAATAGCAGTGGAGTCTATTGTAGCTTCTTGAGACAACCTAGGTGTATTTCGATAAAAAATGGCTTTGTATAAAGGCAGCATGACCTTATTGCAAATTCTATAAAAATGAGGTTGGTACTTGGATTCCCATAGAATTAGTGTAGGGTCTTGGAGTGTCCATTTCCATCCCACTTAAGGAAAATCAAAAGAAAAACAAATGGCATCCATAATATAGGTGCTCATATAAAGAGCCAATACAATTCTTTCTTAGACACTTTTCTTTTGCCCATATTCTAAGATTTTGGATGCAATATTTTTGGACAAGATAGTATCCCAATCCATTACTTTATAATTAGAAGCGGCTTGAATTAGGGGAATCCATTAAACTGTAAACATTTTTGTGTTTAGAGAATTGAATAATCTACATATCATAGCAGTAGAAAAACAAAACAGAGCGACAAGAGAAGCTAAAGAATACATACCCTTACTATCATGCTTGTGCTTGCTTAGGTCTTGTCTCCATTGTCTAATGGGATCTTTTTCTAATTTGTTCTTCTCTGCAAATTGTTTGAGAAACTGCTTGTCATAAACCTTTGGAGGGTCTGGAAAATGATACATCCTCTTCAAATCTTCAACTCTGAAGGATCCTACTATCGTTTCCCTTGACGTCAAGAACTTCTTGTCTTCAATATTCACATTACCAATCATCCACTTCATCATGTCTACATAGGGTAAGATTTTAAGTCGTGCAGCAATTCGATGAAGAAAGGAATTGGAGACATGTGTGAAGTTAGCCTTGGATGATGATGAGGCATCAGATGTTTCTTCTTTAACAACTACTACTCTGGGGTTTTCTTCTTCAAATAGTTTATACATTGATTCCCAAGAGGAAGTAGCAGTGTCTGGCGTGCATGTGGCATCTTTGAATAACAGAGCCGTATCTATTGTCTTTGGTTTGAATTGAGTTACTTCTAATTAAACAAACTACCCTTTTCCTCTCTTTCATGCTTTGGACATTTCAACAGAATGTCATTAATTAGTATTAGCCTGCAAAAAGGAAATACATACGTTTCAAATAACAACTTGCTAATTAAATCAATTTTGTCAACCAAGGAACATTAAACCGTTAGATTTGAAATTTAATGAAAATCTAAGTTCAAACTGATCTTTATTAAGTGGTGTTGAGTCAGCAATATCTCATCGCAATCTTTTGTGGAAATATTTTTTTTAGAGTGATGTTTCGATCTGCGATGTGCGATTTGTGATATGAAATATCACATACATGCATTGGAGATCAGGCAACTTTCGTTTATATCACAATCACAACATAGAGACGATTGATATTAATAAAGAGCCAGTAGAGATGTGCGACTTGCGATCTGCGCTCAGCGGTAATGACGTGTCATTGTGGCAGGTTCAATGAAGATTTTATGTGGGAGTGCACTTTTCCTTCGTTTTCATTGTTTTTTTAAGGGAAGCTTTATTTTTGCAAAGGATATCATGTATCACAATGTTTATTTAAAGGATATTATCATGACTCCTAATCATTTTGCACTTTTATTTTAAAAGAAAACCTAAGTTATTCGACTAGAACTTAAACCTAAAAGATAATTGAACATGATATATTTTGAAGTTTTTTCTCTTATTTATAGTTTTTGGGAATGTAAACCTAAAGAAAAAATTTAAAAGGGTTCCCATTATTTAAATGGAACATTTAAATAATAAGGGATTGTTGGGTACCACAACATAACCCTATGTGCACGATGTGGATAGTCATCCTTGTTAAATACATGTTTTTTTTATCATCCTTGGAAGGATACAAGGATCCATAAAGAAATTAGGAAACATCTCTGAGTTTTTTGGAAAGATGGAGTTCGGAGAGGCCTTGGCCCCTAGTCACATCAGCTAAGGGGATCCAGTACTAGGAGCTATCTTATAAAGGGGCTTACTAGTGTATTAGCCTTTGAATGAATGTATTGAATGGTGTAAGATAAATATCTGAGGTGTTGTGGCATGAGCGACAAATTGTCACTTGACAACTTTATTCATGTCTACCAAATTCATTAGTTAACAACACGATATATCTGAGTATGGATCACTTGGAGGTTTTGAAGGATGGTGTTAATATGACGTCACAAGTGGTGATATGTCAATACCACATGGACAACACATGTCACTTAGATATATCCTTTTTGGACATGTTAGTTATACATAAATTACTAACATGTGGCACAAATTAGTGTGTGCCATGTGGTAGTGGACCCATATGTTGAGTGCCCATGTGTCAGACACATTAGTTGATGCCACATGGTGGATTGTGATTAGTTGGAAAAGTGATAAGGTAGTAAACTAAGTGGACCACTAACCTATCAACCTATCAATGTTTTGCAAGGGTTTCTCATAACAATTTTTTTGTTAGGGTCTTGGTATCCAGTGTCAAGCTAACACCATATTGGCATATCAATGAATTGATGGTATACATCAATATCAACATTTCAATGGATTCGAGATCCAATATTGTATTAGCATATCATTATTTTCCCATATTGGGTCATATCATATATTATCATATTGGGGTCTAAGTTGTTGGGATTTTGGCCTATTGGCCATAATACCTATATTGACGATGAGCCATATTGGACATAGCGGCTATTGGAACGCAAGGAGTTTTGAGTCATGTGAATTATAAAATTCGTTAATATGGAGATGCTCGATATGCCATGTGGGCCTAAAAACAAGGACTAGTCTAGACTGAAATATGGTCAAGAAAGCCACATGGTAATATGGATTATTATGTTCCATTTAGGGGCGCAGGGTAGGGGGTTTAAAACAGGCATAACTTTGTGCATGTAGATCAGAATGAGACAAAATTTATATCACTGGAAAACTCTCAATAAGCAGAAGATGATGATGGTATCAAAATCGTAATTTGAGGTTATGATTAAAAAACAAAAACAAAAAACCAATTTTTAGATAATCCCATCATCATAATGTATCTTGAAGGTTGAGTCTAATTACACCCCATAGCCATAATAGCCATAATTGAGTCTAATTACACCCCATAGCCATAACATGCTCAACATTTGAGTGTTGAGCATGTTACAAATTGGTATCAATATATGGTTTAAACATTGGATCTAGTTTGTCCATATCCAAAACAATAAAGTATAGATCTATTAGATCTAAAACCTCCAACACCATGCCTCAAGTGCCAGAGATACACAAAAAATGATAAAGTTGGAACCTTAATGTAGGGCGATATTAGATATGTCAAGGTTTAGTCCTAAATATGAACAAAATCAAGAAAAGTAAAATCATCAGAAGTTGTGGTTTATAGACTAGGTCTAGAGGGCCAGAGATGCACCACAAGGATTGGAGTAGTATTTTACTACAAAGTAATATCAGAGTGGCTTATAGTGGTATCACTATACTACAAAGTAGTATCTATTACTACCCCACTACAAATAGGTCAAAGCAAAGGCTTAACATCCGAATTTAATGGGCAAGGTTTGTAATAGTAAGGGTGTGCAACATTGAAACATGGGCATTGGGTACAACAGAATGTTGTATAAACCTAAGACTATGATATGCACATAAAGGCTTTGAGACAAGAGTAACATATATCTATTAAAAGGTTGAGACTAGATCGTTGAAGATCCATCAGAAGAAGAGATTCATTGGAAAAGTTGATTGCCAAGGTTGTGAAAGAGCACATTGTCAAGGTGATAAATAGACATCCCTTGAACATCTTAACAAATGATAACTACATAAGCACATGGCCAAGTGATGTAACCATGATTGAGGGAGAATCTCTCAAATTATTTCTTGTTATTTTGATGTTTTATTAAATTATGAAAGGGTTGTAATATGTTGATAAATAAGAGCATAAGCATGATGATATGGTGAGGGATTGAATATATAGAATGCATATGCATAGATAGGAATTAGTAAAATAATAGGTTATATGCCTAAATAAATGTTGAATGCATAGAATAATGAATGAACATGCATATAGCATAAACAAATACTTGAATTAATCTATTATCATAATATGATTATGATGACTAACCATGGGATAATGATGAACATGTAACCAATATCAAGTTGACTATATGGATAGAGAAAGTAATAAGGATGTTACATAATTTTTTCTGGGGAGAAGTATAGGAAAAATAAAGTATTAATCAAGCATTTGGTGAAGAGGAGTTTAAGAAATCTCTCAGAGACACTATTTTATCATGTAGCATACAATAAGTGCTAACAACCATGTAGGTATGTTCTAGTATGCTAAAAATATTAAAAGGAAATTAGGTGAGACATTCCTTATTAGTCCCTACCTTCGGCAACGCAGGGACTATAGTGATCACTCAGAATTGACCAAGCATTAATTCGCTTTGACTAATTAAACATAACCAACGTTTTAAGAGAAATATCCCTGCAAAGAATTTTTTATGCAAAGTTTGAATTTCCACCTCTTATTGCTGGAAAACTGTATGATTTTCATGTTTTTAATTAAAACTTAGGATAACAAGTTTTGAATTTTAATTCGATGCGGTTTAATGCTAGTTTGTAGTTAACATTAATTCTAAAATATTTAATGTTTTAGAATACTTTCCATTAAATCATAACCAAAACTTTTTGTGTCGTGTTGTGTAATTTAATGTTTTCGAATATTAAATCATGACCAAAACTTTCTGTGTCGTGTTGTCTAAGTGGTTGTTGGCATGTTAACCATCTGTTAGGCTTGCCACAGCTACCAATTGCCACAACTACCAAAACAACACCCACAGTTGCCAAAATAACACAAGCATCTGTCATGCTATCATGCTTCCCACAACTGCTAAAATAACACAAGGTCCCTCATGCTCTTGTTTCTTATTGTTTGCTTTGTAGACTCCTAATTATTCTCCTGAGCGCACTAGAAACTAGAATCACTAAAAGATGCTCCAAAAATTACTCCTTTAGTTTCATGGCCCTTCAAAAAATACTCCTTTCGTCTCATGGCCATTCAGCACACTAGAATAGTAGAAATATATGTCATATCCCTTTTGGTTAGCCCTTCAGCACACCAAAATAGCACATGAAAATAACAGAAAGATATGTTGTATCCCTTTAGTTAGCAGATTACAGAGGTTGAGTTAGTAGATTTCACCAGAATAGCACATGAAAATAACAGAAAGATATGCCATATCCCTTCAGTTAGCAGATTGAAGAGGTTGAGTTAGCAAATTGCAGATGTGTAGAAAATTTTGTTTTGTGCCTCCTTGAAAAAACTCCAAACCAATTATGGAACAGGAAGAACAATAAAACATAAACAATTAAATTGCAACAACAAATCCTGAAAGTAAGAAACTATTGCATTCTTTTTCATACATATTTCTCATGCTGGAAGATATTTCTCATAGCCCTTCAGTTAGCAACAACTAGTCATACAAATGATATGGTATGTTTTACAATGTCTAGAAAGTTTCAATAAATTTTGTAGCCCTTCAGTTAGCAGACAACGACTCATACAAATGATATGGTATGTTTTACTATGTCTTGAAAGTTTCAATAAATTTTCAAAATTTCACTCTGTAAATAAATCTATTTACAATTTTTCACTCTGCAAATTTTCATATTAAAAGTTAAAATGAATCTATATAGCTAGTAATAGTATCTAGTCTTGTTTCTGCCTCCCTCTTCTGGTTCCTTTTCTTTTCTGAAATCTATGCCTTCATGGCCCTTTTATTTGTTCCCCTTTTTTCCGCCATTAACGTCTCTAACCTCCTGTCCATCTGTTTCGAATTTAGTTGAGCATTCTAAAGCTCCTGCCCAACTAATTAATTAGTGAGCTTGGCGATTCCCAAACTGAAACCCACTATATCTAATTAGCATTTTGGAGGAACATGGCATGTTAGTTGTGGTTTATCTAATCTATCATACTAGTCTAAATCCCATGGGGTTGACTACTAGCCAGCAAGATCAAGAGGAATCGATGGGTGAGGGCCTAAAATGGAGTCTGTCAAACTCATATGTAGTGGACCTAGGGTGTTAAACTAGGCGGGACGATGTCACTGAGCATCTCACACTACAACTACAACCCCTCCATAACCTCAGCTAGCTCTCATGGCTTGCTTTGGCCTTGAATTTCCTCTGTTCAGTATAGCAGAGAACATTAACAAGCATTCTACATGTGAAGTTTCACACAACAGAGAATGTCAGCTTTCTTCCATTCGGTATAGCATAGAACATAAATAGGCATTCTGGGTGTGAAACTTCTCAATGCTGCTAGCTTCTGCAAAATCCTTTCCATGCCATTCGAGATTGCTAGAAACCTACCATTAAATCCATACAAACCTTTTCATTTTTCCATCCATAATTCCATCCAAAGAAGCAAAGTTCTAAGATAGGGACATTTAATGAGGTCTTTTAGAAAGAAATAATGTTTCAATACCCTACGAAGCTTCTCACCCGAAGGTGTACCAGACCTAGCTCTATGCTAGGTCTACCAAACTTAGCTCTATATGGGTCTTCGTTATTAACCCAAATATAAAAAATGAAAACTACAATACCCAATTTCTAAAATATATATTTAGGTGCCTCTCAAACACAAACCCTGCTTCAAACATATAATGCCATATTCATTGTAGAATTAAGGAAAGAGTCTCGAGACATGGAATTGGAAAATGGTTCTACGAAACTTACCTACAATTCATTGATATGAGCTTTAAAGGAAACCATCATCATCTGTGCCATTTTCAAGATGCTTGAAACACATTTAATGTTCATTTAATTCTGCTATTTGAGAAACACATTTTGTGCAGTGGAAAATTCAATGTGCATTTTGACAATGGATAATGAAATTTTCTTCAGGTGCCCGACAAACAATTTTCATGGCTCTCTTCCAGAGCTTGTAATTGGGGTTAGGATATAACATAGCAATATATGTCCTTGTAATAGCTTATGGAAATCGCTTTTTCATAGCACACATAAGAGAAGGCATAACACTCTGAGGCTAATGAAAGTGAAAGTAGCCAAAGAATAGGTGCAGACAAGCTAAATCTCAACCTGCTTGACTACCATTACTGCCGACGGGAACAACCACCTTGCTTCCCTTTCCAATCAACAGGTTGATTAGGCCAGAGAAATAATGCACATCACCTGGATAAATAACAGGGATCAGAGAACCATATGCAGTTGTATGTTTCCTCTGGTTCGCGAGTAATGCTACGAATTTCCTCAAGTAGTGAGCCACTCACACAATAGTCTTATTGACTGACGAGACTATTTTCATGGCTCTCTTCGAGAGCTTGCAGTTAGGGTTAGAGTATAATAGAGAAAACCCAGGCCCATATCTTTGATTCACTCATCAAAGCCTTCTAGTACCAACCATGAACACGTGGTTTAATAAATAGACGCGTGGTTTATCTTTTTAAATCAATAATGGCTCCCTCTAAATATGAGCGTAGGTTGTCTGGAATGTTTGTCTCTAGTCTAGATATGTGCCAGCCAACAAGTAGATGTGGGCAACCATTCACATTGTGGGTTGGCCAGGTGGCCAGAATATGTTTCCATGAATGATGCTCATATTAGAAAAATGAAAAAAAAAAACCAAAAAAACATTAAACTTTGATATCGTATCAATAATTCTAGTTCTGTAAATAAATGGTCCTATAAACAATCAGCTGTGCTAAAGTGAAGTAATGTTTAATAATTAGCGATCAAGCGCAAAGCCTACGATGAGGAACTTAATATCTCAACATATGTAAGATTTGTTTGAATATTGTTGTAACTGTATTAGCAATAGATTTTATAATTAGCTATGTCGATAGAATAATTAGATTTTATAATTAGCTATGTCGACGGAATAATTTATATTGAGTAATGGCAACAACCGAACATAAGTTGCTAGGCTAGATAATAGTTATATTAACATATTGAAACTCATATAAATTTATAATATATGTTATATATATGCCATGTAGCACGTGAAACTTCGGCTCTCTCTAGGAAAATATCAGTTTTCTTGATTTTTGATACGAAACATATTTTCTGATTTCTGGGTTTCCTGAGTCTTTCCACAGCGATGCAACATCATTTTACAGGGTGCCCAATATTAGGGTAAGCCAATACCTTGAAGCCTCTTTTAAATGCAGATGGTGAGGATAAATAAATTCCAGTTCAAATAAGCTTTTCAAGATAGTTTGTCTCATTATTATCAAGATCTTTTATTTTCTACTTTTACAGTTTCCCACCCAACCATGTTATTCCATCCTTGGGAATGGTGGTTGAATTGTGATCCATGAACTTGGGATTGCAATTTGCATGAGTTGTGGCCACAAATTTCTTTGTTAACCAAAATAGTTCTTGTCAAATAATTATGTACTTTTCATATTTTTGTGCAACTAAATCCAAGGTGCCTGAATTAGTAATTGTTTTGATGGTGATTTAAAGAGGGGACGATGGACAAAAACTCAGTCTAATAAAAAATGTTATTGAAGAAACTGCGAAGAAAGGTGCCGAGAATATGGATCTTCGAGGAAGATTAGTGGAACAGCTTGAGTGGTTCCCTGATTCAATTGGAAAGGTTAGCAACCTTGTCCAAGTCAATTTGTCTGAGAACGATATTGTGACACTTCCTAGTTCCATAGGAAAGATTTCTTGGTTAACAAATTTAGACTTGCCTTCAAATCAATTGCATAGTCTTCTTGATTGCATTGAGGAGATTTCAAGCCTGACTAATCTAGATTTACATGGCAACCGCTTGAAGATTTTGCCTCCCTCAATTAGGGATCTTTCCAGTCTTACAAATCTTAACCTGAGTACAAACCAGTAGTCCTCACCACCAGAGTCTATTGGGAAGATGACCAACTTGAAAATCCTAAATGTAGAGACAAATGAGATAGAGGAACTACCATATACAATTGACCAATTTACTGCTCTCATTGAATTGTGAACTTATTTCAATCACCTCAAAGCATTACAAGAGGCAGTTGGAAAGCTTGTGCCTTCAGAAGTCCTAACACTGCACTATAACAGAATAAAAGAGCCTACCAACTACTATGGCTTCTTTATCAAGTTTGAAAGAACTTGATGTGAGCTTCAATGAACTGGAGTCAATACCCAAAAGCTTGTTCTTTGCTACTAGTCTTGTCAAACTAAATGTTGGCAGAAATTTTGTTGACTTGCAGTCCCTTCGTTGGTCCATAGGCAATCTTGAAATGCTTGAGTTAGATATCAGTAGAACTAAATGTTGGCAGAAATTTTGTTGACTTGTAGTCCCTTCGTTGGTCCATAGGAAATCTTCAAATGCTTGAGGAGTTAGATATCAGTAGAAATCAGATAAAGTTCCTTTCAGTTTCATTTGCTATGTTAAATAAAATTCGAGTGTTTAAAGTAGAAGAGACCCCACTTGAAGTGCCTCCAAAGCATGTAACTGAAATGGGATCTTAGGTAATGTACAATGTCAATGTTCAACATATATATTTGGTCTTTCAAACCATCCAGATCATATTTCTTTGCTCTTTTGGAGTTTTTGAAGTACAAGAATGAACAAATTGCTAAGAAGGAAGAAAAATCACAAGTTTCCAAGCCCAAGAGGAGGTGGTCAAAATTTCTATCATGTCTGCTAATCTTGACTTGAAACGAAGAAGCAGAGGCTATGTCAAAGCTTCAATAGGATTGCTACAGAATGAATTTCTAGTAAAACTTTAGTTCTACATATCCAAAGATTAAGCATTCCGTTTCAACTTAAACATGGATCATAATATTGTCATGATCGAACAACTTTTGCATTTTGGTAGGGCACAAAAATTTACTTTTTTATATATGTGACTTGTTAAGCAACACCAAAATATGAAGAGTAGCAGGAAGCTTATTCGAGAAAACCCAATCCAGTTATTTGACCTTTTAGGTTCCACTTTCTTTGTAAGCTGCTTATTCGAGAAAACCCAATCCACATAAGCTAAATATGCATTGCTTATAAGCTGCATTGCCTAATTAATTTAGATCAAATTAACAAGGCATATTCATCCTTGCATCCAAGCAACGCAACAAAACATAGCATTGCCGAATTAAATTTAGATCAAATTAACAAGGCATATTCATCCCTATATCCAAGCAATGCAACAAAACATTTGTGTCCTGAAATTGCAAATCCGCAGGGACTACAGCTACGCCAATGGCACTTGTTAAATATTCAATATCAATAATGATATGAATCAATGTATTGAAAGTAAATAAAGAGATATCATTATCTAGGCTCTAGGTGGTATTAATAGTGACTTGATCATTCCATGATACTTGGAATAAATGATACTTTGTCGGTCATTGTCAAGGAAAGAGCATAATATGTTGTGCTTATGAGACATGCCACTAAATGGCACTAAGTTATCATAAAGAAGGTTGTTTTTACATTCCGTGAATGTCTATGAATAATAAGAAGAATGCAAATAGTGCACAAGTATGATAATGTGCATGATTTGATGTACATGATTGATACATTGTTTGAATGCATCATGTAAATGCATGTTTATTATTTTTCATCTAAAAAGGATTGGTATGAAACTGAAGTGATTAGAGTGGGTACTAATCCATGAAACTAAGATTATCTTAGGGCTATTGAAAGTTACAACTAAGGAAGGATGCATGCTTCTATGGTTACATGTGAATGGACTGCCATAGAGCTCTGACTAAGGAATAAAGCTACAAAAGATTAGTATAAAAATTATTTATTCTCACTTTGTTAAACTATATTTGAATTATTGACTTAAATATTATTGCATTAGACTAATATGTTAGATGTCAAATAGGTTTTATCAAGTGATTTTGTTATGTAGAATGAAGGGTTGAATATAGGATAGATAATCAACATAGTTAACAACCAATACTCAGGAAATATAGTAGGGTACTATGAAATTTAGGTTGTGTAAAGAAAATTTAAATCAAGTACCCTTGAATTTTTTCCCACTACTATTTTCTTGAGAATAAAGAAGTATTGCAATGTAGAAAATTATTATTTTATATGAATTATTGCATAAATAATACCAAAAGGATAATGGCCTTGGTATACCTAATATTGAAATATCTTGTATGCACAAGAGTTCAAGGGGGAGGGAGACTTATGCTATTATAAGAAGAGTTTTGGTTGTTTTACCTTTCTTCAAAAAGAGTTAAAATTGTGGAGTACCTTTAGCTTGAGCAAGTTGATTTATTGCGGGATGTGCTAATTTATTTCTCAATGATTCTACAAGTAAAAAGAATACATTGGTTGCTAATTAAAATGTTTAAGTTCATGTTTAAGAATTAAATTAACTAAAAACTAATTTGTGAATGATATTGCACCTAAAGAAAGGATTTCAAATGTTCATATTAATTTGGTTAAAATATCCCTTATTGGAAATGGGACTTGAAGAAAGGAAGTTCCTCCAACAATCAAAAGAGCCTTGAAAAAATTCTAGTTGAACATGGATAGTAATGGTAGCCATGAAAGTATGGAAATAAACCATACTACAACAATAGGTAATTCATAGTAATGGGTAAGCATTCCTCCAGGATTAAGTTGTATATTTAATGATATGAATAAATGTACATGATTTATGAATTCACAAGAGGGGTATGATTAAGGCCTAGAGATTTCAATACATAAGATAAGATAAAAATGTTAGACATTTGTATGGGCTATCATAATGGACAACTATTAGATAGGTTAGTACACTCACAAATCAAGGAAAACAATGATGGATTATGGAATGAAAAATGTGGGTTTGTGAAAATTGTGAGGTTCATGAGGTTGTGAGAGTGATTCTAAAAAGGAGATGATTGAGAACCCTTTAAGTCATAATAGCTTCAGTGGGATTGTGATTTGATCTTATTTAACTAGTTAAGGGTAGGGGGAGGGTTGGTAGTGTTACACAACATTTTGTCACTATCCCTGTACTCTCCGTGCCTTGATCCTCGAGGACCTCTACAATGAACCCTACATGCTTTCCCTCCATGAAGGAACTCCCACTGTGTCCCTCTTCATGAGCAGAACAATTCCCTTTTGCACCATTTCCCCAAAATCTTATGTTCTTCCCAATTTACAAGATCGGCACTAGTGGACTTTGTCCTCCTCGTGCCGATATGTAGGGATTAACACTATATCAAGTGCCGAAAGGAGTGACTGAGCTTTGTTCCTGTCATGTTGGTCCTCTTATGGAAAGTTTTTTAAATAAGGAGTCGAAGCTTCCAACTCTAGAAGCTTCGTAACGGAAATCTAGTAAATGGTTTGGCCGGATAGGGTCGAGGATGTTATTTTGCGCTACTTTCCCCTATAATGATGGAACTACCTCAAGAGATAAGACCTTCTCCCATGAGAATAGGACCCATATCCCATCCATTTATGCTATATAAACCTCCCTTTTTCCTAAGCAAAAGCTAGCGTTAATGTTGGTGTGCTAGTGCTAATTAAGTTTGGAGTAAACAACAGGCTATCCATAGTTGTAGCTCTCTAGTTGTGTGAGGGAGAAGTGTGAATTTGGTTTAGTGTGAAGCCTAAAGGGAAGAGCCTTAAAACTACTATTGTTGAGGCCATCATGGAATTCTAGCAGAGGTGTGTGGGAACCTGGTTTTGTCGGAGGAGAATGGCAACATGAAGACAATGGTTGTAATCTCTTCTTGATTCAATATATATGCAACTATCGATTGATTTCCTACATGATGTGTCATCTTACATGTTCATGGCTTAGTGTTTCTTCACTTGTTAAGTAGGTTGAATTACAATTTTTCTATTATCACAGTTGTTGTTTGTTGTTGTTTACTTGTTTCAGGTATTTGAAGAAGGAAGCGAGAGATAGCTAGAGCGAGCAAGCAAGGACATCATCAAATGGGATAAGCGTACTAAGAGGTAGGCCCTACTAATTGGTTCTAACCTAAGGAAATCTTCCATAGAATGTATCAGTTGTGGCTAGACCCATTATCGGGCTAGAGGAATTGTTTGTGTCCATTGTCATAATTTACTTCACCACAAATTAGTGACCATACTGGGGAGCCAATCCTTCTATTTGTCTTGTGTGAGATTTCATGATTTCGTGTGAACTTTTCTATTTCCACTTTTTCCCTTTGGTTCTATTTCTTTTCTTATGCTTACTAGTCTGAGTTTGAAATTCATAGTAGTAGATCTAGTCCCTGTTTTAAAAAATATATATTTTTTCTTGTCTCCCTCACTCGACGTGCTTAATCTACTGATAATCGCATTGCTCAATGTGATATGCTGAGAAACAGTCGTTCTGACCTACCTCTGGCGCTTGTTGTTAGTTAGGTAGTCACGTCAATGCCTATAAGTGAATATTAGGGTTTTCCCCCAATCTTGGCCAATGTGTTTTTCTCTCATGATTTCGACCCCATAAGCCTCTTAGACAGTTTTCTCCCTTACTAGAAAGTTTCTTTTCATTTGGTTTTGTTTGGTTGTTGGTTTGGCATCTTCCTACTTGATTTCTGGAGTCATTGGATGGTTAGTGACACTCGGGCATCTGGATTTTCATACATTCAGTTGATTGTGAACTCAATGAGTCGAGTTGTTGGTGTACTTACTCCTTGCATTTCATTTGCAGTCCTTTTACAAATTTGACATCCATTACACAAGTTTGAGAAGTTTTCAATTACTTGTCTAAAAGTTTCTTTTCTGGCATGGATTACATTTCTTGTCTTGTTTTCGGTAAAGTCACTGCTTCATTAATCTGAACAAGTCTCTCTTTTCGTGTTTTCATTTGCTTGAAGAGCTAATTGTCTCCAAAAACTTTTTCATTGAAGTGTTGTATGCAAAAAATTCATTTCGTTGATTCATGAAAAGTATGAAATTCTAGTTTGTTGCATCATTATGCTATGGTAGTCAACATCATTAAAGACTAGGAATGCATTGGCATTTGAAAAGGAAAATAACTCTTTTTCTTTTGAAAGGACTGTTAGAAATGTATTTTTTAGGAAATTAGGAGTTGGAATACATTTTTCATTAGTTTATTTTTTCGAAAAGTGAAGTAGTGAAAGATCATTTTGCTTTCAGTTGCTTGGTTGTTTGCATTTAATTATGTGTTCTATACCCTCTATAGTGTAGAAAATTCATCGAATTGAAAGGGTCTTGTCTCATTTAGTTGCATTTAAGGTTTTTCGAGACACATCGGTAAGCCCTAAAAACTGAGACATAACTCAAGATAAACTTTAAAATCAACTCAATTAACCTAAGGTGCATTTGAAATCTAATGATCATATCTAGAAGGTCCAGGCTAGATACATGTTCTGACGTCTTTAAACCTAGCATCTATCATTAGCTTCGGCATTAGACAGTGCTAGTACAGATTTGTGCTCCTCGTACCGTCAAGTATATAACGGGAGACCCATCTAGGCTAAAATATTTTATCCATAGGAAATCGAGTCAGCCACCTTGCAAACATGATACACCAAACACAACATTCAGAGAGATTGCTTACTCATACTTCTCGGTTTGCTAGGAGGTATTCTTCAGTTCACGATTTCCTGGTAATCCTTTTTTACCTAAATCACCTAGAGCAGTCATTTGATATTTTTGACTCATTAATACTTAAAATATCATCCAAGAACTTGTCCTTTCAAGCTCGTTTCCAATCGAAAGCGATAGGGTCATCTTTGTTTCTTTCTTGACTCTTAAAAAATGAAAGAGAACCAATCTATTTACACGTCTTAATAATTGATTGCCCGTGATTTCATAACATCTTGTTAGTCTTTTCTAGACTAAATCGTGAGTTTCCCTTAAAGAACATTTTAAAGCCTTGAATTTTATCTCTCTTTTTTCCTGTTAACTAAGACAAGGTCATCATGGCTGAACCATCTAGTTCACCTAGTTCCTCTTCCTCTTCTCTATCTGAAAGATTGCCTGAGGAGTTGTTTCCTGAGTTACTAGAGTCAATTGAGGACCAAGGTGTTGAACTTGGAATTGTTCTGAGCATTCAAACTTTGTCATCTCATCCTCCACCTACTTTAGATACTAGGTCATTTGTTGAACTTGGTCCGAAATCTCCGAAAAATCTTGTTCAAACTCCTAAGAGTTCGCTAACCACTGATGGTCAACTTGGACTAGTTATCTATCCTCTGAATCCTTTGTTTGACCCTGTTGTGATATCACTATAGCATCCCTATAGTCTATACGATTAGTGGGGTATTCCTTTGGAATTATCCCCTCATACTTCTTCAATCATTCATTGTCATTTTTTGTTAGATATGGAACCCGAAGGAGATGCTCTAGTCACCACTCCGGAGGAGTTAGAAGTTTATACTCCATATACTATCGAGGAGGAAGAACAACCTTTTCCTCCTACAGGTTTCCCCTATACAGGGAGCATTCCCACTAGTATGCCACCTAATTATGTGTCTTTGGCACATTTGGTTTCAAGTACACCTTGTGCCTCATCACTTTACCATAACCTTGTTTGGGCATCCGGTGCCATGCCTACTTCAGGTTCATTTGTTGCAAACTCAACCTCCTAGCAGGTTGTTGCCTCAGTCTTGGTGCAACCCACCATTCCAAACACTCTTGTATCTTCAGTCTTAGTCACGCGTCTGGTTCAACCGATTTTCTCAACGAATGTCTATATCAGTTCCTCCATCCCTCTGGTCAGTGACCAAGTTGTGCCACCGCTTGGGGGGCAAAACCTGAATGTTTTTATGGTGTCAGGTGCCACCAATGTGAGTGGCTCACAAGCTCAATTACTTGGTATGAACTAGCCTTCTTCTGGCATTATTCACAACCCTGTAGATCCTATTAGATCAAGAAATTTCTAGTACCAACATGTTCAAAATCCCATTGGTCCGTCTGGGTTGAGCAATGTCCAGTATCAGTAGCCCTATGAGGCTCAGGGCCAATACCAAACTCCTTACATTCCATATGGTTCTCAAGGAATGGTTAATAAACCTTACACTCTTTAGTCTGGGTAGTACATTTAGCCTAGCTCATCCACTTTCCAGCGTGTCTATGGCCAAAGTTAGTTCAAAAAATTTTGGGGCACTATTCAAGTACCCTTGCAACAGCAAGGACAACCTCTACAACAACAAGGGAAACCTTTGTTACCACAAGAGCAACCTTTGTTGCAACAAGGGCTATCCACACAACAGCAAGGGGAAATGATCCCACAGCAAGGTCAACTACAACAACCGCAAGGGCAACCCTTGCAAAAGTTGCAACAAACCATGCAACAACAGAGGCACCATTCTGCACGAACCTCCTAGACCATGTCCTTGCAGGTCCTACCTTTGCAGCCCCAGGGACAAATTTTGCAGCTGCAAGGCCAACCCTTCCAACGGCAAAACCAACTCGGGAAGCGGCAACCCTTGTATACCTATCAGTAGGGTCAACCCTTGCAAGGGCAAGGCTAGGGTCAAGTCCTGTAGCAGTAGGCCCAAAATCCTAATATTCTAGGTCAACAAGTATGAAACCATTTTGGTCAAGGGCAGTAGGTATAGAATCCCTATGTCCAAGGGCAACAAGTGTATAATCCTTATGCCCAAGGACACTAGGTCCAAAATCCTCTTGTTCAGGGACAACAGGTTCACCACCCGTATGTTCAGGGACAATAGGTACAATATCCATATGTCCAAGGTCAACAGGCTCAACAACATTTTAACCCATATGTTGCTTATCAGCAACCTATGGCTAGATAGTTCCAAGGTATTCAAGGTCAAAATCCTCCCTATGGCCAAGGTAACCCACAATGGGGGCAACATCAAATTCCATATGGCCAAAATCCCCCACTGTGGGGCCAAAATCCTTACCAACAGGGATGGGGTCCTCCGCTCAGACCCACTTACTGACCTCCTATGACTTTTAATACTCAACTTCCATTCTTAGCCACACTAGAGTTGCTAAATGTGTCTCGCCTTACGAATGATCCAACTCTTCATTCGCCATACTGGCCTTTAGTGCCATCCAAGATACCGAGTGGTTGTCTAAAGTTTGATGGGAAAGAAAAAGAAGATCCTCAAGCCCACATGATGACATATCACCTCTGGTGCTCTTCGAACTCTTACGTTGATGATTCGATTCATCTCAGGCTTTTCCAACGAACCCTCACAGGTTCTATAGCCAAGTGGTACATTGAGCTTCCTCGAAGTACTTACCATGACTTTAACTCTTTAGCCATGGATTTCCTCTTGCATTTCTAGCTGTCGGTTCACTATGAAACAAGCACCTATTTTCTCACATCGCTTCAGCAAGATACTGTGACACACATCTTCAATCACATCCATGAATGGAGATGTAGACGTCACCTGATCAAGTTTGATATTACTGATCAATTGCTCATACTAAATCATCCATTGCCCCAATTGCTCATGATATAGCTATGGGTGGATTCATTACTGAATAACAAGCCATCACTCATGCTCAGTACTTATATCTAGTTTACTTTTAGTCTGGCACTTTGTATGACTTATTACCCGATGCTCCGCAGCCATCATCTGATCCCATGGCATCAAAGTCGTAGGTTGCACCTCCTGTCAATGGAGTTATTGGTTTAGTATTCTAGACCCCTGCTACATCTTCTTCCAAATAAAAGTTGGTCTCCAAAGCTGTCCCAAATAGTTCTTCCCAGAATCCACCTAGCCTTGGTAAAACCTTAGAGGTCCATGCTGTCAAGTCTACTACAGTGGACAAATCCTCGAAAGGTAAGAAGAAAGGAAAAGGCAAGGGTAAAGTGGATGCCCCAAAACAAGGTCCTCCCAAATCGTTTGCTGGTGAATCTTCACAATAGAAACCTAAGTATACCTGCCTCATTTGCGAGGAGGATCACTATACCAAGGATTGTCCCCGATGATCCAAAGTTAGTCATTTACTTAAAGGGACCCCTGTTGTCCTCAAAGAGTCATTTTATTCTCAACAGACCCAAATGGTAGACTAACCTCAATCATCTGCTTCCTCAGGGTCTCAAGTTTTCATGATGAGTATGCTTATTAATGTGGCTACTAGATCAAAAGATTACCAAACTCCCACTCCAATAGCTAGGAAAGAGAAAGAAGCCACCCCTTCTTCTTCTGCCCTAAGTTCTGGCCCTCTTCATATTGAGCGCCCTAACCCTGATTCTACTATACGGCCACCCTCTCATGGTGTGCTACGAAAATCCTCATACAATCCCAATGCCCAAGCCGTTCAATACTATAATATTGTGGAAGGTTTGGCTCAGTTACCATCAGCTATGTCAGCTCTCGAGGTGCTCCAAAGCTGCCCATCGCAGTGGAAATATTTTCTATTAGCTATCAGGGGTATCGATCTCACCGATTCAAATTTGATATGTTTTGATCTAGAGAACCATGTTCCACATCTCCCTCATCAGATTGTTATTCTCATTCAAGTAATCATCAATGATAAGAGCATCCACAGGACTGTCATCGATTAAGGTGCTTCCACCTGCACCATGTTAATCAAATGCTGGAATGCTATTAGTTCTCCTGCTTTGAACCAATCCCTGAATAGTTTGGAAGCTTTCGATGGGAGCGATTCGCGACCCTTCGATGTCTTACATAACCTCGTCATTACTCTGGAAGGAAATATAGTACAAGTTGAGCTAGAAATTGTTGACACCAATCTCAATTACAATCTTCTACTCGGCCAGAGCTAGACCCATGCTATGCATGTTGTAGCCTCCTCCCTATTTCACATGATTCATTTTCCCCATCAAGGGAAGATTGCCACTATCGACCAACTATCTTTCTTTGACTCTTCCTCCTTGGATGACGATGTTCCATATCTCAAGCACACTAGTGCTCCCTATGAGAGTGTGGGGGCAGGTCTTTTCAAAGGCTCTGCCTTAATGAGAATTTTTCCACTCCCACCTCCTCATGTTGCCTTTTTCAACATGGTCTTGGCCAAATCTGATCCTTGGGTCATACCTTCACCAAATCTTGTTGATACTTGGGGCGCGATTATGCCACTTAGTCCTACCGAAATCAATTGCGTGGAAATTGTTTTGGCTTCGAGTTCTGCATCCTATGGTTCTTTTGTTTCGAAGACCTCTCTCGATATGTATTCTCAATCTCCATGGCTTGGCGCTTTGGAATCTCTAGATCCCTTAGTTGAGACCTTCCTTGCTGATGAAGGTATCATGGAAGTCATGTCCCTTGAGGAACCACCTTGGACCAATACTCATCATTGTTCCTCATTCCTACCTCGCCCGACGGTCACGTCTACCACTTTCGAAGCGTTCTCTTCTCCGTTTCCTTCCCTCCCACTTCTGCCACTTATCATGACTCATGAAGTATGGTCGAAAGGAAATTTGGGTAATATTACCCAAATGATGCTAATTGATATTTCTATCAAGCCTAGTATCATTGAACATGTCCATATCGGGGTTTCTTATTCTCCAGATGAGATCAAGACCTGTACTCATCTGTTTTAGGAATTCCATGATGTGTTTGTGTGGTCCTATGAAGAAATTTCTGGCATTGATCCTAGCATTGTTGTGCATGAAATACCAACTTATCCTCATGCGAAGCCCGTTCGCCAATGGCTTCGCCCAGTGCACCCTAGGAAGGTCGCCACTATCAAGGGTGAAGTTGAAAAACTTCTCAAAGCTAGATTCATATATCCCATCCCTCTTACAGATTGGGTGTCAGATATTGTCCCAGTGACAAAAAACAAGGCACAATCTATGTTTTCATTGATTATCATGATCTCAATCGTGCCCATCCTAAAGATAACTATCTTACTCCCTTCATTGATCAGATCATTGATGAATGTGCTGGGAATGAGGTTTTTTCCTTTATGGATGGTTTTTCTAGTTACAACTAGATTAACATTGCACCAGTCGATCAAGAAAATATAGCTTGCATGGTTACTTGCAAGAAAAGACAGCTTAGGTCATCTTGCATGGTTACTTGTGTACATCACTGTGTCATTCATTTTTGTGCAGTGTGGTTTGGTGTGTTATTTTTCAAACAACCCTCCTATTTACTATGTTTTCCTTACTTTTCAGATGTCTGTGACTCCTACATTGGTTTTGCTGATGGTGCTTGTTGTAGTACCTGGAACCTATCATCCATGGCATGGGCTATTTATGACCCTAACAGTGAGTTGATTGACCTTCAAGGTATCTGTGTAGGTTGCACAGCTAAAAAAATTGTTGAATATAGTGCGCTCATCGAACTGTTGTCAGAAACCATTACTCTTAACATTCGAGAGTTGGTTGTCAACCTAGATTCACAGCTTGTCATCCTTCAACTCTACGGGAAATATTCCATCAGAAACCCTCAAATATTGAGAATTTATCTCTGTATTCGTCTACTAGAAAGACATTTTGATTACATTACATATCCCTAGGCACATAAATACATTAACAGATGCATTAGCTAATTATGTGTGGGATAGACATTTACGAAACATGTGAAAAGATAAAACAAACCCTTTGTACCATAGTAAGCAAGAAAATACATCATACATACATATATATATATATCTCTCTCTCTCTCTATATATATATATATATATATATGGTGATAATGTTTGATACATCAAAACCATAAAAAATAATATGTGTGTCCAAAATAACATCGACGGCTCACAGGCCTCATATATCTATGGCGCAGAAGCCTCAACAAATGTAAGTGATGGACCTAGGAACTAATAAGCATGGTGATCATGGTAGCATGACACAGCTCATGCAACAAGAGTTAGCAATTGGTGGATCCGATCCGATACTCCCATCATGTGTCCCTGGTACTGATGAGGAATGTCTCTCACTCGAGCATACTCTTGGATACCACGAGTCAACCCCTCAAGGTTCCTCGTGATCTCCTCCTCATTTTCACTCCCCTCCTAATAAGGAGCAACGACATTAATCGGGTGGGCAACACGCCTAGCTATTGGGGACATCCTAGCAGGGCACTCTGGTCCAACGTCTACATTAACAAAGCGAAATGTTATAAACACATAAACACCAAAAACAATTAAAAAATCATAAAATTAAAAAATTGATTTTTTACCTTCATCGTCAAAATCCTCTCCATCTGGTAGCAGCATGTCCAGATCTCCATGGATTTTGGTGCCACTATATGGCCAATCCTCCACGACGATCTTCTATCATCGTACCCATGAAAAGAATGCAGGTTTGTATGACATATGTTGGCCCCCAGTGATCTTGGGCATGAAATGACTCCAGTGAGCCATCAGCGAGTCATGTGGCATGGGAGGATCTACCTCATTCAATTGGTACTGGAACAATGGCACCCATTCCAATAAAAAGGTCACTAGTACAACTCCGAAGCAAAATTGCTTCAAATTCCTCACCTTAGATTTAGTCAGCTGGCGTTTTATGTTGATCTTCATGGCCTATGCCCAGTTGAAGATTGTCGGTGCTGTGCAAGTGATAGCATACAGGGACTTCGAGTTGTTAGTCTCATGCACTACCTGGGACCCCGCCACTATTGATAGTCAACAGTAGCATTCTCAGTGTCAGATTCTGAACAATGGAAATCTCAATCTTTCCACTCTTGGATTTGAGGGCTTCAGGGAAATGTTCAACGAGCAACATGGATATGCATGCCCCAATCAGTCATGGCCCATATAAGTTGATTGGTTCCTGTCTTCAGGATAGTCCTATGATGAAATATATGTCTGAAGTTTTAACTCCAGCTCCTGGTCACCAATCACAAATATTTCTCGATTTATGTCCCAGAGACTAGTTAGGTACCAAAGAAACTCTGGTTGGGCCTGCATCCCTGGTGTGAGAAGTAATTTGAGGAGCCCACAGGCCCTCAAAGCTTCTAGGAAATTTGGATCATTCAGTGCTTGGATGTCCACATCTTCGTGTTCCCATTCTTTCCAGTCTACCATTTTCAGCAATTCTTTCCTGGAAAAGCCATAGATTTGAGTCAAAAATCATTTTTGGCCCATAAATTTCAAGTTTCAATGGTGGTTTTTTGAGGAAATAGGGTTTTTCCCTATTCATGATGTCAGCATGCCTGTTTTAAAAATAGTTGCGCCAGCAGTGCGATAGGCTATGTTAATTAGCCTCGGTCGGCATGATTCTCTGCCCGGAAGTTGCGCCAACCGAAGGCAATTTTTTTTTTATAAATCCTCCCTCAAGAAACCTAAAAATGGTTTAAAAAGGAATAAAAGGCATGAAAATGAAGCTCAGGGACTTGGCTTTTACTTGTAATTGGCGACTCAGTGAATGACCTCCTGGATCTCCCACAATCTGCTTTGGAACAATTAGGGAAAAAGTGAGTAAAAGATATTTCACAGCAAGGAAAAATGGTAAATGGTAAAAAAATATTTACTTTTCCTCCTTTTTATTCAGTTTTTCATGAAAATATTAGGTTTTTGTAAATATTTTAACCTATTTTGCCTCAAGAATTGGATAATGCACTTTACGTTTTTGCAAAGCGACAGGTAATAGATGTTCGACGATGATGCTGAGTCACATTTCAATTCTTTTCTCAACTCGTAAAACTCGTATGAAAATATTGTCTAATATTTTTCCCTTTTTATTCGTAAAAGATAATAAAATGGGGGGTCTGCTTTCATGCTCTTTTCCAACCCTTTGAAAGCGAAAAGATAGCCGAGCCATTGTCGTTTCGAACTCGTTAACAGATGTGAAACGTCGTGTGCCCACTATAAGTGTACCCATTTTTCGGGTTGGGATGCACTATTGACAAAAAAGATACTCCTTGACTGAAATGGTCAGGCAGTTCTCTTGAGTATTGATTTCTACCTTTTTGAGATCAAGTGACACAAATGTGTGAAAAGGGACCATGTGGAGTTTTCTTTTCCGTGTCTTTTTCAAACTCTCTAAACATGAAAAAGATACCGAGTTATAGCTTTTTCAGACTCGTTAAAATAGTAAACAACATCGGATTCATCATCATGATGAACATGAGCTTCTCCTTTTGTTGAAGCCTCGAAATCGTTGCTTCAACATAGGGGAAAACCACTGGGTCTGGACCTTGGTTGGCAGCTCCTTTTCCATTTGGAGTAGTGGCTCCAACTAGGGATAATGGGACCAATCTACCAATCTATTTAATGACTATGCTAATGGGATGATATGTGATGTTTTGAAGTAATGTCTGAGCTAGAAGTAATCTAATCTAAACTAACAATCACATGCATTTTATCCTAATTTAAGCACTATCTAATTATAACTCTACCTGGAATTAAATTGATGTATGCGATCTACAATAATGTATGAAAGCAATTGATAATAAAGATCGTTCAATTGTGATAAGAAATGAATTCGTTTTAACAATAACGTTTTGTATAAAAAGTTAGCTGAAACGATTGTGAAATATATATCACATAAGGAACTATTCATGTATTCAGCATAAAATATAGATCATCATCATACAGAAGTGCAATAATGGCAATCAAAATTTTGACTTTCATATATAAATAATTTGAAAAGAAATCATTGCTTAATACATAAGTAAAAAGGATTACGAGATAAAAGTACCATTTATAATACATCCTACTCATGTGCTTCAACAATATTGATCTATCTTCAGTCCATTCAACACCATTTAAGAGTACAAAAGTGTAATTTCAGTAGAAGATGCTAAATCAGATAAAAATAAATCTTGTTCCATTAATTTCACCAGAACTTCCTCAAAGGGACACAAGTTCATGTTTTGAAGACTGTTTCTGATAAAATTTCTAGACCCCTCTCTAAATGTATGAGAGGGGTTTAAATACTTAAACTATAAAATTAAAAATAGATTATTACAAAAATAGTTGAGGAGGTTTAAACAACCTGTCTCAAATTATGCAAAAATAAAATCAAAATAGAAATAAACATGGTGACTAGCCATCCTGCATTTGATCTTTTAGATCGTAAATGTCCATCATGGGCTTCAGCTGTGTTGGTTGGCCGACTTCAACTTTCAACTGTCCAACGAATATGATATTGGTCAGTGCTGGCACCATTTTCTCCATAGAAATGGTTATGCATCGCAGGGTCATCCATTGACTATGAGGTTTTACCAAATTTTGCCAATATGCTTCCCAGTTTAAACTAGTCATTTTCCTTATTTCTTCTGCTTTTTCTTTTGTTGCCTATTTCCACTGTAGTTCAAGCTGTTTCGCATTAGGAAGAAAACCTGGATTGGATTTTGCCACAAGGTTAGCACTATGTAATTTTTCATTGACATTTTCTATGACACTGTTTAATTTTGTTTCCATGTATGTCATTGCCTTTTCTGCTTCTTTAAACCGAGAATCCCAGCTCGCGAATAAGATTTCTTTATGCGACTCTTCTAGTTTAGGCAAGTTGGCTTTTCTCCCATCATCTGTATTCTTCTAGGTGATGAAATTGGAGACATTTTTAAATATCTCATCATATTCAAGTCTCATTTCCATGACTTAACTTATCAATTTGTCGCTTGTTTTGCAATAAGAGTTCCATTGCGAAATCTTCTGGCACAATAATTCTTTCGGGTGCATCAGCTCGGAATTAAGACCAAGTTCTTGGGTAACAAACTGATCAATTTTTGGATCATTTTTCTGTAGATCAATGACTGCATGTATTTCTGCTTCCTTCTCAGCTAAGCTGGTTCGATGTTCTATTTGCATCTGCTCAAGTTTTCGTTGTCGCTTAGCTAACTGTATCTCTGCCTGCTGGTCAAATTTTGCTTGTTGTAATTGTTGCTCAAGCGACATAATTTTATCTTCTTTTCCTCAAAGCAACATTTGTACCTCTGTTGCTTTGTCCATGGTCATTGTAGCGTAGGCACCTGCAAACTATGAGAGTCTAGTAATATTGGTGGATGGGTCAATGGGCAAGTCTTTCCAGAGAACATCCATTGGTTCATTTTTAGGGGTAGTAGCAATTGTAGAGTCCAACTTCCTTTTCTTTCTTTGCCTTTTCACCACGGCCTTATGTTGTGGTCTATAAAACACATCTAGAGGGGGAATCTCTTCTATTCTCAAAACTATTTCATAGGTGGGGGTAACAAGGATGTGTTCTAACTCTTGAGTATTTACAGTCTCTTCTGTTGTAATTTCCTGAGTTTTTTTCTGTTGTGGAGTTTGCAACTCTAGAATTTTTTCCTCTGTGTTGAGAATTTTATTAAAATTGCCTCATTCTTCCTCTAAATCAATTACCAGGGATTTTATTGGCTGTGTGGGGGTGGCTTGGATTTCAGCCTGCTTGCTGACTGAAGTTTCTTCAGCGATCCTCTGTGTAGATTTGGTTGTATCCTTTACTGACTCCATGCTTCTGTTTTTCCCATTTTGTAATGAGTTCTCTGATTCCCTGGTAGATTTCTCTTAGGATTCTGCTCCAAAATCGGTTTTAGGAATTTCAGCAGAGTCACCTTCTATACTTACATTGGAAGTAGGCTCCCTTATTGGTTCAATCAATAATTGGTCCAGTGGGACCTTTGATAACCTCCTTTCTCTGTATCTGGAAAAAAAATTCTAGATATTTATGGTAAAAAAGTAATTGTTCCATATGCTTCACCTCTGTGAATATGTTTTTCTATGAAAAGATGTCATCAAATCCATATTCCTCATTACTGAATAATTTTATTTTCACCACAGTGGTGAAATTTTCGACAGTGCTGAACAGGTCATATTGCCTTCTAGGGAATTTAGGTAATCGCAGAGATAACATGTTATCTTCTTCTTTAAATGCATGCCCTAGGTCATGTAATGCACATGATCCAAACTGTAAAGGGAATGTAGGCCAAGTGGCCTTTTTTTATTCCTTTAATGTCTTTCTCATCCCTCCCTCACTAGCTATTTGATAGGCTATCTCTCTAGCCATCAATTTGTCTGGAACATAGTATGGGAGGACATGGGAGGAGGTGATGCTGCCAAATACCCTGATATACGTAAATGTTTCCTCCCTAAACCATCTGGCCACCAGGAGGATATCTACTTTAGCTTCTTGGGAAAACCTGGGGGCATCTCAGTTATAAAGTCGCTTGTGAATAGGGAGCATAACTCCATGACAAATCTTGAAAACATGTGGTTGAAAGTTGGATTCCCACATGTCCTTATGGTATATGTGAATGGGAAGTGGATTTCGAACAGTCCATTTCCATCCCATGATAGGGAATTTTGAACTAAAACAAATTGCATCCATTACATAGGTGCTCACAAAAAATGAATGGTAAACCCTCGAAGCAACACATATTTTCCTTCTATACTCGATTATTATTTTTGCTAAATTGTCAAAAAAAATTGTGCCCAATTCATTACAGTTGTGTTAATGGCTGCATCTATTAATGACAACCACTCTGGGGAGAATTTAGTACTATTGGATTTTCCAAATAGTCTACATAGCATGGCTACTGTAAAACTATGACGGGGACAAATAGATGAAGTAGTGTACCTATCGATTTTGTCTTTATTGATTTTGTTTTCATTATTTGATCAGGCCCGGGTGCAGTCTGCTGGGTCGTCGTTCTCTTTGGCAAACTTCTCAACGAACTGCCTGTTGTAGATGGTACATAAGCCGTAGGTTGTCTAGGGTAAAAGATCCCATAACCTCTTGGCTTCTTATCTTGAATTCTCTATCTAATATGTCGGCTTCATCAATGACCCATTTTACCATGTCAGTATAAGGGATTATCTTCAGGCACACGGCTATGCGATGCAAAAATGAGCATGTTGTCTCTAACATGGAAGCGTCTAAGGAATCATGTCCGTCAACTGTAATCTTTGCTTCTAGAATCCTTGGTTGCTTTTTCTCCATTATATTATACATGGCCTCCCATGTAGAGGTTCCTCCCTCTCTGTTTCATGTAGTATTCGTAAATAGAAGAGTCATCTTTGACTTCTCAAAGGCGACTGCCTTGCCTTTCCTCACCATTGTTTTCAACGATTTTCTCTTCGGATTTTCCCTGAAGGTGAAGAACAACAACTATCGGATACACAAAAATGATAATGAATGTAAAATGAAATAATGTAGGTAACTTGTAAAGGTGATAAAAGGAATTTTGTTTGAATGCACATAAGAATATATCATATTACGCTAAATGGCTTTTCACACATAAATGTCGTTATCTCTTACTAAATGCCCACTAATGCTTTGTTATCCCATAGCTTTAATTCTCATAAATGTCTGCATCGTAAAGTGGGAAGAAAGCTTCAAGGGCGGCGAGCCTTTGAACTGTGATGATGGCGATTGTGCAATTTTCAAAGCAATATCACAGATCACAATATCGCATTATTCCTTTTCGCCTTCCTTAGCTCCTGTTGTGTTTCTCTGAGATGTGAGATGCAAACTGCTCATTAATCATTTCAAGACATAGCTGTTGCTAGGTTTTTCTATGTAAAAGACCCTTTTAACGAGTGGTAGACCTAAAATAGTTTCTTATGATATATTTAAGGAGTGGGTCCAGGTCTTGATCGCGTTTGGAAATATCGGTTGGTGGTAAGTTTGAGGTGTTCATTTGGATGCCCGAAATGCGATGCGATAAAGGTTATAATGCCATCGCAATTTTATATCTCGCATGTTTCGAAATAACCTTTTCGAGGCAGGGCCTTTATGAATGGTGACATGCGATGCAAGACTAATGTTTTTGAAGAAAAAGCTTAAGGACCTAGTTTATGTCAGAATTATGATAGTTTTGAGCATAGAGTCCTTTTTCAATCATTTTACTTTATTTGGAGGGTTAGAAAGGTCTTTTGATGGTGCTTAATCATGTTATATGTTGGAAGGTAAGCATTTAGTAGTTCTCTAAAAAGGGGGGGTTTGATTGATATCTTGTCTATTCCAAAAATAAAAGAAATGCCTAAATGCTAAGTTTTGTTTTTTGGATGGATTTTTTAAAGGGTCCGCATTTATCAACGTAATATTAACTACCATCATTAATAAATGGGGGGTTGTTGAATAGCACAACAATTGGAAATTCACTTGGAAGAACTAGTTATCTCTAAGGGTTTTTTGAAATTTCTAAAACTTCCAAAATAAAGATAGTTTTGAAAATAAAATAGTTACATGGAATATAAGGCAAGTAATACTGCTCTTTATTAATAAAACAAAATCTACTTAACTACTGTTCTTTTGATTATTCTTTTCTCATAAAATTCATTTTGTCTACATCAGTCTTTACTTGGTTTTTAAAGATAAAAGTAAGGAGTCTCTCCTCACATCAATTTTTGGTATACTCAGTTGTCGTAGGTAGAGCCTCTGCTACCAGCAAGTGTTCATAGCCTCGACAAGGTTACCTCTTAACTAGCAATGATTAAGTATCCCACTTAAATCATAATGCAATATTAAAGATAAGCTCGTAATTATACTTATTGCTTTCTTTATTTTCTGAAGTAATTCATTATTCCTTCAATTCTTCATCTTTTATCTCTTAAAGGATAATGCCTTGGTATGGTGACCAAAATTGACAATGCCATTCACTTGATTTGTAACTTAATTGAACAAACTGGCTCATGATGAGACCCCTTGTCTTTTGATTAATATAATCTTAATCCATTACCCTGTTTTGATATGCAGTGTTGGTAATGTCAATTAGTTATAAGCTTATGATGATGGTAAGCCAACTCTTGATGAGACCTCTTGTCCCTTAAGCTTAAGCATATTTTAGAATTACACTCTAGAAATGAAAGTTGATTAAGTGGGGAGAACCATTGGCTCCTTTAGATCTTATGGACGACAATTGTAGAGTTTTAAAGATGCTTTTCTGCAAAGGGATTTTGCTTTATTATTGATACTTTTCTTGACTGATGTAAAGGAAAATTTTCTTTCTTAAAGCTAAGTTTCATAAAAAAATCAGATAATTTAGGCAGAAAACAGGCAGTTTAAGAGCGATAGAACTTAACTATATATTTCATATGTGAAGATTACTTTCATAACAATCTTTACTTACACAAGCGAAAGTCAAAATTACAAAGAGACTATCCTTTGTAAAACCAAAAGTAAATGCTTTTCAATTCGTATTATTCTTTCTAAAATAAAATTTAACTAAAGGAAATAATATACATTGAACATAAAATATAATATTCTATGGAAAGTATTTCTTTAGGATCTACCCTGTAACAGGTAGAGATTCTCTCTTACCTAATAGATCTTGTAACAGAAAAGTTGATGGGCCTATTTGTTCCACAATATGACATCGGCCAAGCCACATTTGTTGGAACTTGGTATGGTTACCTTTCTCTTCGTGGGCTTTGTCCCATTTTAATACTAGGTCTCCAAGTTGAAAAGACTTTGAGGTTACAGAATTTGTATCAAAGGAGGCTTTGACTAACTACTAATAATGTGCATGTGTGGTCCTAGCTTTGTCTCTTTCCTCTTTGAGCTTAATAATTTGTAATTGTCTAACCTGCATAGATGAGGAAGGAGTTTCTTCAATGAATTGAACTAGGGTTAAGGAGGGAATGCCACGTTTGTTGGCAAGACTGCTTCTTTCCCATAGAGCAAATTAAAAGGAGAAGTGTCAATGGAGGCTTTTTGGGTTATTCAATCTGCCCATAGAGAAAACACTAAAGGATTATGCCAGTTCTTTTGGTTTTGGTCAACAGTTCGTTTAATAATCCTGATGACATTTTTGTTTGTGGATTCGGCTAACCCATTTCCTTGCAGATAGTAATTGGCAGAATACTTAATCTTAAAAGCTCTTTTAAGAGCAAACTTTGTCATAGAAATGCCTAAAAAATAAGATGCATTATCAAACATAAAAGTAGATGGTAGGCCAAACCTGGTGATGATAAATTGATCTATAAATTCAATAACGTTTTTTGAATTGGCTACCTTTAGTGGAATTGCTTCTACCCATTTGGTAAAATAATCATTGGCTGTGAGGATATGCCTATGCCATTTAGAAGAATGAGGAATGATCTCACCTGTTACATCCAATCCCCATTATTCAAATGGTTGGTCAATGTTGACAGGTTGTAATGGTAACCTGGTTTTCCTCTATCTTCTAGTAGTTGTTTGACAAATCTTACATTTCCTTAGACAACTGTGTGCATCTTTGAACAACGTTGGCCAGTAATAACCGAAATGCAGGATTTTATGTGTTGTAGTATCACCTCTAAAGTGACCACCAGCTGGTCCATCATGAAGTTCCTGCAACACCTTTGCCTCAGATTTTTCAAGACTTCTAAGTAAAACATAATCATAATATTCTAAGAGCACATCATTGACAATTTGATATTGCCTAGCTTTTAATCTCAAGGCTCTTTTCTTTGTGTGATTTAATTAGTTTGGGGAATATCCATTTTTCAAGTAAAATATGATATTAGCATACCTTGATTTTTTTTTGTTAAGGCTTACCTCATAGATTTGTACATCGTCATCGAAATGCTGCAATTCTGATAGATTCGATGCTCCTGCCAACATCCTGCAAAAACCTTGATCTTTTACAATTTCACGGGTTTAATTTCTATGTCATATTCTTGCATTGTTGTCACCCAATTTGCTCTCTTTTCACCTACATCCCTTTTTATTAAAATATTTCTCACTACTGAGAATGGTACTATTACTTTAGTGTGGGTTTTGAGGAGAAAAGGTTTGAAGTGTTTTATTGACTCGAAAACAACAAAAGCTTGTTTTTCAACATTTGAGTAATTTAATTCAGCTCCTTGCAAATTTGAGCTAAAGAAAGAGATTGGGGCTTTAGATTTTTCTTGATTTACTTGTGTCAATATAGTTGCATATGATTTATCGAAAGCAAAAGTATATAGAATGAAATGATTCAAAAAATTCAACGTTGCTAAAGATGGCGCATTTAGGATTGATTGTTTTATCAAGCGAAAAGCTTCATGTTCCAAATGTCCCCATTCAAATAGAGAATTTTTCTTTATCATGGATTGAAGAGGTAAAAAAATTCTTGAGAAGTCAGGGACAAATCTTTTAACTAAATTTATTATTCTAGGAAAGATTGCATTGATTTTTTGTTATGCGGTAAATGTATTTCAGAAATTTCTCTAATTTTGTCAGGGTCAATATGAATTCCTAATTTGGACACAATGAATCCAAGGAGCTTTCCTTCACTTAATGCGAAAAAATACTTCTTAGGTTAATAGAAATTCCATACCTTTGGAAATGTTCAAAGATCTTCTTTAAATCTCTTAGATGATTACTGTGTTTTTTGGTGTATACTCTTATATCATCCAAGTAGATTATTACTGATTTGTTTAATATACCTTTGAAGGCTATGCACATAGCTCTCTTGAAAGTGGCACTGCAATTGATCAGTCTAAATGGCATCTTCTGATAAGTGTAAGTGCCCCATTTTGTTCTGAATGTAGTTTTCAGCTGGTCATCTAGATGTTCTAAGATTTGATTATAACTTGAGAATCCATCCAGGAAAGACATTAGCTCTAAGCCTGCTACTGATTGCAAAATTTGTTTCATAGGTGGTAATGGGAATTGTCCTTTTGGCAAGCTTTATTGAGGTTGTGGAAATCTATACATATCCGAATATCACTATTCTTTTTTCTCATTAGGACAAGATTGTAAACCCAACGGGAATGTCTGACAGGAAAAATAATTTTGTCTTTCAATAGTTTATTCAACTCAGATTTAATTTGACTTTCTAAATTAGAATGGATCTTCCTCAATTTCTATTGAATAGGCCTTTCATTAGATATCATGGGAATAGTATGTTGAATAATAAAGGTGTTGTATGTCTTAAGATTTTCATAGTTCCATGCAAAGACATTCTTGTATCTTTTCGGCAATCCTATAAATGCTGCTTTTTCATCTGACGTAATTCCGAGACCTAAATTAATATTTTTAGGTTTTATATCAGTCAAAAGATTGATCAATTCAAACCTCAGAGTTGAACTCTGAAGTTTTGAATTGGTGGATCGTTTAAATATGTCTTTGAGGTCATATAAATCTTCCAAGTTAACTACATATTTTGGTATAGCATTAATGACCGTTTCTTTTTTAAGTTGGTTATCATGCTGGTCTTCATCAACTATCTGGTCAATGTAAGAGCCTTCTGAGGTCAAGGAGCTTATGATATCCAGATCGTTATTAAAGACTCTCCAGTTGGTGATATTATAAGGAATAGAAGGCCTAAAAATTAATTCAATGGAAAATCAATCTAGGCTATAATCCTCTGGTGGGATAAGCTTGGAAGCAACATTGGCTAGAATATCGGCGCTAGCATTCTAGAGTCTTGGAATAGGGGAAATATTAAACATTGTAAAGTGAAAATTTAGGTCTTGGACTAATGACTGATAGTGTTTCAAATGTCCTGACAAATAGTGTATAGTATATCTTACGTGTTTTATGACAATCTCTGAATCTCTGAATACTTGGAGGTATTTAACATTAAGGCCAATTTCCTTATACAAACCTTGAACTAGTGCTTCATATTCATCGGTGTTGTTTGTGCAATCAAATTCAAGTCTGCATGCTAACATAGTATTTTCCCCCTCTTGGTTGACTAAGAAACCTCCTTCTGCTCCATCATTGGATTTAGATCCATCAAAAAATAATTTCCAAAATAAAGATCTAACTACAGGTTTATCTACAAAATTTACACATTTAGAAGTGTCTGTTTGGGAAAAAATTTCAACTTGAGATACAATAGAGTTTTCTAAGAAAGGTGAAGTGTGAGCATTGAAATTCCCTGGAAACAATTCTATAGAATAGTTTCTGATGATATTGTTGTCATACGCGACTGGTTCATTTTCTCCTTCTAATTCTGCTACTATGTACTTTTGATGTTTCTCGCGATAAACCCTTATTGGATTTCGCTTGCCATTATAGGTAAGCCACATGTGAGACCAGACAGTTGCAAAATAATCATGAAGTTTTTCTGACCAGTCTCTACTAAGGATTAAGCCATAGAACTCGGGAAAGTTAGCTACAAGTATGTCAATGACTTGGAAAACTTTAGGGTTTGATGAAAGTTTCATGGTTACTTGGTTAAGTTACTCAACAACTTCGACTTGAGAGCAATCTAACTGAACTATTCATACAACAGATTTCTAAGGCTGAACATTCAACTTTGCACAAAGTGTTCTAAGTAAGATGTTAGATGAAGCTCCAAAATCAACTAGACAGTTGTGTAAGTTTTTATTAAATACTTCAAAAGTAAGGAGAAATGGTAGAGTGTAGGATTTTGATCTTACCCCAATTAGAGCAATATCGGTTGGATCAATCTTGTTCAAAGAAGTGCTAGGGTGTCTTCCCATTTCTTGGGAAACTTGTGAGATCACAACAGTAGGAAGCGGCGCAGTAGGTACTACTTTAAGTTCTTTAAGAAGTAACTTCTGCTAATGATTCAATTTACTAAGCTCATGAAAGGTGATTTTTGCCCTAGTTTTCTTCATATCATCAATAATATTATATTCCATTTCATAAGAAACTATAAAAGTTTTAGATGAAGGAGAAGGATCCAATTGAGTAGGTGTAGTTTGAGTGGATTTTAGTACAAATTTCTTACCTACTGCTTTTTCCCTAGGGGATGGCATTGAAGCTTTCCATTTTGGATTTGTTTGTGACAATTCAACAGGGTTTTTACTTCGGGTAGTGACAGGTAATGCTTCTTGAGTTTCTTCTTTGGGAAGTATAAAATCTCACACTCCTTGTAATTCTACCACTTCTTCATCGTCTGTTTGTTCTTTGTTTGTTGAAACTTCGTCCTCCCCTCCATCTGATTCAACATTTGATATAGCATTTGGAGGTTTAGGATCAATAGGGGAATTGATTTTAAATGGTCTAAAAGGTTTCTTAGAGGAAGTCTCTGCTACCTATTTTTTAATATCAACCATTTCATTAGACATGGTCTTAAGGACTTTCTATAACCCTTCAAGATCAAAAGGACCTTTTGGTGGTTTCTTCTTAGAGTCATCCCTAAAGGTTACTTTCTTAGATTTCCATTCTTCTAATGCATTTTTCTTTTCCACAGCTAGAATGCATTTCTCCACAACTATTGCCTCTTTCATATTTTCGACCAAAGTTGGTTTGGTAGCTCTATCAATGAAGATAGTTGTATTTGATGGTAGAGAAGAAATATACCATTCATTTTGGACCTCATTGCTAGGCTTATATGTTGTTGGTATTTTATTCAACAATTTATTGAAGCAAGAGTTGAAGTCCTTAATGGGTTCTTTCGATTCGGCTTTCAAGTTGGAGAGATCCTTGATTAGGGTAGGTGTAGATCTATCATCTCCAAATTTAAAGAAAAAATTCTCTTTAAAAGCATCCCAAATATTAATAGAACCTGATGGTAATGAAAAGTACCATGATCCTGCTGCTCCCTGTAAAGTATATGGGAATAATCTTACAACTACATCTTCTTCCACTACTTCATTCAAGTTAATGGACAACATGAAATTATTTATATGTTCCTCATCTAATGAGCCATTATCAGGATTGAATTTTGGCAACAATTTCTTTGGGTGTGCTGGTAATTGATGTAAAGGCTCAACCATCCTAACATCCCCTGGGTTTTTCCATGGCCTTAGAGGATTCTTTGCCATTGCTGGTATGTGGGTAGGGGGAGGAGTAGCAGTGGTTGAAGGTGATTGGGTAGAGGAAGGTGTAGCTCCTATACCTATGTGAATCATGATCTAGAATGGCGAGGTGGATGATTGATATTGTGACAGTATAGATGGAATGAATGAAGATGATGATAGAACCTCGCTGTGAGATGCAGATGGTGTTTTCTTAGCTTTCTTATGACTTGGCAGAGGAAATTCGAACAAAGGAATTCCAAACTTTTCGCTGTGTGCACTACTTAACCATTGAGATGGGGTGAACTAAGAGGTAACATTATCCTGGGATAACTTAGATTGTTCTTGGGATAACAAAATACCCTGTAATTTATGAATCAAATATTGAACTTCAGGGGCTTCAGTAGAAGAAGAATGATCTGGCTTGTTTGGGATTTTAGCAATGAGTTGTATAATTTTCTGTGCAACTTCTTGCTTAGGATAAGGGGATTTGAAAAACTTTCGAGAAGTTGGAGGTGACGGTGAGGGATTTTTACTCTTAGAATGGCCTGTTAATTTGGATTTACTTGCCATTCACAGTCAGGCCCTCCTTCTAGCACCAAAATGTTGAAGCCTCGAAAATCATTGCTTCAACATGGGGGAAAACCACCCAGTCCGGACCTTGGTTGGCAGCTCCTTTTACGTTTTGAGTAGTGGCTCTGACTGGGGATAATGGGACCAGTTTCCAAATCTATTTAATGATTGTGCTAATGGGGTGATATGTGATGTTTTGAAGTAATGTCTGAGCTAGAAGTAATCTAATCTAAACTAACAATCACATGCATTTTATCCTAATTTAAACACTATCTAATTATAACTCTACCCGGGATTAAATTGATGTATGTGATCTACAATAATGTCTGAAAGCAATTGATAATAAATATCATTCAATTGTGATGAGAAATGAATTCGTTTTAACAATAATCATTTCATATAAAAAGTTAGCCGAAACGATTGTGAAAGATATATCGCATAAGGAATTATTCATGTATTCAACATAAAATATAGATCATCATCATACAGAAGTGCAATAATGGCAATAAAGATTTAGACTTTCATACATAAACAATTCAAAAAGAAATCATTGCTTAATACATAAGTAAAAGGGATTATGAGATAAAAGTACCATTTATAATACATCCTACTCATGTGCTTCAGCAATATTGATATATCTGCAGTCCATTCAACACCATCTAAGAGTACAAAAGTGCAATTTCATTTGAAGATTCTAAATTAGATAAAAATAAATAATGTTCCATTAATTTCACCAGAAATTCCTCAAAGGGACAGAAGTGCATGTTTTGAAGACTGTTTCTGATAAAAATTTTGGACCCCTCTCTAAATGCATGAGAGGGGTTTAAATACTTAAATTATAAAACTAGAAATAGATTATTACAAAATTAGTTGAGAAGGTTTAAATGAACTTCCTCAAATTATGCAAAAATAAAATCAAAATAGAAATAAACATGGTGAATAACTATCCTGCATTTGATCTTTTAGACCGCAAATGTCCATCATGGGCTTGAGTTGTGTTGGTTGGACGACTTCAACTTTCAACTGTCCAGTGAATACACCATCATCAATGCTGGCGCCATTTTCTTCGTAGAAGTGGTTAGGAATCGCAGGGTAATCCATTAGTTGTGAGGTTTTACCAGATGTTGTCAATATGCTTCCTAGTTTAACATGGTTGTTTGCCTTATTTCTTCTGCTTTTTCTTCTATTGCATGTTTCCACTGTAGTTCAATTTGTTTCACATTAGGAGGGAAACCTAGAATGGATTCTGCCACAAGGTTTGCACTATGTAAATTTTCATTGATATTTTCTCTGACATTATTTATTGTTACTGTCGCGTCTGTCGTTGCCTTTTCTGCTTCTTTAAGCCGAGAATCCCAGCTCGCGAATAAGATTTCTTTATGTGACTCTTCTATTTTAGGCAATTCGGCTTTTCTCCCATCTTCTGTATTCTGCCAAGGGATGAAATTGAAGACCTTTTTAAAGATCTTATCATATTCAAGTCACATTTCCATGACTTGACTTGTCAATTTTTTTCTTGTTTCGCAATAAGAGTTCCATTGTGAAATCTTCTGGCACAATAATTATTTCTGGTGCATCAGCTAGGCGTTAAGACCAAGTGCTTTGGTAACAAACTGATCAATTTTTTGGATTATCTTTGTGTAGATCAATTATTGCCTATATTTGTGCTTCCTTCTTGCCTAAGCTAGTTCGATGTTCTATTCACATCTGCTCGAATTCCTGTTGTAGCTTAGCTAACTATATCTCTTCTTGTTGGTCAGGTTTTTCTTGTTGTAATTGTTACTCAAGCGACATAATTTTATCTTATTTTTCTCTAAGAAACATTTGTACCTATATTGCTTTGTCCATGGTCATTGTAGCATAGGCACCTGCAAACTGTGAGAGTCTAGTAAGATTTGCGTATGGGTCGATGGGCAAGTCTTTCTAGAGAACATCCATTGGTTCATTTTTAGGGCTAGTAGCAACTGTAGAGTCCAACTTCCTTTTCTTTATTTGTCTTTTCACCATGGCCTTATGTTGTGGTCCATAAAACACATCTAGAGGGGGAATCTCTTATATTCCCAAAACTATTTCAGAGATGGGGGTAATAGGGATGTGTTCTACCTTTTGAGTATTTATAGTCTCTTCTGCTGTAATTTCCTGAGTTGTTTTCTATTGTGGAGTTTACAACTATGGCGTTTTTTCCTCTGTGTTGATCCTTTTATTAAAATTGTCCCATTCTTCCTCTATATCAATTACCAGGGGTTTTATTAGTTGTGCGGAGGTAGCATGGATTTCAGCCTGCTTGCTGACTGAAGTTTCTTCAGCTATCTTCTGTGTAGATTGGGATGTATCCTTTACCGACTCAATGCTTAAGCTTTTCCCATTTTGTGATGACTTCTGTGATTCCCTAGTAGATTTCTCTTGGGATTCTGCTCCAGAATCGGTTTTAGGATTTTTAGCGGAGTCACCTTCTATACTTACACTAGGAGTAGGCTCCCTTATTGGTTCAATCAATAATTATTCAATTGGACCCTTTGATAACCTCCTTTCTCTGAAGCTGTAAAAATTTTCCAGATCTTTACAGTCAAAATGTAATTGTGCCATATTTTTCACCTATGTGAAGGTGTTTTTCTGCAAAAAGATGTCATCAAAGGCATATTCCTCATTAATGAATACTTTTATCTTCACCACAGTGGTGAAATTTTTGATAGTGCCGAATGGGTCATATTGCCTTCGAAGGAATTTAGGTAATCATAGAGATAACATGTTCTCTACTTACTTAAATGCATGCTCTATGTCATGTAATGCAAATTCTCCACACTGTAAAGGGAATGTAGGCCAGATGCCCTTTTCTTATTCCTTTAATGTCTTGCTCATCCCTCCCTCACTAGTTGTTTGATAGGCTATCTCACCAGCCATCAATTTGTCTGGAACATAGTATGGGGGACATGGGGGGAGGTGATGCTGTCAAATACCCTAATATACATAAATGTTTCCTCCCCAAACCATCTGGCCATAAGGTGGATATCTACTTCAGCTTCTTGGGAAAACCTGTGGGCATCTCGGTTATAAAGCCGCTTGTGAATAGGGAGCATAACTCCATGAAAAATCTTGAAAAAATGTGGTTAAAAGTTGGATTCCACATGTCCTTATGGTATATGTGAATGGGAAGAAGATTTCGAACAATCCATTTCCATCCCATGATATGGAATTTTGAACTAAAACAAATTGCATCCATTACATAGGCACTCATAAAAAATGGAGGGTAAACCCTTGAAGCAACACTTAATTTCCATCTATACTCAATCATTTTTTTTGCTAAATTATCAGACAAAATTTGTGCCCAATACCGTTGCGTTAATAGTTGCATCTATTAACAAAAACCACTCTGGGGAGAATTTAGTACTATCGTGTTTTCCAAATAGTCTACATAGCATGGCTGATGCAAAACTATGAGGGGGCCAAATAAACAAAGTATTGTACATACCCTTTTTGTCTTTCTTGATTTTGTCTTCGTTATTTGACCAAACCTGGGTGCAGTTTGTTGGGTCATCGTTTTCTTTGGCAAACTTCCCAATGAACTACCTGTTGTAGATGACTTATGGCTCTGGTAGGTGGTACATAAGTCATAGGTTGTCTGGGGTAAAATATCCCATAACCTCTTGGCTTCTTTCCTTGAATTCTCTGTCTAAGATGTCGGCTTCATCAATGACCCATTTAACCATGTCGGTAAAAGGTATTATCTTTGGGTGCGCAGTTATTCAGTGCAAAAATGAGCATGTCATCTCTAACATGGAAGCGTCTGAGGAATCACGTCTGTCAACTATAATATTCGTTTCCAGAATCCTTGGTTTCTCTTCCTCCAGTATATTATACATGGCCTCCCATGAATGGGTTCCTCCCTCTCTGTTGCATGTAGTATCTGTAAACAGAAGAGTCATCTCTGACTTCTCAGAGGCGACTGCCTTTCCTTTATTCAACATTGTTTTCAATGATTTGCTCTATGGATTTTCCTTGAAAGTGAAGAACAACAGCAATCAGATACAGAAATGATGATAATGAACGTAAAATGAAATAATGTAGATAACTTGTAAAGGTGATAAAAGGAATTTTATTCAAACGCACATAAGAATATATCATATCACGCTAAATGGATTTTCACACATAAACGCAGTTATCTCCTACTAAATTCCCACTAATGCTTCGTTATCCCTTAGCTATAATGCTCATAAATGTCTACATTGTAAAATGGGAAGAAATATTCTAGGGTGGTGAACCTTTGAACAGCAATGACGATGATTGTACAATTTGCGAAGCAATATCACATTATTGCTTTTCGCCTTTCATACCTCCTACTATGTTTCTGCAAGATGTGAGATGCGAGCCGCTCGTTAATCGTTTCAAGACATAGCTACTTTCTAGGTTTTTCTATGATCCAGGATGTTTTTGCTTATAAATGTATAGAAAAGAATCACATGTAAAATTGCAACTTAACACAAAAAAGTGCACATAAGAAAAGAAGAAGTAAACACATAAAAGGCACAAAAGAAGACACCAAGGCTTGATAACGGAGTTCTCCCAATTCGGACTATGTCTTCGAGCCCAGCTCAACAATGGGGGAGGCCTCTCTTATTAAATGGCATGAAAGAAAAGAGAATTACAATCATCAACTATCCAAAAGAGGCTTATACCTACAATCTAAAAGATGGTTTGTGAAATGGATGCTTGAGATGGAGATGTAAGCAACATCAATGCATTCGTAGCAATGAAAGGGGGTGGAGTCATGTAAACTATCTAAACACAGAAAAACATGCGCTCTTAGCCTCCTGCCAATGAAACAACGTGCTACAACAAAAGAAAAAAATGCCTCCTCCCCTCTTTACAATTATCATAGCTTTATAATGGATTCTTTGGACATAATCCCATCCAAATCGAGGCTTGTCTAGCTCATAATGGAGGTCGGTATCGTGGATGGATCGGCAGGCACAACCACTTCTTAAACTAGCCCTTTTATTGTTGAGGTGACAATGCCTTAAAACTCTTGAAAACACTAAAAATTCACCCCAAAACCATTTACCCAGACTTCAAAATCATTAAATCGAGCTTATATGACTATCGGGTTTGACCTGAGGTTGGAAATCGGCGTATTGCTGTCCCGGAGGTCTTATAATCGGGGAACTGCCGACCACTGATTACCAATCACTGATATCGGCATCGGTGTTCCCGCACATATATCGCCGATTGTGTTATCACTGATCGCACTACCTGTTTGCCAATATATATATATATATATATGTATATGTATATGTATATGTATATGTGTATATGTATATGTATATGTATATGTATATGTATATGTATATGTGTGTGTGTGTATATATATATATATATATATATATATATATATATATATATATATATATATATATATATATATATATATATATATATATATATATATATATATATATATATATCCGACCACTGATTAAAAATCACTGATATTGGCATCGGTTGATTGCATCGGTGTTCCCGCACATATATCGCCGATTGTGTTATCACCGATCGCACTGCCTGCTTGCCGATATCTATATATATATATAATATATATATATATATATATATATATATATCTATATATATATATATATATATATATATATATATATATATATATATATATATATATATATATCCAACCACTGATTACCAATAACTGATATTGGCATCGGTCGATTGCATTGGTATTCCCGCACATATATCGCCGATTGTGTTATCACCGATCGCACTGCCTGTTTTCCTATATATATATATATATATATATATATATATATATATATATATATATATATATATATATATATATATATATATATATATATATATATATATATATATATATATATATATATATATATAAGTCCTCCAATCTGGTTGCCTCTAATCCGTCAATCTGATTTGATAGGAGATCGGCGTTGGGGGTTCCACTATCCTTTCCTAAGTCTGCCTCCACAAGTCCTCTGATTGCAATTTGGCCTTTAACGCTTAAAATCCATTTTCAATGGAAAAATACTCATTTTCTTAAGAATCAAAGCAACCTTCCCTGTGCGATAACTTCATCATCTGGACTCGGATTGAAGTGTCGTTCACGCCATTGGAATCGGGATGATGAGATCTACACTCTGATCCTAAGTTGACTTTATTCTAATCAATTTGATTTCTAAGCTTTTCCATGCCATTGTATTTGAAGATCCACCTGGATCAATCCTCCCCATTGAGGAGCTTTTGGACCGCCAAAAGCTTTTCATTAGTCAATTGGCAAGTGAGGGAACTGTGCCCTCACTTTCTCTTTCTCCATCCATCTGGCCTTGCTGGGATGCATTCCCTTGAATCCAACTCGAAAGGTATTCTACATCTCCTCGCCGTGAATTCATGGTTCTTCTGTCAAGGATGATGTCTTCGAGCAACTCATTGAGATATTCTGGTGCAAAATCATCGACGGTACGAAATGTGCCCACCTCATTAGTGTCCATGATCAAAGGTGGTTCATACAACTTTAGGTTCTCCACATTCACTACTGAGTACATCTGCATATATACCGGCAAGTCAAGACGAATGTCATTGTTCCCAACCTTCTCCAATATGGTGAATGGTCCATACCAGATTGGTCGCAAATTCTTTCCTTTTCCCTTCATCATGTCTTTGCTAATGTGGAACCACACCTTGTCACCCACTTGGAATCAATGGTCACCTCAGTGTTTATCATGTCAAGCCTTATAATAGGCTTGACTTTTTTCCAACTTCTCTTGCACTGCTTGGTGAATCAATTGGATTGGTTGAATGAACTACTAAGCTTTTTCCTTATCATTACATCCATTGGAGCCATCCTCCCTTCCAAAGACCATATCAAAAGGATCCTTTGGTAGGTAACCAAAACATGTCTCGAATGGTGAACACTGCATCAATGAATGCACTGCTCGGTTGTAGGGATGCTATAAATAGGGGAGATGTTCATCCCATAACTTGGGATGTTTCCCACAATAGCCTCGTAATAAGTGTACCACAGTACGGTTAACAACCATTGTCTGTTCATTCGTTTGCGGGTGAAATGTTGTGCTTCTTTTCAGTTTGGTGTCCATCATCCTCCACAAGCTGGTCCAAAACTCTCCAAGGAAACGAGAGTCCCAATCTGACACAATTGATGTGGGTAATCCAAAGTGGACCCAAACATGCTGAAAGAAAAGAGAAGCAGCCTGCTCTGCAGAAATTTGCTTTTTACAAGGCATAAAAATACACATCTTGCTAAAACGGTCAACGATGACATAAAAATAGTCATGACCCTTCCTAGACAAAGGTAAACCTCCTACAAAGTCCATTGCCACACTTTCCCATGGACGACTCGGAATAGGGAGTGGTGTGTAGAGCCCAAGTTTTCTATTAGAGGGCTTTGAAATAGAACACATCACACATCCCTTTACATAGCGAGTCACAATGTTTTTCATATGAGGCCAAAAAAAATCTTTGTACATGACATAAAGTCTTTTCGACACCAAAGTGTCCAGACACAAGAGAGGTGTGGGTCTCTCAAATTACATGTACTCTTTCCCCTATGGGAATACACAATTTACCAAGGTGATACAACAATTTCCCCTACAAGTGATAGTTCTCCACCTGTGAACCATGGGTCAGTTTTGCATAAACCTCCTTAAATTCATCATCGTTAGCATATTGTTTAGCATAACTTTCAAAATACAATGAAGCATTATGCAAAATAACAGAAGCAAAAATAGGAGGGCGAGATAGCATATCGACCACTTTATTTCTAGTGCCCTTCTTATACTTTATTACAAGATGAAATTGTTGAAGAAAGCCCATCCACTTGAAATGATGAGATTGTTTCAACTTGGTTTGTGACTGAAGGTACTTCAAGGGCTCTTGATCTGTATGGATGATGGTCTCCTTGCCGATCAGGTAGTGTTTCCACTTTTTCACACTTTGCACCAAGGCAGAAAGCTCCTTGTCATAGGTGGGATAGTTTATCACAGCTTGAGAAAATTCTCAGAATGGTAACAAATCAGCTTCTTTTGCTGCATTAGTACAGCTCCCATGGCATAACCACTAGCATCGGTTTCGATCTCGAATGGCTATTTGAGATCGGGTAAGGCTAAGACTGGCGCAGTGCTAATTTTTTCCTTCAATGTTTCGAAGGACTTCTGTTGTCTTCCTCCCCATTGGAAGGCTTGTTTCACACTTTTTAATGTGTGCAAAGGTGCTGCAATAACAGAGAAATTAGAAATAAATCTCCTCCACTACTAGACTGCACCTAAAAAGCTACGGACCTCAGTTACACTAGTAGGCTTATGCCAATTTAAAATTGCTTCAAATTTAGAGGGATCAATTTTTAACTAATAATGACCAACAATATGACCTAGGTAACCCAAAGAGGTTTTTCCGAGCTCACACTTTGACAATTTTACAAAGAGTTTTTCTTTGTTCAGCACATCAAGAACTTTCTTTACATGACTCACATGTTCAAATCAACTTTTGCTAAAAACTAGTATATCATCTAAATACATGACAACAAACTCATCAATGAAAGGCTGAAATATATCATTCATAACCCGCATAAAGGTGGTTGGAGCATTGCAAAGCCTGAATGGAGTCACCATCCATTCAAACAGCCCCTGCTTGGTCTTGAAGGCGGTTTTCCACATGTCCTACTCCTTAATTTGGACCTGGTGATAGCCACTGCGCAAATCCAACTTTGTGAAATATACATCACTTTTTAATTGGTCTAATAAATCATCTATGTGTGGGAGGGGATAGCAATTTTTCACCAATATCTTGTTGAGTACACAGTAGTCCATGCACATCCTTTAGCTGCCATATTTCTTTGGCACTAGAACGATTGGTGAACCACATGGAGAGGAGCTCGGCTTGATTACGCCTTGGTCCAGCAATTCCTGCACTTGTCGCTTGATCTCCTCCATCTCAATCGACGACATCCTGTACATGTCGATATTTGGTAGAGGGGAATCATGCAATAGATGGATTTCGTGTTGGATTTCCCTCTTTGGAGGTAGTCCCTTCGGCTCCTAAAATAGTTCATTATAATCATAAAGAAATTCTATGAATTCATGTTTATGCTTCCCATCGTAGCTCTGGAACGCATCAGCGAATTCGGCCTCCTTCTCCCTTACGACCATAAGCATGCATGTCTTACTGGAATTCAGCCACTATTTAATCTGCCCAGTGCTTACGAGGTTGGCATTAATCTTATTTTGATGAGCCCACACTATGTATTCTACCCCATCCTTGGTGATGTGATATTTATTCTCATGGCGGAAAAAGGCTGCTTTTCTGTCATATAGGTATGGGCTTCCTAATATCATGCCACAGATATCCAGTGGTATAACATCCAACTCTACTTCATCTACTAGCTTGGACGCAATCACAAATTTGACCTTGCACTATTGGGTTACATTCGATTTTTCTTTATCATGTATCCATCCTAGCTGGTAAGGTTTCAGGTGTGGTTTTGTCTCTAAGCCAAGCTTCTTTACCATGGATTCTGCAATTAAGTTTGCTTGAGACCCAATGTCAAACAGAGTTTCAACCTTGGTATGATTTACTACAACTTTGATATGAAATAATTCAATTCTTTTTCTATCATTTGAAAGGGACTCATCTACAGAACTGGTGCTTTCATGTGATTTAGAATCAATAGGAGGTGTAAGGGTACCTTTTGTTCCCGTTGCTGTGACCAATGCTTCATTTCCTGAATCTGATCCAATGTCTTGCTGTGTCGCTGCTATTGTTTTCCGCTTCACTTTTCCTCCATACTTCTTTGGACGCCTTTCTGGGTGCTGCTTTCAACAGTGATCATCATTGTGGCCTTCCTTCTTGCAGTGATTGCAATAATGCCACTCTCCTTCTTTGGCTGCTACTATTTTCTTCTCCTTCCCTTTCCATTTCACTTTGGATTTGCCATTGGGAGGTTTGAACAGTGGATTTCTAGACTGATCCTCTCTTTCATTCTTGCCCCTATTCTCAATATGAATTGCTTTCACACTAGTTGAATCAATAGTGGTTGGTTCAAACAATAACAATGAATGCCTAATATAACTATGTAGTGAGCCAATATACTTAGTTACAACTTCAGGTGCATCAAGTGCAATACCCAAATTCAGTGCTTGCTTCCTAAATTCTTCTGTAAAACTCTAAACATCCTACCCTTTTCCTTGCCTTAAATATTGCCAATTCATCAAATATTTCTGCTTGTATCCTAAGGGATAAAACTATTCCTTTAACACAGAACTGAAATTAGACCATGAGGAAAATATCCTACCCACACTTTTACTGCTATGCAATTTGCTCTCCCACCAAACGAGAGCTGTGTTGCCCAGCCGTAGAGAGGCCAGCTAGATTTTCACCTCATCCTCTACGATTTGTTGAATCCTATAGTAAACCTCAATATGTCTAATCCAATTGTTAAGCTTTTCTGCGTTACTTTCACCATTAAACACAAGAAGATCAAATTTAACATCTAATTTAAAAAAGGGTTTCTTAGATGCATGCTTTGGATTTCTCTGATTATGGTGGTGAGAGGAAGAAGAACCTTCACTCCCAAAATGAGAAGGAGGGGGGTATTCTCCACCATTCCCATGTGCTGAACCTTGTCCTTCTAGATTTCTCTCCTCTACTTTTTCCTGTCTTATAACCAAGTGACTGATATTTTCTGCCATTGAATAGAAAGTCTTTCTGAAATTGCACTCCTCTTCAATATGAGCTTCGTCTTCGGCCATGTTTCTTCTTCGAGGTGCATGCCCTACCTCTGGATCGAAAGGTTCTAGATTCCCTTCACCTCTTTGAAGCCTGCCTCTTATTAGCATGCAAAAATGCAATTCACATCTAAAAATCCCTGCTCTGATACCACTTGATCCAAGATGTTTTCGCTTATAGATGTATGTAAAAGAATCACATGTAAAATTGCAGCTTAACACAAAAATGTGCACATAAGAAAAGAAGTAAAAACATAAAAGAAACAAAATAAGACACCAAGGCTTGATAACAGAGTTCGTCCAATTCGAACTACATCTCCGGGCCCAACTCAACAATGGGGGAGGCCTTTCTTATTAAATGGCATGAAAGAAAAGTGAATTACAATAATCAACTATCCACAAGAGGCTTATACCTCCAATCTGAAAGATGGCCTATGAAATGGATGCCTGAGATGGAGAGGTAAGCGGCACCAATGCGTCTGCAGCAATGAAAGGGGCTAGAGTAATGTAAATTGTCTAAACATAGAAAAATATGCGCTCTCGGCCTCCTGCCAATGAAACAACGTGCTACAACAATAACAAATACTGCCTCCTCCTCCCTTTCCAATTATTATGGCTTTATAATGGATTCTTTGGACAGAATCCCATTCAAATCGAGGCTTGTCTGGCTCATAATGGAGGTTGGTATCGTGGATGGATCAATGGGCACAACCACCTCTTAAACTAGCCTTTTTATCGTTGAGGCGATAAGACCTTAAAAATCCTGAAAACACTGAAAATCCACCCCAAAACCATTTACCCGGACTTCAAAATCATTAAATTGGGCTTATATGAATATTGGGTCCAACCTGAGGCCACAAATCAATGCATCGCTATCCCGAAGGTCCTATAACTAGGGAACTGTCGACCGCCAATCGTTGATCACCGATATCGGCGTCGACCGATCGCATTGGCGTTCCCGCACATATATCGTTGATTATGTTATCGCCGATCGCACTGCCTGTTTGTTGATATATATATATATATATATATATATATATATATATATATATATATATATATATATATATATATATATATATATATATATATATATATATATATATATATATATATATAGTCCTCCAATCTGGTTGCCTCCGATCCACCGATCCGATTTGATTGGAGATCGGCGATCGGGAGTTCCACCACCCTTTCTTAAGTCCGCCTCCACAAGTCTTCCGATTGTGATTTGGCCTTTAAGGCTTAAAATCCATTTTCAAAGGAAAAATCCTCATTTTCTTAAGGATCAAAGAAACCTTCCCTATGTAATAACTTCATCATCCAGACTCAGATTGAAGTGTTGTTTGCGCCATTGGAATTAGGGTGACGAGATCTACACTCTGATCCTAAGTTGAATTCATTCTGATCACTTTGATTTCTGAGTTTTTCCATGCCATTGAATTTGAAGATCCACTTGGATCATTCTATGTAAAAGACCCTTTTTAATGAGTGGCAGAACTAAAACATTTCCTTATGATATATTTAAGGAGTGGGTCCAGGTCTTGATCGTGTTTCGCAATATCGGTTGGTGGTTAGTTTGCGATGTTCATTTGAATGCCTAAAATGTGCTATGATAAAGGTTATAACACCATTACAACTTCGCATCTTGCATGTTTCGAAATAATCTTTTCGAGGCCGGTCCTTTATGAATGGCGACATGCGATGTGAAACTAAGATTTTTGAAGAAAAAGCTTAAGGACCTAGTTTATGTCAGAATTATGATAGTTTCTAGCATAGATTCCTTTCTCAATTATTTTACTTGATTTGGAGGGTTTGAAAGGTCTTTCGATGTTGCTTAATCATGTTGTATGTCGGAAGGTAAGCATTTAGTAGTTCTCTAAAAAGGGGGGGTTTGATTGATATCTTGCTTTATTCCAAAAATAAAAGAAATGCCTAAATTCTAAGTTTTGTTTTTTGGATAGATTTTTTATAGGGTCCCCATTTATTAACGTAATATTAACTACCATCATTAATAAATGGGGGGTTGTTGAATAGCACAACAATTGGCGATTCACTTGGAAAAACCATTATCTCTAAGAGTTTTCTGAAAAATAAAATAAGTTACATGGAATATAAGGTAATTAATATTGCTCTTTATTAACAAAACAACATCTACTTAACTACTGTTCTTTTGATTATTCTTTTCTCATAAAAAGTCATTTTGTCTACATCGGTATTTATTCGGTTTTTTAAGATAAAAGCAAGGAGTCTCTCCTCAGCTTAGTTTTTGGTATACTCAGTTGTTGTAGGTAGAGCCTCTGCTGCCAGTAGGTGTTCATAGCCTCGACAGGGTTACCTCTTAACCAACAATGATTCAGTATCCCACTTAAATCAGAATGCAATCTTAAAGATAAGCTCATAATTATACTTATTGCTTTCTTTATTTTCTGAAGTAATTCATTATTCCTTCAACTCTTCATCTTTTATCTCTTAAAGGATAATGCCTTGGTATGGTGACCAACATTGACAATTCCATTCACTTGATTTGTAACTTAACTGAACAAGCTGGCTCATGATGAGACCCCTTGTCTTTTGATTAATATAATCTTAAGCCATTACCCTGTTTTGATATGTAGTATTGGTAATGCTAGTTAGTTATAATCTTATGATCATGGTAAGCCAGCTCTTGATGAGACCTCTTATCATTTAAGTTTAAGTATATTTTAGAAATACATTCTAAAAATGAAAGTTGATTAAGTTGGGAGAATGATTGGCTCCTTAAGAGCTTCTGGACGACAATTGTAGAGTTTTAAGGATGCTTTTCTACAAAGGGACTTTGCTTTGTTATTGATACTTTTCTTGACTCATGTAAAGGAAAATTTTCTTTCTTAAAGCTAAGTTTCATAAAAAGTCAAATAATTTAGGCAGAAAACATGCAGTTTAAGAGTGATAGAACTTAACTATATATTTCATATGTGAAGATTACTTTCATAACAATATTTACTTACACAAGCGAAAAGTCAAAATTAAAAGGAGACTATCCTTTGTAACACCAAAAGTAAATGCTTTTTAATTCGTATTATTCTTTCTAAAAGAAAATTTAAATAAAGGAAATAATATACAGTGAACAAAAGAGATAATCTTCTATGGAAAATATTTCTTTAGATTCTTCCCATTAACAGGTAGAGATTCTCTCTTACCTAATAGATCTTGTAATAGAAAATTTGATGGGCCTATTTGTTCCACAATCTGAAATGGGCCAAGCCACATTTGTTGGAACTTGGTATGATTACCTTTATCTTCATGGGCTTTATCCCATTTTAATACTAGGTCTCTAAGTTGATAAGACTTTGAAGTATAGAATTTGAATCAAAGGAGGCTTTGACTAACTGCTGATGATGTGCATGTGTGGTCCTGGATTTTTCTCTTTCCTCTTCGAGCTTAAGAATTTGTAATTGTCTAACCTACATAGATGGGTAAGGATTTTCTTCAATGAATTGAACTAAGGCTAAGGAGGGAATAACTACATTTGTTGGCAAGAGTGCTTCTTTCCCATAGACCAAATTAAAAGGAGAAGTGCCAATGGAGACTTTCTGAGTTATTCGATCTGCCCATAGAGAAAACACTAAAGACTTATGCCAGTTCTTTTGGCTTTGGTCAACAGTTATTTAATAATCCTGATGAGATTTATGCTTGTGGATTCGGCTAACCCATTTCCTTGCAGATAGTAATTGGTAGAATACTTAAGCTTAAAACCTCTTTTAAGAGAAAACTTTGTCATAGCATTGCCTAAAAAATAAGATGCATTATCAAACATCAAAGAAAATGGTAGGCAAACCTAGTGATGATAAATTGATCTATAAATTCAATAATGTTTTATGAATTGGTTACCTTTAGTGGAATTTCTTCTACCCGTTTGATAGAATAATCAGTGGTTGTAAGGATATACCTATGATTTTTAGAGGAATGAGGAACAATCTCACCTATTATGTCCAATACCCATTGTTCGAATGGTTGGTCAATGTTGATTGGTTGTAATGGTAATGCGGTTTTCCTCTATCTTCCAGCAGTTGTTTGACAAATCTTACATTTCCTTACATAACTATGTGCATCTTTGAACAACGTTGGCCAATAATAGCCGGCATGCAGGATTTTATGTGTTGTAGTATCACCTCTAAGGTGACCACCAACTGGTCCATCCTGAAGTTCCTGCAACACCTTCTCTGCCTCAGATTTTTCAAGACATCTAAGTAAAATAGAATCATAATTTATTCTAAATAGCACATCATTGTCAATTTGATATTGCCTAGCTTTTAATCTCAAGGCTCTTTTCTTTGTGTAATTTAATAGGGTTGGGGACTATCCATTTTTCAAGTAAAATATGATATCAACATACCTTGATTATGTGTCATTAAGGCTTACCTCATACATTTTTACATCATTATCAGAATGTTGCAATTCTAATAGATTCGATGCTCTTGCCAACATCCTACAAAAACCTTGTCCTTTTACAATTTTCGTTGGTTTGATTTCTATGTCATATTCTTGCAGGGCTATCACCCAATTTGCTCTCTTTTCACCTGCATCCCTTTGTATTAAAATATTTCTCATTGCTGAGAATGGTACTATTACTTTAGTGCGGGTTTTAAGGAGAAAAGGTATGAAGTGTTTTATTGACTTGAAAATAGCAAAAGCTTGTTTTTCAACATCTGAGTAATTTAATTCAGCTCCTTACAAATTTGAGCTAAAGAAAGAGATTGGGGCTTCAAATTTTTCTTGATTTACTTGTGTCAATATAGTTGCATATGATTTCTCGGAAGCGAAGTATATAGAATGAAATGATTCAAAAAATTCGGCGTTGGTGAAGATGGGGCGTTTATGACTGCTTTTTTATCAAGCTAAAAGCTTCATGTTCTGAATGTCCCCATTTTAACAAAAAAAAATTCTTTATCATGGATTGAAGAGGTAAAACAATTCTTGAGAAGTCAGGGACAAATCTTTTAACAAAATTTATTTGACCTAGGAAAGATTGCATTGATTTTTTGTTATGCGGTAAAGGTATTTCAGAAATTTCTCTAATTCTGTCAGGGTCAATATGAATTCCTACATTAGACACAATGAATCCAAGGAGCTTTCCTTCTCTTAATGTGAAAAAGACTTCTTCAGGTTAAGAGAAATTCCATACCTTTGGCAACGTTCAAAGATCTGCTTTAAATCTCTTAGATGATTACTGCATTTTTTGGGAGTATACCGTTATATCATCCAAGTAGATTACTACTAATTTGTTTACTAAACCTTTGAAGGCTATGTCCATATCTCTATGGAAAGTGGCACCGTAATTAATCAGTCCAAATGCCATCTTCTGATAAGTGTAAGTGCCCCATTTTGTTCTGAATGTAGTTTTTAGCTAGTCATCTGGATGTACTAAGATTTGATTATAACCAGAGAATCCATCCAGGAAAGGCATTAGCTTTGAGCCTACTACTGATTGGAAAATCTGTTCCATAGGGGGTAATGGGAAATTTTCCTTTTGGTAGGCTTTATTGAGGTTGCATAAATCTATACATATCCAAATATCACCGTTCTTTTTTCTGACTGGAACAAGATTGGAAACCCACCGGGAATGTGTGACAGGAAAAATAATTTTGGCTCTTAGCAGTTTATTCAACTCAAATTTAATTTGACTTTCTAAATTAGGATGGATCTCCCTCAATTTTCGTTGAATAGATCTTTCGTCAGATATCATGGGAAGAGTATTTTGAATAATAGAGGTGTCGTATGTCTTAAGATCTTCATAGTTCCATGCGAAGACATTCTTGTATCTTTTCAACAATCCTATAAAAGTTGCTTTTTCGTCTGACATAAGTTTGAGACCTAAATTAATATTTAGAGGTTTTATCTCAGTCCCAATATTGATAAATTAAAACCTTAGAATTGAACTCTGCAGTTTTGAATTGGTGGATCGTTTAAATATGTCTTTAAGTTCATATAAATCTTCCAAATTAACTACATATTTTGGTATATCATTAATGACTATTTCTTCTTTAGGTTGGTTATCATGCTGGTCTTCATCAACTATCTGGTCATCATAAGTGCCTTCTGAGGTCAAGAAGCTTATTATATCCGGATCGTTATAAAAGACTCTCCAGTTGGTGATATTATCAGGAATAGAAGGCCTAAAAATTAATTCAATGGAAAATCGGTCTGGGCTATAATCCTCTGGTGGGATAAGCTTGGAAGTGACATTGGCTAGAAGATCAACACTAGCATTCTGGAGTATTGGAATAGGGGAAATATTAAATGTTGTAAAGTGAAAAGTCAGGTCTTGGACTAATGACTAATAGTGTTTCAGATGTCCTGACAAGTAGTGCATATTATTTCTCACCTGTTTTATGACAATCTCTGAATCTTCAAATACTTGGAGGTATTTAACGTTAAGGCCAATTGCCTTATACAAACCTTGAACTAGTGCTTCATATTCAGCAGTGTTTTTTGTGCAATCAAATTCAAGTCTGTGTGCTAACATAGTCTTTTCCCCATCTGGGCTAACTAAGATGCAACCTGCTACGGCTCCATCATTGGATTAAATCCATCAAAAAATAATTTCCAAAATAAATATCTAACTATAGGTTTATCTACAAAATTTACACATTTAGAAGTGTCTGTTTGGGAAAAAAGTTCAACTTGGGATACAACAGATTTTTTTAAGAAAGGTGAAGTGTGAGCATTGAAATTCCCTAGAAATGATTCTACAGAGTAGTTTCCGATGATATTGTTGCCATACGTGACTGTTTCATTTCTCCTTCTAATTTTGTTATTATGTACTTTTGATGTTTCTCACGATAGACCCTTATTTGATTTGGCTTTCCATTATAGGGAAGCCACATGTGAGACCAGTCAGTTGCAAAATAACCATGAAGTTTTTCTGACCAGTCTCTACTAAGGATTAAGCCATAGAACTTGGGAATGTTGGCCACAAGTATGTCAATGACTTGGAAAACTTTAGGGTTTGATGAAAGTCTAATGGTTACTTGGTTAAGTTACCCAACAACTTTAACTTGAGAGTGATCTAACTGAACTATTCGTTTAGCAAATTTCTGAGGCTGAACATTCAACTTTGCACAAATTTTTTTGGGTAAGATGTTAGATGAAGCTCCCAAATCAACTAGATAGTTGTGTAAGTTTTTATTAAAGACTTCAAAAGAAAGGAGAAATGGCAGAGTGTGGGATTTTGATCTTACCCCAATTAGAGCGATATCGGTTGGATCAATCTTGTTCAAAGAAGTGCTAGGGGGTCTTCCCATTTCTTGGGCAACTTGTGAGATCGCGGTAATAGGAAGCGGCATAGTAGGTACTTATTTAAGTTCTCTAAGAAGTAACTTCTACTAATGCTTCAATTTACTAAGCTCATGAAAGGTGATGTTTGCCCTAGTTTTATTCATATCATCAATAATATTATATTCCATTTCATAAGAAACTATCAAAGTTTTAGATGAAGGAGAAGGATGCAATTGAGTAGGTGTAGTTTGAGTGGATTTTGGTACAAATTTCTTACTTGTTTCTTTGTCCATAGGGGGTGGCATTAAAGCTTTCTATTTTGGATTTGTTTGTGACAATTCAATAGGGTTTTTACTTCGGGTAGTGACAGGTAATGCTTCTTGAGTTTCTTAATTGGGAAGTATAAAATCCCACATTCCTTGTAATTCTGCCACTTCTTCATCATTCGTTTGTTCTTCATTTGTTGAAACTTCATCCTCCTCTCAATCTGATTCAGCATTTGATATAGCATTTGGAGGTTTAGGATTAGCAGGGGAATTCCTTTTAAATGGTCTAAAATGTTTATTAGAGGAAGTCTCTGCTACCTTTTTTTTAATATCAACCATTTCGTTAGACATGGTCTTAAGGAATTTCTATAACCCTTCAAGATCAAAAGGATATTTTGGTGGTTTCTTCTTAGATTCATCCCTAAAGGTTACTTTCTTAGGTTTGTGTTCTTCTAATGCATTTTTCTTTTCCACAGCTAGAATGTTTTTCTCCACAATTATTTCCTCTTTCATATTTTAGGCCAAAGTTGGTTTGGCAACTCTATCAATGAAGATAATCGTATTTGACGGTAGATTATAAATATACCTTTCATTTTGGACCTCATCACTAGGCTTAGATGCCATTAGTATTTTATTCAACAATTTATTGAAGCAAGAGTTGAATTCCTTAATGGGTTCTTTCAGTTCGGCTTTAAAGTTGGAGAGATCATTACTTAGGTTAGTAGTAGAGCTATCATCTCCAAATTTAGTTAAAATTTGCTCTTTAAAAGTATCCCAACTATTAATAGAACTTGATGGTAAGGAAAAGTACCATGATCCTGCTGCTCCCTGTAAAGTATATGGGAATAATCTTACATCTGCATCCTCTTCCACTACTTCATTCAAGTCAATGGACAACATGAAATTATTTATATGTTCCTCAGCTAATGGCCCATTATCAGGATTGACTTTGGGCAACCATTTCTTTGGGTGTGCTGGTCACTGATGTAAAGGCCTAGCCATCCTAACAGCCCCTGGTTTTGTCCATGGCCTTGGAGGATTCTGTGCTAATTCTGGTATGTGGATAGGGGAAGGTGTAGCAGTGGTTGAAGGTCATTGGGTAGAGGAAGATGTAGCTCTTGTACCTGTGTGAATCACAATCTGGAGTGGCAAGGTGGATGATTGATCTTGTGAGGGTATATATGGAATGAATGAAGATGATGATAGAAGCTCGTTGTGAGATTCAAATGGTGTTTTCTTAGCTTTCTTACAGCTTGGCAGAGGAAATTCAAATAGTGGAATTTCGAACTTTTCGCACTGTGCTCTAGTTAACCGTTCAGATGGGGTGAACTGAGAGGTAACACTATCCTGGGATAACTCAGATTATTCTTGGGATAATGAAATCCCCTTTAATTTATGAATCAAAGATTTAACTTCAGGGGCTTCAGTAGAAGAAGAATGATCTAGCTTGTTCGGGACTTCACCAATGGGTTGTATAATTTTATCTGCAACTTCTCGCTTAGGATCAGGGGATTTGGAAGACTTTTGAGAAGTTGGAGGTGATGGTGAGAAATTTTTACTCTTAGAATGGCTTATTAATTTGGATTTACTTGCCATTCATAGTCAGACCCTCCTTCTAGCACCAAAATGTTGAAGCCTTGAAAATCATTGCTTCAACATGGGGGAAACCACCCGGTCCAGACCTTGGTTGGAAGCTCCTTTTTCGTTTGGAGTAGTGGCTCCGACTGGTAATAATGGGACCAGTTTCCCAATCTATTTAATGATTGTGCTAATGGCGTGATATGTGATGTTTTGAAGTAATGTCTAAGCTAGAAGTAATATAATCTAAACTAACAATCACATGCATTTTATCTTATTTTAAACACTATCTAATTATAACTCTACCTGGGATTAAATTGATGTATGTGATCTACAATAATGTCTTAAAGCAATTGATAATAAATATCATTCAGTTGCGATGAGAAATGAATGTTAGAAAATTCTATATTACAGAGCAATGGAACACATAAAATATTGCAGAAATATAAACACAGAAAATGCATAAAACAAGAGAGACACAAATATACATGGTTCACCTAGTTTGGGCTACTTCCACGAAGAAATAGCCAGTACTTCCTTTTATATTATCCATCAAACTGAAGAGATACAACCTACAACAGATCCGTTGTAATTCCCTCTTCGCTCTCAATCTCCTCTCTCTTCCTCACTCAGAATACAGATATCTATAGACACAATACAATTCCCTCATATTTAGTGAGGGTTGCCTTCTAGGGAAAAAAACCCTAAATTAAACATAACAACCACCTTCAGATCTCCACCTAATGAATGACCCAGATTGACTACAAAATTACAACATTTTACAAGGCAATTTTACATCTATTCTTAGCTTCGGGGGCACTGCCCCCGATCCCCCGCTAGGGGAGGGCTCCCAAAGGTCGCAGGCGCCCCCCTGGACCCCCCTATAGCGAATATTTTACGGGCGGCCATTACGAACTAGGGTCCAATACGGCAATACCTTTGAATACAGAAGATAATCAGGCTCCACACCCAACAATGTCCCACTTGGAGACTGATTATAGCAACTCCACCACTGCTTCATTTGCTATACAGTGACTCCACTTTGGACCTAGCTGCTTCTCATATTCTTCATCATACTTGAATACCTATTGAAACTCAATAGATTCTCAGCTTCTCCTTGGTTACAATTTTTGTTAACATATTTGCAGGATTCTGGCTAGTGTGTATCTTTTCCAGCTTCAACCGTCCATCTTCCAACGCTGACCGTATGAAATGGTACTTGCGTTGTATATGTTTAGTCTTGGAATGAAATGCAGAGTTCTTTGCAAGATGTATGGCACTCTGGCTATCACTGTATAACTTGCCCAACTCCTACTTCTTATCCAGTTCATCCAGAAACCTTTGTAACCAAATCATTTCTTTACTATCCTCTTTTGCAATAACATTCTCTACTTCTGTTGTTGAGTGTGCAACAACACTTTACAGTTTTGAGACCCAACTAACAATTGTTCCACCTACAGTAAACACATACCCTGTTGTGCTTCTCCTGTTATCTCTATCACCTACCATATCTGCATCAACATATCCCTGTTGACAAATGTTTGAACCACCAAAGCATAATGCTTGATTTCTGGTACCTCTCAAATACCTGAGAATCCACTTCACTGCCATCCAATGTTCTTTTCCTAGATTGTTCATGTACCTTCTTACAACTCCCACTGCATGTGCAATATCATGCCTTGTGCAAACCATTGCATACATTAAGCTTCCAACTACTGATGCATATGGAACTTTAGACATATGAGCCATTTCTTCTTGAGTCTTGGGACACTCCTCCTTACTTAATTTGAAATGGCTAGCCAAAGGTATACTAATTGGTTTTGCATTCTGCATATTAAACCTTTTCAACACCTTTTCTATGTACTCACTTTGAGACAATGCTAATTTGTGATTCTTCCTGTCTCTAGTTATTCTCATACCAAGGATTTGTTTTGCAGCACCCAAATCCTTCATTGAAAATGAGTTTGCCAGTTTTCTTTTGAGCACATTTATTTCCTACATGTTAGAACCTGCAACAAGCATGTCATCTACATACAATAACAATATAATATAGTTTCCATCATTTTGCCTTTTGAGATAAACACAATGATCAGAGTGTCATCTAGTATAACCTTGTTCAGACATAAACCTGTCAAATTTTAGATACCACTACACTGGAGCCTGTTTTAAGCCATACAAGCTCTTCTTCAACCTACACACTAGTTTCTCCTTTCCTTTTACCTCATATCCTTGTGTCTGCTGCATATATATCTCTTCCTCCAAATACCCATGGAGAAATGTTGTCTTTACATCTAACTGCTCAAGATTCAAATCTCCAGCTGCTACTAGACTTAAAATAGTTATGATTGAAGTCATTTTAACAACAGGAGAAAATATCTCATCAAAGTCTATACCGTTTTTCTGTTCAAACCCTTTATCACAAGTCTAGCTTTATACCTTTTTCTACCTTCAACTTGTAAACCCATTTATTCTGTAATGTTGTTTTTCCTTTAGGTAACCTGACTAAGTCCAAGTCTGGTTATGTGCTAAGGAGTCCATCTCTTCTTTCATGGCTTGCTCCCACTTCTTCCTGGTTTCTACTTCCACTGCTTCTTCATAACATTCTGGTTCACCACAATCAATCAACAATACATAATATAATGAAGGAGAGTATCGTTCAGGGGGTCTACTTATCCTGGTAGATCTTCTAACACCACTTTCAAGTGTTTGAGGTGCTTGGTGCTATTGTGGTTGTTGTTCTAGCTGTTGATCATTATGATTTTTAGGCACCATCACTTTTCCTGTGATCTCATCAAGCACTATGTATTCTTTGTTTTCTTTTTCCTATTTCTTTTCCTGCAGCTGATCCTTATACAAAACCTTTTCATTGAATATGACATCTCTGCTCCTAATGATTTTGTGTTTTTCATAATCATAAAAGTGATAACCAAAATCATTAACACCATATCCAATAAAGGTACATTTCTTTGATTTTTCCTCAAGCTTTGTTCTATTTTCTTTATTAATGTAGACAAAGGCTTTACAACCAAAAGTCTTTAGAAAAGAGTAGTTTACCTTTTTACTTGTCCATGCCTCCTCTGGAATACCACCATCCAAGGAACTTGAAGGCCCTCTGTTTATTTGATAAATAGCAGTATCTACAACATCTTCCCATAATTGTAAAGGCAATCCTGCATGCAATCTCATGCACCTTGCAGGCTCCATGATTGTCCTGTTCATCCTTTCTAACACACCATTTTCTTGTGGTGTTCCTAGAACTGTCTTCTCTCTACGAATTCCATTCTCTAAACAATACCTATAAAACTCTTTGCTACAATATTCACCTCCATTGTCTGATCTGAGACACTTCAACCTTTTTCCTGTCTCATTTTCAACCAAAGCTTTTCATTTCTTGAAAGTATCAAATACATCAGATTTATTTCAAATACAATAAACCCAGGTTTTTCTAGTTGCATCATCAATAAAAGTAACATAATAATGAAAGCCACGAAGAGATGATACCTGAGCAGGTCCCCATACATCTGTATGCACAAGCTCTAATTTGCTCTTCTTTTCTTTCCCAACTCTAAGGAATCTGACTCTCTTCTGTTTTCCATAAACACAATTCAAACAAAATTTTAAATCAACATGCTTCAAACCTGGCAACAAATTTCTTGAGTGAAGAATCTACATCCCCTTCTCACTCATGTGCCCGAGCCTATGATGCCACAATGTCGTATCTTCTCCTGTAGAGGTTAAAGCATTAATAGAATTAGAAATACCATTGCATAAATACAATGTACCAACCTTTCCTCCTTTCGCTATTACCAGGGATCCTTTAGTGACCTTCCAGGTTTTCTCTGTGAAACTAGTTATGTAACCTTCACCTCCCAACTGCCCTATTGAAATCAGATTTTTCTTCATATCTGGAACCTGCCTTACCTCCTTCAATAGCCATTGATTTCCATTTTGATGTTTTATGAAAATTGTACACATTCCAATGATTTTACAAGGTTTAACATCACCCAATCGAAACTGTCCAAAATCTCCTTGAACATAATCATAAAAATGTTTCCTATTAGGTGTGGCATGGAATGAGGCCCCTAAATCTACCACCCATGCATCAATAATATTTTCTAATGAAAGAATCAAAGAATCTTGCAACACATCACCTGTTACATTCGCTTCATGATTAGTTTCTTGCTACGCATCTCCTTCTTTTCCCTTTCGAGACTTGTAGTCTTTCTTCAGGTGTCCTTTCTTCCTGCATTTCTAGCACACTACCCCTGATCTAGACTTGGATTTGCCTTTTCTTGACTTACTGGGATATCCAGGGCTTGTTCCTCTTTCTATTTTTCTTCCCCTAGTCTCTACAGTCAAAGCATTACCTGATGTCTCACCAAAGCTTTTTCATCACATTTCCTCACTAAGGATTGCACCGGCAACATCATCAAACATTAAAGTACTAGATCCAGAGACATAGTTACTAATGGCCATATCTAAACCATTCCAACTTTTTGGAAATGAGCACAAAAATAATAGATCCCTAACTTCATCATCAAAAGTTACCCCTACAAAACTTAACTGACTGGTAACTGTATTAAATTCATTTAAATGATCAGCAACAGATCCACCTTCTGACATCTTCATATTAAATACATGCTTCATAAGAAATACCTTATTTGAGGCCAAGGGTTTTTCATATAGTTTGGCCAATGTTGACATTAAACCCTTTGTTTTCGTTTCCTTTGAAATATTAAATGCTACTGATGCCACTAGGCACAGCCGTATTGTTCCAAGTGCCTTTCTGTCGAGAATATCCTATTCTATGTCTGTCATACTTGTCGGCTTCTTTGTCTTTCCCCTCAATCATTGGTACAGATCTCTCTGATACAAATAATCTTCCATCTACATCTTCCACAGCTGGTAGTTTTGGTTGTTGAATTTTTTGACCCTAAACCTACCATCTTCCGCCATTGCTCCCACTCAAACCAGGAACCCTTCTGTCCTGCGAGTTTATCAGCCAAATAGACCTTTGGCTCTAATACGAGTTGTTAGAAAATTATATATTACAGAGCAATGGAACACTTAAAATATTTTAGAAATATAAACACAAAAAACGCATAAAACAAGAGAGACACAGATATACATGGTTCACCCAATTTGGGCTATGTCCACAGAGAAACAGCCAGTCCTTCCTTTTATATTATCTAGCAAACTAAAGAGATACAACCTATAGCAGATCCACTATAATTCCCTCTTCACTCTCAATCTCCTCTCTCTTCCTCACTCAAAATACAGATATATATAGACACAATACAATTCCCTCATATATAGCGAGGGGTTTCCTTCTAGGGCAAAAAACCCTAAATTAAAAATAACTTCTACTGTCAGATCTCTGCCTAATCCTACGAAATTACAAAATTTTACAAGGCAATTTTACATATATTCTTAGCTTTGGGGGCACGACGCCCGATCCTCCTGCCAGGGGGGGGCTCCCAAAGGTCGCAGCTGCCCCTCCCCTGCAACCCCCCTTGCAACGAATATTTTACGGGCGGCGTTGCTGCCCCATTACAAACTAGGGTCCAATACGCAAATACCTTTGAATACAGAAGATAACCAGGCTCCACACCCAACAATGAATTCGTTTTAACAATAATCGTTTCATATAAAAAGTTAGCCGAAAACATTGTGAAAGATATATCGCATAAGGAATTATTCCTGTATTCAACATAAAATATAGATCATCATCATACATAAGTGCAATAATAGCAATCAAGATTCAGACTTTCATACATAAACAATTCGAAAAGAAATCATTGCTTAATACATAAGTAAAAAGGATTACGAGATAAAAGTACCATTTATAATGCATCCTACTCATTTGCTTCAACAATATTGATCTATATTTAGTCCATTCAATACCATCTAAGAGTACAAAAGTGAAATTTCAATAGAAGATGCTAAATTAGATAAAAATAAATCCTGTTCCATTAATTTCACTAGAACTTCCTCAAAGGGATAGAAGTGTATGTTTTGAATACTGTTTCTGATAAAATTTCTAGACCCCTCTCTAAATGCATGAGAGGGGTTTAAATACTTAAACTATAAAACTAAAAATAGATTATTACAAAAATGGTTGAGTAGGTTTAAATGAACTGCCTCAAATTATGCAAAAACAAAATCAAAATACAAATAAACTTGGTGACTAGCTATCCTGCATTTGATCTTTTAGATTGCAAATGTTGATCATGGGCTTGAGCTGTGTTGGTTGGCCAACTTCAACTTTCAACTATCCAGCGAATACAACATCAGTCAGTTCTAGCACCATTTTCTCTGTAGAAGTGGTTAGGCATTGCACGGTCATCCATTGGCTATGACGTTTTACCAAATGTTGCCAATATGCTTCCCAGTTTAACTTGGTCGTTTTCCTTACTTCTTCCGTTTTTTCTTCTGTTGCGTGTTTCCACTGTAGTTCAAGTTGTTTCACATTAGGAAGAAAACCCAGAATGGATTCTGCCACAAGGTTGACATTATGTAAATTTTCATTGACATTTTCTATGACACTGTTTGTTGTTGTTGCCTTTTCTGCTTCTTTAAGCTGAGAATCCTAGCTCACAAATAAGATTTCTTTATGTGAATATTCTAGTTTAGGAAAGTTAGCTTTTCTCCCATCTTCTGTATTCTGCCAGGTGATGAAATCGGAGACCTTTTTAAATATCTCATCATATTCAATTCTCATTTCCATGACTTGACTTGGCAATTTTTCGCTTGTTTCACAATAAGAGTTCCATTGTGAAATCTTCTCGCACAATAATTCTTTCTGGTGCATCAGCTGGGAGTTAAGACCAAGTGCTTCAATAACAAACTGATCAATTTTTTGGATCATCTTTGTGTAGATTAGTTATTGCCTGTATTTGTGCTTCCTTCTTGGTTAAGTTGGTTCGATGTTCTATTTAAATCTGCTCGAATTCCCGTTGTAGCTTAGCTAACTGTATCTCTACCTGCTGGTCAGATTTTGCTTGTTGTAATTGTTGCTCAAGCGACATAGTTTTATCTTCTTTTTCTCTAAGCAACATTTGTACCTCTGTTTCTTTTTCCATGGTCTTTGTAGCGTAGGCACCTAAAAACTGTGAGAGTCTAGTAAGATTGGTGGATGGGTTGATGGATGAGTCTTTCCAGAGAACATCCATTGGTTCATTTTCAGGGGTAGTAGTAGCTGTAGAGTATAACTTCCTTTTCTTTCTTTGACTTTTAACCACGACCTTGTGTTGTGGGCTATAAAACACAACTAGAGGGGGAATCTCTTCTATTCTCCAAACTATTTTAGAGGTGGGGGTAACAGGGGTGTGTTCTACCTCTTGAGTATTTACAGTCTCTTCTGTTGTAGTTTCCTAAGTATTTACATAGGCGCTCATAAAAAATGGAGGGTAAACCCTCGAAGCAACACTTCTTTTCCTTCTATACTCGATTATTGTTTTTGATATTGTCAAAAAAATTTGTGCCCAATTCATTACAGTTGCGTTAACGGATGTGTTTATTAACGACAACCACTCTGGGAGAATTTAGTACTATTGAGTTTTCCAAATAGTCTACATAGCATGGCTGCTACAAAACGATGAGGGGGACAAATAGACAAAGTAGTGTACATACCGTTTTTGTCTTTCTTGATTTTGTCTTCATTATTTGACCAGGCCTGGGTGAAATCTATTGGGTCATCATTCTCTTTGGCAAACTTGTCAATGAACTGCCTATTGTAGATAACTTGTGGCTCTAGTAGGTGGTACATAAGTTGTAGGTTGTCTTGGGTAAAAGATCCCATAACCTCTTACATTCTTGTCTTGAATTCTCTGTCTGAGATGTTAGCTTCATCAATGACCCATTTAACCATGTCGGTATAAGGGATTATCTTCGGGCGCACAACTATGTGGTGCAAAAATGAGCATGTCATCTCTAACATTGAAGCATTTGAGGAATCACATCCATCAACTGTAAATTCGATTCCAGAATCCTTGGTTGCTCTTCCTCCAGTATATTATACATGGCCTCCCATGTAGAGGTTCCTCCCTCTCTGTTGCATGTATTATCTGTAAATAGAGGAGTCATCTCTGACTTCTCAGAGGTGACTGCCTTGCCTTTCTTCACCATTGTTTTCGACGATTTTCTCTGCAAATTTTCCCTGAAAGTGAAGAACAACAGCTATCGGATACACAAAATATGATAATGAACGTAAAATGAAATAATGCAGATAACTTGTAAAGGTGATAAAAGGAATTTTATTCGAACGCATGTAAGCAGATATCATATCACGCTAAATGGCTTTTCACACATAAATGTGGTTATCTCTTACTAAATGCCCACTAATGCTTCATTATCCCTTAGCTTTAATGCTCATAAATGTCTGCATCATAAAACAGGAAGAAAGCTTCTAGGGTGGTGAGCCTTTGAACTGTGATGGTGGCGATTGTTCGATTTGCGAACCAATATTTCATATTGCAATATCACATTATTCCTTTTCACCTTTATTATCTCCCATTGTGTTTCTGTGAGATGCGAGCCACTCATTAATCGTTTCAAGACGTAGCTATTTGCCAGGGTTTTCTATGTAAAAGACCCTTTTTAATGAGTGGCAGACCTAAAACATTTCCTTATAATATATTTAAGGAGTCGGTCCAGGTCTTGATCGTGTTTTGCAATATCAGTTGGTGGTAAGTTTGCGGCGTTCATTTGAATCCCTGAAATGCATTGTGATAAAGGTTATAACGCCATCACAATTTTGCATCTCACATGTTTCGAAATAACCTTTTTGAGGCGGGTCCTTTATGAATGGCGACATGCAATGCGAGACTAATATTTTTGAAGAAAAAGCTTAAGGACCTAGTTTATGTCGGAATTATGATAGTTTCAAGCATAGAGTCCTTTTTCAATCATTTGACTTGATTTGGAGGGTTAGAAAGGTATTTTGATGGTGCTTAATCATGCTATATGTTGGAAGGTAAGCATTTAGTAGTTCTCTAAAAATGGGGGGTTTGATTGATATCTTGCTTTATTATGAAAATAAAAGAAATGCCTAAATGCTAAGTTTTGTTTTCTGGATGGATTCTTTAAAGGGTCCCCATTTATTAACGTAATATTAACTACCATCATTAATAAATGCAAGGTTGTTGAATAGCACAACACCTTCCTAGGGATCGTTAAACTTACTAGGTCATATTCATCAGAAGGATGAAATTACAGTGCAAACATATGCTATCCCCTTCAAGCTTGCGATTAAAAAATAATTGGGGTACCTGTCAGAAATGGTGGGGGTAAATTTGGAAATCTAATCACTTGTGTCGATAGTGCATTCTTGAACATGACACTTTTTGCTTCATGTCAGGTTGGGATATCCTCCTTTGTATTGTTGACCTTCTTGGGTTGGGCTGTTCATTTTTGCCTTCCATTTGATCTTTGCCGCATCATCATGACCACCGATCCTATGGATCCAAAAGCTGCCAAACTTCTAGTCATGTCGCTGATATGTTCAAGAATTTTCCTTCTGCAGTTACATTTACCTCTGATTCTCTTTATCATCCAAAATCATTTTGTATCCTTTTGTCTCGCATCGATGATGTGGGATACATTATGACCCTTCTTTGACATGATCACTTTCCGTTGACTTCAACTCATTATATGAGAAGTTGACTGAGAGACTCCCTTCAAGTACCTTAGAGCTTGCATGCCCTAATGGCAAGTTCTTTGCACTCGATGACAAGTTCACATCATTTGCTTTCGATCGAGTGATTTCATGAGTGTTCGTCTTCAGTTCCTTTATTCACATTCCATGGATTGTGCTGATAGTACCTTGAGGACCATTGTCATTATTGGTGGTTTCTCTCACGCTTGTTAACAGTTTACATCAACCAACTTTGTAGCATGTTCTATGTCAACACATATATTCACATGTTATAATTTGTACTTTGATTAGGTTGTGTTGGAGCGCAAGACCCTGGGCTCAGATCACAAAAGTCTAGGTTGTGAAGTGATGTGACATGGTTATGTTGATATACATGTCTCTTTCAGATGGATAGCTATGACCATACCATGAGTTATCATCTGTGATCCTTCTAATTATTCGACGGCTACATCCATACCTTGGTTTCATTATGTTCCTCTTTGACAGATGGCTGCACCCATACCTGGATCCATTTACATGATCATTCTCTGGATGGTCGCGTCCATGCCACGATTCATGTATCATTTGGAAAAGTTCTTATTTATGTACTTTGTACTTGCTTGCAGGTTTTCCAACGGCAGACCACGGTTCCCAGCACTGATTCATAAAGAATTTCATCCCTCACTCTAGTTCAGCCTTCATGCTTTAGGGGACATCTGTTACACAACATTTTGTCACTATCCCTATACTCCTCATTCCTTGATCCTGGAGGACCTCTATAGTGAATCCTACATGCTTTCCCTCCATGAAGGAACTCCCATTGTGTCCCTATTCATGAGCAGAACAATTCCCTTTTGCACCATTTCCCCAAAATCTTTTATTTTTCCCAATTTACAAGACCAACGCTAATGGCCTTTGTCCTCCTCGCACTAATATGCAGGGATTAACACTGTCCCTAGCGCCAATCAGAGCGACTGAACTTTTTCCCATCATGTCAGTCCTCTTATGGAAAGTTTTTTAAATAAGGAGTTGAAGCTTCCTTCTCTAGAAGCTTCGTAACATAAGTTTGGTAAATGGTTTAGCTGGATGGGGTCGAGGATGTCAGTTTGGGCTCCTTTCCTCTATAATGATGGAACTAACTCAAGAGACAAGACCTTCTCCCATTAGAAGAGGATCCATCTCCCATCCATTCATGCTATATAAACCTCCCTATTTCCCAAGCACAAGTTAGTGTTAATGTTGGTGTGCTAGTGTGTTGTGGTCACCAACAACCCCCCTCTTTGTTTGATATTAGTAATAACATCAAGCAAAGGGGGACCCTTAACCAAAAAATCCAAAAAATATTTTTGTTTGAAAAATCTTTTGTATTAACTCCCTAAGAGCTATATCGCATCGCAAAGGAAAAAGGAGCGCTTTCCCAAAGCGCATAAATACACTGAGGAGGAGCGACGCGAGAACTCATCACATCGCGTGCATTAAAAGCACTCAAAAAGGGAAAACCTAAAGAATTTCCGACGGCCGATATGCGACGTCGCTCGTCGCAATGTCACATAAAGCAGCACAGAGTGACAAAGCGAAAAACTTGCGACCTTGCGATATTGCGATATGCGATCTGCGACCATGCAAAGTTGCGACCTGCGATCTATGGTGTGCGACAAATGAGACTATCAATTGCTGCGATGCCACCTATTTACATCGCAATCTTCGATGCTGCGATGCAAATCGCAGAAGCCATTCGTCGCAGGCATTCCTCGGCATGATCTGTGAGCCCAAAATTAGGCGCGCACCTTACGGGAAATTAATGATTGTACGCCTGTGTATCCAAAGATGATTATGTTGCGTTTTTCGAAGAGTCAAGTCATAATGGGTGACATGATTATGCATTCATTAGAACTTAATGCTTTCATGTCAATCTTTTCTTCTGTCTCTTTTCATTTACGTGAACTATAAGTCAGCTACTGATATAAATCTATATGCAGGAAACATCTAAGGAAAAGCGCCAGAGCTAGAAGAACAGAGAGGAGATGACTTCGCAGATGGATACCGCATACAGCAGGGCCGCGGATTCCAGAGTATCACTCAACAAATGCTGATGGAAATAGGCTATCCAGGACTCAAAGTCAAAGGCGCACAAAAGCAAAGCGTTTATGAAAGATCCTGAGTCCCAAATTGGGTAAAGCAAAAAGAAAAACGCTTAAGGGGAAAGACGTTTCAGAAAAGCCTGGAACAAAGAATGGAAACAAGTTTCAATTGAGAAAATCGTTCAGGCAACAAAATCCCCAGCTCATTGAGTCATTCGCACGGCCGGAAACCGAAATAGCAACAGCACAATCAGTTTGAAAGAAATCTGAGTTGTACTAAGTATACACGCCGTGAAGACACTCCTCCAGAAGAACACTTTCAAAAATATCTTCTAGTTTGTCAGAAAGAGGTTCCAGCTCTTGTTATTTCTAATTTTCAAGCTTGAACAAAAGGAAAGGACAAGCAGCCGACTCTTTCACGGCGAACAGTGCATTGCTTACAGCACTAAGGAGCAGATACAGAAATGGTTAGAAATTAGATTCATTTTTTAGAAATAAATTTGTTTTAGTAAGAGGGCGGTCATTTGAAGTCGTTCCCTAAATTTGTGTAATTAAAATTAGCCGGTTAGTAGTATTTAACCCTTCTCGTTGCATTGGAGAAGGGTCCGGAAATTTGTCAAAAAACTTGTCCTCAGAACATGCACTTTTACACCCTCAGAGGGGGTTTTTGATGAATGGACGGATCAAGATTTATTTATGTTTGCATTTTAATACCTGCTACTGATGTTGCACTTCTGTACTCTTAGTAGGCATTAGAAGTGAGTAGAAATAGATCATTATTGCTTCAGGTCTCTGAGTATAAAGTCAGTCATAAATGGTACTTTTATCTCTTGACGAGTTTCTGCTTGCATTCTTAGAGTAATATACAGCTGATGTTGTTTATATGTTAACGTATGAATGAGTGGACTACCATTTGGCACTTTTCTACGGTGGAGTCATTGATTTGTGCTTAATACATGAATAACTGATTATGCGATATGCTGTTCACAACCATTTTGCTTAACTTTTTATGCAGGATGGTTCATCTTAATTTATTTATATTCTCATAATAGCTGAATAATCTTCATTACCAGTTATTGTGTGAAATCTTTCTAGATCGCATAATGGAAAAAGTTCTATCCGGGGTTAGCGTAGATTAGATGTGTTGTTCTTAATAGATTAAAGTAGTATAAAATTCAGTCTCAGAGTTTAGAATTAAATTAGCTTAGAAATAATTCCAGATTTTCATTATCATATTCTACACACACACACATCACCAACCTCTACACACACACACCCCCTTAGAACGGGAAGTTGGTCCCGTTATCCCCAGTCGGACCCGCTACACCAAACGGGCACGGAGCCGCCAACCAGGTTCCCGACCGGGTGGGTATCCCCCTTGTTGTTGACCCGATTTCAGGGCCCTCAACATATTTGGCGCTAGAAGGAGGGCTCGAACTATGAATGGCACCTAAAGAAATATCTAAATACCATTCTGAGAGTAATACACCCTCAGCAACTCCCTCAACTTCTCCAACATAGTTAAACCCGGAATTTGAAGTCGCTCGAGTATCTACCACTGCTACATATTCGAATATATCAGACCAATCTATCATTGAACCCCCTGAAATTCGAACTTTGATTCATAAAATCCAGGGATTCTCTATTTTTAACCAGAAGTATGATAAATCTAAAAGCAGCGTGACTTCGCAGTACAACCCTGCTCATCCCCTTACCAGATCAAAGAGTGAAAAATTTGGCGTACAACCAAGTGAACTCCCTCTCCCTACCAGGAAAAGAGCAAGGAAAACACCACCAGAGTCTGACAGTCAGACTCCTTCATCCACTTCGTCCATATCAACTCCCTCACCGCGAAGTCAACCACCCACTCTTTCATTCCAACTCACTCACCCATCTTCTACAAACCTTCCTCTTCAAACATCAAAGATCTTAATATCTTCATCTTCTCAGCATCAGGGATCATCTTCTGCACTTCCATTAACTAGCAGCTCAGCGATGGCCCAGTCTCCATGGAACAATCCTGGGGCGGTTTTAATGCCTCCACCCCTGAGCCCTATACCGGCCCATCCTGAGAAATGGCTGCCTAAATTCAATCCGGAAGCAGGAATGCTAGCCGGGGAACATATCAATAATTTCATGCTTTCTGTTAATCTCAACGGAATCACTAACGAAGACGTTGTTGTCCGGATTTTCCCTTATACAATGCAAGGAACAGCCGGGTCATGGTACTTTTCGTTACCTTCCAAATCCATCACAAGCTGGGACATTTTTCAAAATCAGTTCCTCACCAAGTTTGGTGATGACAGATCCACGGCGACATTGATCAATGACCTATCTAATCTTAAGGCTGAGGCTAGAGAACCCATTAAAGATTTTAACTTACGGTTCAATAAGATCCTCAACAAAATCCCCGTTGCCTCACAACCCAGCGAGGAAGTAAGATGTGAATGGTACATCACGGCTTTACCTCCAAACTTGGCTATCTTCGTAGATAGGGCAAACAAGACCACCTTAGTTGACAACTTGACAGAAGCGTTAGCAGTGGAAAAACGCGTGGTAGCCCTAGAAAAGAGATCAGCTATAGAAGAACGCAAATCTAAGAAGATCTCTTTCAAAGAAGACACCAAGAAGAAGCAAACGAAAGATCCTTTCGATTTGGAAGGATTACAAAAAGTGTTGAAAGCCATGTCCAATGAGATGATTGATATTAAGAAACAAGTAGCAGAGACTTCTTCGAAAAAGCCCTTTAGGACTTTTAAAAGAAATCCTCCCATGGAGGTGAGACCACCTAGTGTTGTCTCAAACGTTGAATCTGAAGAAGACGAAGAAGAAGAGAATACCACTGAAGGGCAGACCGACGAGGAAGAGGTCGTAGAACTACAAGGAATGTGGGACTTTATCCTCCCACAAGAAGAGGATCAGGAAGCATTTCATGTTAGCACGAGAAGCAAAAATCAACTTGATCCTCCCCTAACTACCCCAAAACAAAAGGGCGCAAGCCCTGCATTAAAAAAAAAGGTCGCAACAAAAAAGACAATTGCTAAAGCGACCCAGTTTAGCCCAGTCCAATCTGATCAAACGCCTCCATCAAGAACACTAATAGTGTCGGATGAAATGGAGTATAACATCATTGATGACATGAAGAAGACTAGGGCTAATATCACTCTGTACGAATTGAGTAAATTGAAACACCAGCAGAAAATAATGATGAAAGAATTACATGCTGTGCCTACTACATCTTTACCTACAGCTGTAGCTTCCCACAATCTAGGAAGGCCTCCAACCAACACGATCAATAAAATTGATCCAAATGACATCGCCTTGATTGGAGGAAGATCAAGATCTCATACTCCTCCTTTTCTTCTCACATATGAAATCTTCAACAAAAACGTGCACAATTGCTTGGTCGATTCTGGTGCTTCAACGAATATTTTACCCAGGTCAATATGTGCCAAATTGAATGTGCAACCTCAAAAATACGCAGTACGTATAGTTCAACTTGATCAATCCCAAGTCGAAGTGATTGGTGAACTTAATCAAGTGACCATAAGATTGTCGTCTAACCCAAAAGTGTGTCAAGTTATCGACATTCTAGTAGCTGATATCCCTGAGTTCTATGGTTTGATTCTTAGCAGGGATTGGTCGGAAAAACTCCACGGATATTTTTCAACTGATTGGTCGCACATGTGGTTACCATACAATGGTAAACCAAATCAGATAAAGGTTGAACGAGAGTTGCACCAAAAATACATAGTGACAGAATTGGAAGGAGAAAATGAGGCCATAACATACAATAGCAGCATTGTAGGCAATTACGCAATAGATTCTTTCCTAGGTAATTTCAATGCTCATATTTCACCATACTTAGAGAATTCAGTTTTATCCCAAGTTGAAAATTTCTCCCAAACTGATGACTCAAAATGTTTTAGTTTTTTAGATAATTCTGTAAATACATCTTTATTTTGGAAATTATATTTTGACGGATCTAAATCCAATGAGGGAGCAGGAGCAGGATGCGTTCTGATTAACCCAGACGGGAACAAGATTATGCTCACATGCAGACTTGAGTTCGATTGCACGAACAACATAGCGGAGTACGAAGCCTTGGTTCAAGGCCTATACAAAGCAATCGGATTAAACGTTAAGTATCTTCAAGTCTTTGGAGATTCAGAGATCGTCGTGAAACAGGTACGTAACACCATACATTGCCTGTCAAGTCATTTAAAGCATTATCAATCATTAGTTCAAGATCTCACTGCACATTTCGTAGCATTCAACATCTCGTCAATTCCAAGAATTCAAAACGCGAGCGCAGACCTGTTAGCTAACGTAGCCTCTAGACTTATCCCTTCTGAAGATTTTAGTCCTGATAGGTTTTCAATAGAATTAATCTTTAGACCATCCATCCCTGACAATATCACCAATTGGAGAGTGTTCAACGACGATCCTGACATCGTAAATTTCCTTACTTCTGAAGGATCCTACTCAAATCAGATAATCGACGAAGACCACCATGATCACCAAATACAACAAAATGGCTCTGACAATGCTATACCGAAATCGGTGGTCAAGTTAGAAGATTTATATGATTTGAAAAGTCGGTTTAAAAGGTCCGCCAATGCTAAACTTTGCAGTTCTACCCTGAACTATGAATTAGTAAACCTAGGGACCGATCAGAAGCCACAAAACGTTAACCTAGGTCACGGCCTAGCCCCTGAAGAGAAATCAGCATATATCCGTCTTCTGAGACAATACAAAAACGTTTTTGCCTGGAATTACGATGAGCTAAAAACATACAACACTTCTATCATTCAACATGTTATCCCTATGATTGACAATGAAAAACCTGTCCAGCAGAAGCTCAGAAAAATACACCCTAACCTAGAAAATCAGATAAAAACTGAGCTTAATAAGTTGTTGAGAGCAAGAATAATTTTCCCCGTAAGGCATTCTAAATGGGTATCCAATATGGTGCCCGTTAGGAAGAAAAACGGAGACATTAGAATCTGTATCGATTTCCGAAATCTCAACAAAGCCTGTCAGAAAGATAACTTTCCCCTCCCACCTATGGAGCAAATATTACAGGCAGTAGCAGGCTCAGAATTAATGTCATTCCTGGATGGATTTTCAGGATACAATCAAGTACTGGTGCATCCCGATGATCAGTTAAAGACTACGTTCCGAACCAAATGGGGCACTTATGCATATCGGAAGATGCCATTTGGTCTGATCAATGCCGGAGCTGCCTTTCAGAGAGCCATGGACATCGCGTTTAAAGGGTTAGTCAATAAATCAGTAGTGATTTACCTGGATGATATAACAGTGTACTCCAAAAAACGAAACAACCATCTCAAATATTTGAAGCAAATCTTTCAAAGATGCTTGAGGTATGGGATTTCGCTCAACCCAAAGAAATATTTCTTTGCATTAAGCGAAGGGAAATTGCTCGGATTCATAGTGTCGAAATCTGGTATTCATATAGAACCCGACAGAATCAAGGAAATTTCCGAAATATCCATACCCCATAACAAGAAAGCCATGCAATCCTTCCTTGGACAGATCAATTTTGTCAAAAGATTTGTCCCGGATTTTTCACGTATTATTTCTCCCTTACAAAATATGATAAAAAAGAATTCAAATTTCAAATGGGGTCTAGATGAGCACGAAGCGTTCAACTTAATCAAACAAGCTATCATCAATGCTCCATCTTTGGCCACCCCAAATTTTTCAGAATCTTTTACCTTATACACTTTTGCCTCAGAGAAATCCTATGCCGCGATTTTTACCCAAGCAAATCAAGAGAAAGCGGAAGCTCCAATCGCATTCTTTAGCTCGAACTTACAAGGTGCTGAAATTAATTACTCAGACGTAGAGAAACAAGCATATGTTGTTTTCAAAGCGATCAAATATTTCAGACCTTTCTTGCTTAAAGCCCACACTAAAGTCGTAGTACCGTTTCCGGCGGTAAGAAACCTTTTGGTGCAGAAAGACGTGGGCGAAAAGAGAGCTAATTGGATTACCGCTTTACAAGAATATGATCTCGAGATCAAACCAGCAAACATCGTAAGAGGTCAAGGCTTCTGCAAGATGTTAGCCGGAGCATCGCAAATCCCGGAGAACTCATCTGAAGAGGTACAAGCGTACGAGGTAAGCCTAAACGATGCAGAATCATCATATGCTGACACCATTTATTTTCTTAAGAACGGGTATGCTCCATCACGTCTGGATCATACCAAGAAAAGAGCTCTGAGATTAAAAGCTAAACAATACCAGCTCATAAATGATGTCTTGTTTAAAAGGAATTACGATTCTGTGCTTCTTAGGTGTCTTGAGAAAACTGAAGCCGAAAAGGTTTTGCAGGAACTCCACGATGGACCAGCGGGCGGACACTATGCCGGAGATGCGACTGCACATAAAATCTTGCGTGCAGGATATTATTAGCCCACGCTGTTCAAAGACTCATACGATCACGTAAGGAAATGCCAAGTCTTCCAGACTGCTGCAGGAAAACAAAGGAAACCGTCCATGCCGCTACAACCAGTCATCATCGACCAACCATTCAGTCAATGGGGCTTGGACATAATAGGTGAGATCGTTCCTCACTCTTCTAAGCAGCATAAGTATATCCTTACGGCAACTGATTATTTTACCAAATGGGTAGAAGCAGTTCCTCTCAAGACAGTTCATTCTGAAAATATTATTGAATTCATAGATCAATTTATCATCACTAGGTTTGGATTGCCAACAGCATTAATGTTTGATAACGCTTCATATTTTTCTGGAAATACTATGACTGAGTTTGCGCTTAAAAGAGGTTTCAAACTGAAATATTCTGCCAACTACTATCTGCAAGGTAATGGATTTGCTGAATCAACAAACAAGAACCTAATCAGAATTATCAAAAGAACAGTCGACCAAAACCAAAGGAATTGGCACAAAGCGCTGGTAAATGCTTTATGGGCTGATACAATCACAAAGAAAGCTTCAATCGGCACTTCTCCCTTTAATTTAGTTTATGGGAGAGAAGTGGTTCTTCCGACTCACCTAGTCATTCCCTCTTTGTCTTTAGTGCAATATATCGATGAAGTATCTACTTCCTCTTTACAATTAAGACAAATGGAAATAATCAAACTAGAAGAACAAAGAGAACAAGCTAGGAAAACCCATGCTCATCACCAAGCGCTAATAAAATCTTCTTTTGACTCAAGCATCATAACCAGAAAAAACTTTCAGATGGGTGATTTAGTTTTGAAATGGGATAAGGCTCATGAAGAAAAGGGCAAACATACGAAATTTCAAAAGCTGTGGCTTGGCCCTTTTCAGATTGTAGAATTCGTAGCCCCGTCTACATTCGTGTTGCAGGATCTGGCAGGAAGGAGAGACTCTTTACCTGTCAATGGACTGATTCTTAAATTATACTTTCCATAGAAGAGGAATCTTCTATTTTTTGTAGGATAGATTTAGTTTTTAGTTTTTATTTTGTTTTGTTTTTCTCTTTTTATGAATAAAACCCGTTGTAATTGATCATTTAAAAAGGATTCATGAAAGAGCACGCCAATTCTCTATCAGATTTTGATTTCGCTTGTACAAATAGCAAAATTTTTGAAAATCTGAATTTTATTATTGACAAATAGAGTTAACTTCACTTTGATTACGATACTCGTTTCAACCTCTAAAAAAAACTTTGACAAAAGCAACCTTTGGTAAAAGAATTGTTTTGTATCAGCACCACGAAAGGTATCATCAATAATAAAATAAGCATTCTCTGCAAAGCTGTTGTTTTCAAAAAACTCTATTATTGTCGTCCAGAGCTTTCTTAAGGAAAAACAATGACTTCCTCCCTGCTAAAAGGAAATTACAGCATTCAGAGAAACAATCCAAGCAAAACACTATATCTCAAAGAATAAGAGGTCTCATCACGAGCCGGCTTATCATGATCACAGATATTATAACTTGCTGACTTTGCCAATACTGTCTATCAAAACAGGGCAACGACTTAAGATTGTTGCAATCAAAAGACAAGAGGTCTCATCACGAGCCGGCTTGTTCAGTAAAACTGTAAATCAAGTGAATGACTGTGTCATAATTTGGCCACCAAACCAAGACATTGTTCTTTAGAGAATTAAAAAAGGAAAAGTGTGTCAAAAAGGATTTTTCTCTGGAATGTTGCGAGTAACCTCAAGCAGGAAAAAGGATCATTGCTGGATAACATGGTAACCCTGTCGAGGCTATGGACGCTTGCGGGCAGCAAAGGCTCTACCTACGACAAATGAGCATACTTTTAAGCCAGTACGCAGAGAAGACCTTATTTTATCTTTAATCAAGACCAAGTAATGTCTGGTGCGAATGCAAAAAAAAAAAACCTGAGGAAGCAAGCAATTGGGATATGAAAAGGGTTGAGACAAAATATCGTTGACAAGGTGAGGGGTAATCTACTCTATCTGTCCATAACAAAATTTAGACATATAAAAATTTTGTTGTTTCGGAAGTGAACGGTCAATAGAAATGCAGAGATAACTGGTTCTTCACAGTGAATCGCCATTGTTGTGGTCACCAACAACCCCCCTCTTTGTTTGATATTAGTAATAACATCAAGCAAAGGGGGACCCTTAACCAAAAAATCCAAAAAATATTTTTGTTTGAAAAATCTTTTGTATTAACTCCCTAAGAGCTATATCGCATCGCAAAGGAAAAAGGAGCGCTTTCCCAAAGCGCATAAATACACTGAGGAGGAGTGATGCGAGAACTCATCACATCGCGTGCATTAAAAGCGCTCAAAAAGGGAAAACCTAAAGAATTTCCGACGGCCGATATGCGACGTCGCTCGTCGCAATGTCGCATAAAGCAGCACAGAGTGACAAAGCGAAAAACTTGCGACCTTGCGATATTGCGATATGCGATCTGCGACCATGCAAAGCTGCAACCTGCGATCTATGGTGTGCAACAAATGAGACTATCAATTGCTGCGATGCCACCTATTTACATCGCAATCTTCGATGCTGCGATGCAAATCGCAGAAGCCATTCGTCGTAGGCATTCCTCGGCATGATCTGTGAGCCCAAAATTAGGCGCGCACCTTACGGGAAATTAATGATTGTACGCCTGTGTATCCAAAGATGATTATGTTGCGTTTTTCGAAGAGTCAAGTCATAATGGGTGACATGATTATGCATTCATTAGAACTTAATGCTTTCATGTCAATCTTTTCTTCTGTCTCTTTTCATTTACGTGAACTATAAGTCAGCTACTGATATAAATCTATATGCAGGAAACATCTAAGGAAAAGCGCCAGAGCTAGAAGAACAGAGAGGAGATGACTTCGCAGATGGATACCGCATACAGCAGGGCCGCGGATTCCAGAGTATCACTCAACAAATGCTAATGGAAATAGGCTATCCAGGACTCAGAGTCAAAGGCGCACAAAAGCAAAGCGTTTATGAAAGATCCTGAGTCCCAAATTGGGTAAAGCAAAAAGAAAAACGCTTAAGGGGAAAGACGTTTCAGAAAAGCCTGGAACAAAGAATGGAAACAAGTTTCAATTGAGAAAATCGTTAAGGCAACAAAATCCCCAGCTCATTGAGTCATTCGCACGGCCGGAAACCGAAATAAAATAGCACAATCAGTTTGAAAGAAATCTGAGTTGTACTAAGTATACACGCCATGAAGACACTCCTCCAGAAGAACACTTTCAAAAATATCTTCTAGTTTAAGGAATTTAGACTTCTGTGATCCATAACATTGTTTAGATAATCTTCAGCAAAATCACATAACCAATCTTTTGTCGACGCGTTTTAACCAACCAGTGTGGTTCATCATCAGGACAAGTTGAAGAACAGATCCAGCTTAGCCTGTTTAAATAGCTAGAGCAGAGACATCAACGGTTACCTTTGGCCAGGTAACCGTTGATGTCTCTGCTCTAGCTATTTAAACAGGCTAAGCTGGATCTGTTCTTCAACTTGTCCTGACGATGAACCACACTGGTTGGTTTGAAACGCGTCGACAAAAGATTGGTTATGTGATTTTGCCGAAGATTATCTAAACAATCTTCTAGTTTGTCAGAAAGAGGTTCCAGCTCTTGTTATTTCTAATTTTCAAGCTTGAACAAAAGGAAAGGACAAGCAGCCAACTCTTTCACGGCGAACAGCGCATCGCTTATAGCACTAAGGAGTAGATATAGAAATGGTTAGAAATTAGATTCAGTTTTTAGAAATAAATTTGTTTTAGTAAGAGGGCGGTCATCTGAAGCCGTTCCCTAAATTTGTGTAATTAAAATTAGCCGGTTAGTAGTATTTAACCCTTCTCGTTGCATTGGAGAAGGGTCCGGAAATTTGTCAAAAAACTTGTCCTCAGAACATGCACTTTTACACCCTCGGAGGGGGTTTTTGATGAATGGACGGATCAAGATTTATTTATGTTTGCATTTTAATACCTGCTACTGATGTTGCACTTTTGTACTCTTAGTAGGCATTAGAAGTGAGTAGAAATAGATCATTATTGCTTCAGGTCTCTGAGTATAAAGTCAGTCATAAATGGTACTTTTATCTCTTGACGAGTTTCTGCTTGCATTCTTAGAGTAATATACAGCTGATGTTGTTTATATGTTAACGTATGAATGAGTGGACTACCATTTGGCACTTTTGTACGGTGGAGTCATTGATTTGTGCTTAATACATGAATAACTGATTATGCGATATGTTGTTCACAACCGTTTTGCTTAACTTTTTATGCAGGATGGTTCATCTTAATTGATTTATATTCTCATAATAGCTGAATAATCTTCATTACCAGTTATTGTGTGAAATCTTTCTAGATCGCATAATGGAAAAAGTTCTACCCCGGGTTAGCGTAGATTAGATGTGTTGTTCTTAATAGATTAAAGTAGTATAAAATTTAGTCTCAGAGTTTAGAATTAAATTAGCTTAGAAATAATTCCAAATTTCATTATCATATTCTACACACACACACATCACCAACCTCTACACACACACACCCCCTTAGAACGGGAAGTTGGTCCCGTTATCCCCAGTCGGACCCGCTACACCAAACGGGCACGGAGCCGCCAACCAAGTTCCCGACCGGGTGGGTATCCCCCTTGTTGTTGACCCGATTTCAGGGCCCTCAACATAGTGCTAATTAAGTATGGAGTAAACAACAAGTTATTCATAATTGTAGCTCTCTAGTTGTGTGAGGGAGAAGTGTGAATTTGGTTTAGTGTGAAGCCTAAAGGGAAGAGCCTTAAAACTACTATTGGTGAGGCCATCATGGAATGCTAGTAGAGGTGTGTGGGAACCTGTTTTTTCAAAGGAGAATGGAAACGTCAAGACAATGGTTGTAAACTCTTCTTGATTCAATATATATGCAACTATCGATTGATTTCCTACATGATGTGTCATATTACATGTTCATGGCTTAATGTTTCTTGACTTTTTAAGTAGGTTAAACTACAATTTTTCTATTATAATGGTTGTTGTTTGCTGTTGTTTATTGTTTCAGGTGTTTGAAGAAGGAAGCGAGAGATAGCTGGAGCGAGCAAGCAAGGACATCATAAAATGGGATAAGCGTACTAAGAGGTAGGCCATCTTAATTGGTTCTAACCTAAGGAAATCTTCCATAGAATGTATCAGTTGTGGCTAGACCCATTATCGAGCTAGAGGAATTGTTTATGTCTGCACTCATAATTTTACTTCACCATAAGTAATGAGGAAGCCTTCAACCTAGTCAAGTGCCTGAAATAAGTTTTGAAATGTTGGTTTTACTAAGCCTTGCAAAACATTGGAACAAGGAGAGGTGTCGAGGGACTATGATGTCAAAGAAGGGACCCCTTTTCTGTTGTGCCAGCCCTAAGTGGTTATTATTTCTTATGATAATAGGCCCTCACTCATCACTTGATGCTCGAAATGCTAAATCCCTATTGTAAAGGAGAAACGATATTAGAAACTATAAACCTTGATTTAATCTAAACTATATGCATTAAAATTTTGAGTGCCATAGATTTTATGAAATAGCTGCAACATGAAATGGAATGAATTTTCCAATACATTGATGTGTTCTTTCAATTTTCATAGTATGGAGTTGAACATGAATTAATCAATGAATATATGATAGTTTTTAAAGAAATCCAGTAATTAATGCAAATGATATATTAAAAAGATATTATACTAGAGAAACTAACACATTGTGTATTTCTGTGAAAATGTAGATTGTGGGAAGAATGCCATGGGTATAGCACAGAATGTAAGCCCACAATAAAGGATGGGAATGTTATCACCTAAAAAAGAGACAAAATTAGGAGAAGAGTCTCCTAGTTGTAAGATATGGCTTCTATTACTATATGAAGCAAGTTTAGAGAATGAAAATTTATTTGAAAAAATTATGATAAATCTCATAGGAACTATATGCATGTGCTATAGGTGAGAAAATCTATCTATCTAGGAAGGATAAATAGTGAATGTAAAATAGTGGCATAGAAGAATACTTGGAAGCATGCCATATAATGCCTCCTTAGAGTGACATGGTGAATGTTATGGTTGGAACAACCACATATTGAGAAGAAAAGAATCTAATAATAAGGCCACTGAAGTGAAATTGGACCTCAAGGAAAGATGTATCTCAACCAGATATCTCACCCAAGGAAGGGATTGCTTAGACACCAAAATGGTGTGTTATGAAACCAGCTCAAGAAAAGATAGAAAAGATAGATCAACGCCTTAGAATTCAGCCTCTTCGAGGGGGCAACCTCCTTTACATTACATAAATGAACAATTCTTGGATGATACAAATGAAAAAACCTCCTTTCTATATATAGGAGTCTAAGGAGTCACAATATAATCCAGCCGACCTAACAATAATAATATAAAGCCACAAAAATAACAATAGAGGGATTCTATGGGGCACAGAAATAATAATATGGGGGTAATAGGGGCACAACAATATAAATAAGGGGTATAACTACAATAGTAATGGGGTAATCACTAGTATTATAGGACCCAACATGCCCCTCTCCTTCAAAAAAGTGTTGTCCTCAACGCTTGAGTAGTTCTGGATACTTCTGCATAAAATTCTCATCCTCCCATGTGGAATCTTCAGCGGATAAGTTCTTCCACTTGATAAGATACTCTGAAATTGATCGATTTCATAGCTGTCGAGTTCTTGTTTCTGTGACTGCTTCTGGTTCCAATATAATTTTTCCTTCCTCGTCAAGTTATGGCAATATTGTTTGAACTAGGAGCTTGTCGCCTATAACCTTCTTTAAACATGAAACATGGAAAACTGGGTGCAATCGAGAAGTTGCAGGAAGCTCCAATTTGTATGCCATAGTACCAATCTTTTCCAATACCTTGTACGGACCATAATACTTTGGTGATAATTTATTATCCTTCTTATCTTGCTTTAGGGACATTTGCTTATATGGTTGTAGCTGTAGGAATACCCAATCACCTACATCAAAACTTCTTTCACTGTGATGTTGATCTGCCTGTTGTTTCATTCTATTTTGTGCCAACACGAGGTTATCCTTTAAGAGTTGGAGGACTTGTTGTTGATGTTCGATGTGATGTTCCACTGCTTGAACCTTAGAATTTTCTCTTAAATATGATGTGATTGATGGTGGTTGGTACCCATAAAGTGCCATAAATGGGGTCATTTTTGTTGCTGTATGGAAGGAAGTGTTATACCACCATTCAGCCAGAGGCAACCATTTGACCCATTGTGTCTGTTTATCAGATACAAAGCAACGAAGATATCCTTCCAAACATTTGTTTACTATCTCAGTTTGCCCATCAGATTGAGGATGATAAGATGAGCTATGAGCTAATTGAGTACCCAGACAAGAAAATAATTCTGTCCAAAAATTTCCAGTGAAAATGGGATCTCTGTCACTTACAATAATCTTTGGGTTTCCATGTAGCTTTTGAACTGTTTCCATAAATGCAGTAGAAACTGTACTGGCTTTAAATGGATGTGATAATGCACAAAAGTGTGCATACTTGGTAAGTCTGTCAACTACCACCATGATGACACTATTTCCCTCAGACTTGGGTAAACCTGTGATAAAATCCATTGAAACCTCCTCCCAACGTTGGCTTGGAATGGATAAAGGTTGTAATAGACCCGGTGTCTTAATTGTTTCAACTTTATTTTGTTGGCAAACCAAACATTCCGCCACAAACTTTTGAATATCTGATTTAAGGCCATCCCAAAAAAATTCCTTCTTAACCCTGTGGTAAGTTTTTAAAAATCCTGAGTGCCCTCCTAAGGGAGAAGTGTGCAATTCCATAAGAATCTTTTGTTTTAGCTGGGAATTCTTACAGAGGTATAAGCGATCTTTGTACCATAACGAATCATTTTGCCAGCTAAATGTATCAGAAGTTGATCCAGGTGGATGTTGGTGGCCACCCACCAACCCATTTGGACCCCCACAACTGTCTCTTTCAGTCTTTCTAGTTTCCTAAATTGTTGCACAGTTTACTATTTTTAGCAGTTTTTCGGGTCTTGAACTTCCGGAGCCGTTTTGAGGCCCTAAATGACATTTTTTTGGGAATCTGGGGCAACATGGGTCCATGGACCCATGTTGCCTCCCAAAGTGGTAGTACTCGGATAGATCTTTCTAACGAGCTATTGTACGCGCCAAACGAAGATCGTATGCCAAAGTTACGACCCCGGGAAATTGATGTACCAATTTACCCAAACGGGGCCCACAATTTGGCGTTTCATCTTCTAGGGGTAGGTTTCGGGATGTGAAGGGTTTTCCATTGTTTCTCAACAATAAATAGGCCTTCGAGCCTCATTGTAATACAGTTCGGAACAGTTCAGAGGCATGTAGCCGCCACATCTCTTCTCAGAGATAAGCTACCATCGCCCTAGCTGGTTTCTTTCCATTTCTATTTGTAAGCATATTTCAGTATTTTACAGTAATGAAATGAAGTATTATTTCTGCTGCATCTTTGTGTTTATGGTTATCTCTGTAATTTGTTGCGTTCCTGTTTAAATCCGGATAAGTGGTATCAGAGCGGTCTGCTTTTTTCTCTGTTTTTCTTTGCATGTCCCCAACGAGGTCGGGATATAAGGAGTTAGGGCTTGAACTGGTCGAACCTTTGCAAGACCAGCCTTGCAAATCCCGACGGCCTCCCATGGCAGATGAGAAGAAAGATGAGGGGGCAGCAGATCCTATCAAAATCTTGCTCGAAGAAGCGCTCGAGCGGAAAAGGAACGCGATGATGGATAGCTTTGCGCAGATCCTTCAGCGGCTACCCAGAGGCGATGCATCGGCTTCCAACAGTGACTCTGGAAATGCCACACCCTTCAAGGTACAAGTTAATTTTAAAATCCCCATCTTCGAGGGTCAAATAGACGTAGATGTCGTAGATAAATGGTTAAATCTGCTAGATGGTTATTTTTCTGTTCATGAATTTTCAAGTCGGGAAAAGATTGTTTTCGCTCTTCTCAAAGCAGCCCCCCACGTCAAGGACTGGTGGGAAACCTACTACGAGCAGAAGGATGAGAGTACAGGCTCACTATTTTCAGCCGCACCCACTTGGAATGACTTCCGGGATGCCATCAAGGAGCAGTACTACCCTGTCGGAAGTTATGAGGACAAATGCATCAAATGGACCACACTGCGGCAGGGATGAGACCAAGCTGTGCCGGAGTTCACAAACATTTTTCATATACCCTTCGCACACAGTTGGGTATCAAAGATTCTGAGCTGCATCTGGTACTCAAATACCGTGGCTGCCTGCACAAATACATCTAGGAAGAGATGGTGTTCTTGAACATCTCCTCACTCGGCACAGCATAACGATACGCTGTCAAAATCGAGCAAAAGTTCAAACAGAAGAAGCGAGACTTTGGATCTGCAAATCCGAAGCCCAAAGGACAAAGCCAAGGCGGGGTGACCCAAGACAACCCATCGAAGCCGCAAGAAAAGAACAACACCATGAAGCCGAAGAAGGACACAGGAAAGTGGTGTGAGTTCCACAAGAGTCCTACTCATAACACAAGTGAGTGTCGGACCAAGCAGTCGCTGGTGGCCGAGTTGAAGGCTTCCGAATCAGATGCATGTTCTGACCCTGAGCCAGAACCCGACAAGGGTAATGGCAAAGGGAAGCAGATCATTGATGTGGATCCCAGCGCCACTGTTGCCACCGCCAAGATCCAGAAAGATGAGCCCGAAAATCCAAAGGAAGGGGAGCGTCTTTTCCACTCACAGATGTGGGTGAAGGGTTCGCCGCTGCAATTCATTGTCGACAGTGGCAGCCAAAAGAACCTCATTTCAGCAGAGGTCATGAAGCGGTTGGGCCTACCGACTACACCACACCCACAGCCGTACAGTATCGGGTGGCTTCATGAAGGACGAGATCTCAAAGTTCGCCAGCAGTGCCGCCTTCCCTACAGCATCAAACCCTCACAGACGAGGTATTGTGTGATGTTACACCTCTGGATGTTTGTGATGTACTATTAGGCCAGCCATACTTGTGGAGACAACATGCTGTGTATGAGTCCAGGCCTCGTGCTGTCATTATTTCTTTGAATAATTCATTATACAGGATACCAGAGGTAGCCCCACCTATTACCACATCCTTGATCACTACCAAGAAAGGCAACAAGCTCATACCACAGACCAGGAAATTCATCTGTCTGGTTCACTCCCAAAATAAGGGGAAGATCGTTGCTACATCCATGAACCCTGCAAAGGGTTCCTCCACGCAGCAGCAGCAACAAAGGGATACGGTCATGACAGAACACAGGAACAACTTCTCCTCACCCACAGGGGTACCACATAAGTTTCAAGTGGGCAACAAAGTTTGGTTACATCTGCAGAAAGAACGCCTTACAAGAGCCCATCAAAAGCTCCGACCACTCTGACATGGTCCTCACAACAGTACCAAGGCTATGGGAAACAATGCTTTGAAGCACAGCATTCCTCCATTCCTTCGCTTGCACCGAGTATTCAATGTGGACCATCGTCGACCATGCTTTCCACCATTTCTCGACACATCAGAGATTGTAGAACAGCTCACCAGAGAACCAACTCAGCAAAAGCTTCCTCATCTCAGGGAGGAACTCAACACAATGGGGACCATTGCTTCCTAAGGGGGGAGGAATGATCCAGGTGGATGTTGGTGGCCACCCACCAACCCATTTGGACCCCCACAACTGTCTCTTTCAGTCTTTTCAGTTTCCTAAATTGTTGCACAATTTACTATTTTTAGCAGTTTTTTGGGTCCTGAACTTCTGGAGCCGTTTTGAGGCCGTTTTTTTGAGGGGCCATTCGGGTCCCCCAAAGTGGTAGTACTCCGATAGATCTTTCTAACAAGCTATCGTACACGTCAAACGGAGATCGTATGCCAAAGTTACGACCCCGGGAAATTGATGTACCAATTTACCCAAACGGGGCCCACAATTTGGCGTTTCATCTTCTAGGGGTAGGTTTCGGGATGTGAAGGGTTTTCCATTATTTCTCAACAATAAATAGGCCTTCGAGCCTCATTGTAATACAGTTTGGAACAGTTCAGAGGCATGTAGCCGCCACATCTCTTCTCAGAGATAAGCTACCATCGCCCTAGCTGGTTTCTTTCCATTTCTGTTTGTAAGCATATTTCAGTATTTTACAGTAATGAAATGAAGTATTATTTCCGCTGCATCTTTGTGTTTATGGTTATCTCTGTAATTTGTTGCGCTCCTGTTTAAATCCAGATCAGAAGTACTGGAATCTTGTTGTAGCTTTCGAATAAGTGCCCACACTTCTTCGTCATTCTTCCATTCCTCCTTTGCTTCGTTTATCCAATCTGGTTGGATAATAGAAATGGCACACAACAATGCTTCCATATCCTCATCCTTTCTTGAGAGTGCATCTGCCACCACATTTTGCTTCCCTTTTTTGTAGATGATTTCAAAGTCATAACCCAACATCTTTGTGACCCACTTTTGTTGCTCTTCAGAGGATAATCTTTGTTCTAAAAAGTATTTAAGGCTATCATGATCTGTTTTTACCTTGAAGTGTCTTCCCATTAGGTAGGGTCGCCATTTCTTAAGTGCATGGAGTATTGCCAACATTTCCTTCTCATAAATAGCTTTGCTTAAAAACTTTCCCTTGATTGGACGACTTTCAAAAGCAATGGGTCTTTCATCTTGCATTAGAACAACACCAATTCCATTTCCTGAAGCATCACATTCCACAATAAAGGTTTTTGTGAAGTCCGGTGTAGCTAAGACCGGTGCTTGGCACATTGCCTCTTTAAGATGTTTAAAGGCCTTTGTTGCTTCCGAAGTCCATGAAAATGAATCTTTCTTCAATAATGTTGTTAGAGGTGCTGCTATTCTCCCATAATTCTTAACGAACTTGCGATAATACCCTGTCAACCCAAGAAATCCTCGCAGATGCTTTATGGATGTGGGGATTTTCCATTCCTTAATGGCTTTAATTTTTCTAGGGTCTACCTTAACTCCTTCATGAGATACAATATGACCCAAATATTCCACCTCCTGGACTCCAAAGAAACATTTGGATCTTTTTGCATATAATTGTTTCTCCTCCAATAGTTGTAGCACCTTGTCAACATGTTCAACATGATCCTTCCAAGACTTGCTGTAGATTAGTATATCATCAAAAAATACCAACACAAATTTTCTAAGGAATGGTTTGAAAATTGAATTCATCAAACCTTGAAATGTTGAAGGTGCATTGGTAAGGCCAAAAGGCATGACCAAAAATTCATAATGACCCTCATGAGTTCTAAATGCCGTTTTCGGAATGTCTTCAATCTTCATTCTGATTTGATGATATCCCGAACGAAGATCCAGCATGATGAAGTAAATTGATCCATGCAATTCATCCAGTAATTCATCAATGACAGGAATGGGGAACTTATCTTTAATAGTGAGCTTGTTGAGCTCCCTATAATCTGGACACATGCGCCATGATCCATCCTTCTTGTGCACCAATACGACTGGAGCTGAGAAAGAACTTTGACTCGATTGAATTATACCAGCCTCTAGCATTTCTGCAACCATACGTTCAATTTCACTTTTTTGGACATATGGATATCTGTACGGCCTGATGTTTGGAGGAACACTTCCTGGAATCAGATGAATAGCATGATCATGATCACGCATAGGTGGGAGACCTTTGGGATTCTCAAATACCTTGGAATGATTGTCCAGGACTTTTTGGAGATCTGGAGAAATAGATGATTCCAATGTGGAAACATCTAGCGAACATAATTGTGCAATTACACCTCTTTTCTCCTTTTTTAGAAGCTTTGTCATGCCATTAGAGCTGATTATCTTTCCTGGTTTCCCTGCAATACCCCTTAATTCAACTTCCTTCCTTTCCACAGAAAATTTCATGAAAAGTTCTTGAAAATTAAAAGCTATTGTACCCAAGGATTGTAGCCATTGGACTCCTAGTACAACATCAGCACCTCCCATTGGAATGGAAAGCATTGGGCTAGTCAATACATATTCTCCCATGGATAGCTTGATATTATGGCACTTTCCAGAACAATTTATTGTTCCTCCATTTGCAATCATCACTTGACACTCTGGTGCTGGATATAGGAAGCAATTCAATTCTTTTGCTACCCTACAATGAATAAAATTGTGGGTGCTTCCTGAATCAATCAACACTATTACCTTTTTCTTCTTGATTTGTCCTTCTATCTTGATGGTTTGAGGAGTGGTAATTCCCGCCAATGCATTACAAGATATGGTCGAATTTATTTGTTCTTCATCTAGGCTTTGTTCCTGGAATATATTCTCTTCTTTTGACCTTTCTTGCTCCTTTTCTTCTTCCTCTTCACAATCTATGTAGAATAATTTCTTCTCAGCACACTTATGACCTTTTGTGTATTTGCTATCACAATTGTAACAAAGCCCTTTTGCTCCTTTTTCTTCCAATTGTTGTGGTGTCAACCTTGTAGGTTGTGGAAGACTATGGGCAACAACATTTCCGTCTTTATAGTTGTGAATGGTATGCTTCCTGGTTGCCATAATTTTGCTTTCCATTTTTCTTGCTAACCTGAATGCCTTCTCTAATGAATCAGGTTCCCAAAGGCGCACATCATGTTGGATATTATCCTTTAAAGACCCTATGAACACATCAATCCTATGCTCCTCTGGAATATCTTTTACCCTTATGTTCAATTTTTGGAACTCCTCAATGTGCTCCATTATTGAACCCTTTTGTTTGAGACTTATCAATTGGCTAAAAAAAGTGTTGCTTTTTGTATCCTCATAATGTGCTATCAATTCTTCCGTAAAAATTGCCCAAGTGATAAATTGTTTACGAGAACAAAGCCATTGATACCATACAAACTGATTTGGTTCCAAATATAAAGTTGCCATACGTACCTTTTGTGTGTTTTGCACATTATTGAGATCGAAGAATTGCTCCATCTGTAATATCCATGTGGCGGGATCCTTGCCATCAAACTTCCTCATATCGATTTTTGGAATGTGGTGATTCTTCGATCCAACATTAGCGTCTATGGAATCATGATTAACATTTCTTTTGTTCTCATCATGAGTTTCCTTTACTACCTTTTCACCATTAGTAAGTATTTCTTGTAGAAAATTAGTCAAATCTGTCTTCAAATCTGCCATGCCTGTCTTCAAATTTGTGTTCAAATCTATCTTCAAATTGTCCATCTTCACTTCCATGCCATTCATCTTAGCTTCCACGCCATTTATCTTAGCATCTGTTAATTTTTGTGAGCGTGACATTTGTTGCACTTGTTCTTGTAATTTTGATATATCATGTAGCATTTCTTCCTCTTCTTCATGAGTCATGCTAGAGCTTTCAGGTTCCTTACTAGGTGTTTGCATTTTCTTTCCTCGGGGCATCAGTGACCGATAATAATGCTCTACTATGCCCTTTGAATTCCTTCAAAATAAATTTTCAAACCAAGCTTAAGCAAAAATTTAAAAAAATCTACACACCTTTTTTCACTTTGTAGGAGCTCGATATTGCCTCTGATGTATCTCTGTACTTTCCAGTCATCTAGTTCTGAAATTGTGACCTGTAGTAGCTCTCTATGTCCTCTTTCCAATGCCACAAGTCTGACCCAAATTGGATTCTCCAAGGAAGAGTTATGTGAAATCTCCCACAGTGACTTGATTATAGACTAGTTCAGTAGAGCTAACTTGTACGACGTGCCGCGAGTCACTGTTTCGACCTTTGGATCTAAAAAACACCCACAAGAAACTACAGTCCGTCCTCTTTCTGTACCTTTTTATGAAATTTCAATCCGATCCTCAGAGAGAAAGTTATGACGATTTTCCCAGGTCACATGTTTTGAATGTAATTCAGGAGTCTGCAAAAAGACCAACTTCCTCAGATCATATCTCCGAAAATATCGCGCGAAAAGCTCTGAAATTCGGACCCAAGGTTCAGCGCCAATTCTTCTCAAATGGGTTTTTTTTGCGACTTCTGAAACGTCACAGAAGAAACGTTATAGCGAAAATGCCACGATGACCTGTTTGGAGCAGCGAAACGCTAGAATCCAAAGCTCTGATACCAAATGTTATGAAACCAGCTCAAGAAAAGATAGAAAAGATAGATCAACGCCTTAGAATTCAGCCTCTTCGAGGGGGAAACCTCCTTTACATTACATAAATGAACAATTCTTGGATGATACAAATGACAAAACCTCCTTTCTATATATAGGAGTCTAAGGAGTCACAATATAATCCAGCCGACCTAACAATAATAATATAAAGCCACAAAAATAACAATAGAGGGATTCTATGGGGCACAGAAATAATAATATGGGGGTAATAGGGGCACAACAATATAAATAAGGGGTATAACTACAATAGTAATGGGGTAATCACTAGTATTATAGGGACCCAACATGGTAACTCACAACTAGGAGGTGGAGATTTATCACACACTCACCAGATTGGGAGTGTGAATGAGTATGTTCGATTACAAGTAGTAAGCTAAAATTGTTACCTATGGAAGGCCATGAAGTAGAGGGAAATTTTAGAGTTAAATATTTTCATTTGCTAGAATACATGTTGCTTCAAGAAAATTGAGATTTCCTATGGGAAAATTTAATTGCTACATGTGGAAATGGTCATAATACATATTTTATGTGGGATTTTTTATGTAGATATTAGATGGAATAAAGGTGGAAACTCAAGGGAGAATTATAGACAGAACCACAGTGCATAGTCAAAAAGAGGAATACCATGCTCTCGAACTAAGTTATCAACAAGGTAAAGGTTTGATGAAAGCACTTCAGATTAGATGAAGCAACATGGGAGATGGAGGACAACATGAAAAAGGCATGCCCATTTTTATTTTTGGTATAAAAATTTCAATTCTAGGTATAGTATAACACCATGGACAATGTTCCTTTAAGGGGAAGGGAAATGTAACATCCCTTTTTCTAATCCCCAACAAGAATATATGACCAAACTATTTGATGTAAGAATTTTTTTTATTCAATTTTTCAATTTTGAAGTTGAAGACGAGAACATGTCTAATAATATCAAATGTTTGGAAGGATATCTTAACTAGAAATCCTATGAGAAATACTAGAAAATTTTCCAATATCCCCTAAATTTAATGTTATGAATCCCTTATGTGCTTTTGGAGCTACCAATTTTCCCATGCAATTATGAGAAATAGGGAAAGAGGTAGATGAGCCACAAAAGTCTAGGCTACATACCTCATGGAAGCTAGGTTAAATTCACATCCCAAGGAAGGAAGCCTCAGACCTCCCTACATGAAGCTAATGCTCATGGGGAAGGTTGTGAGAGTGTAGAGTTTAGAATTTGAAGAGTGTTAGAAATGACTGAGACAAAGACCCAAATTTTATGTGTGTAACCCAAACCATTGAGAACTCTATGAGGTTGTAACATGTGTTTTGGAAAACTATACTAAAAATTCCATGCATGATTGGAGATAGTTATGGAAACTATTAGGAGAATCTCTATCCCTGAGTTGAGTTGTAGAGAGGAGATATGTTTGAGCTATATATTCTAGATAAATCACATAGAAATTAATTGTGCCAACATTTTAAACCAACTAGTATGATTCATCATCATAACAGAATGATGATGAATGTATGATCAAGCCAAAGAATAAATAAGGGAGGAACCCTAAAAATAAATGTCAACAAGTAAAAATTAGCTATTGAAACAAAATCCAAATAATAAAAAAATTAAAAAAAAAAGTTCCTAAACTCAATAAAACTATGGCCAAAAATAATAAATCAAAATCATAATAAAATAAAAATTTAAAAATATTGAAGAAAAAACAAATTATTAATTATTAAACAATATAATCCAGTAATCATAATAATAATGTTATAACCGTATTAAATAATCTTGTTATTATAAAAACTTATTAGTAATATAATAATACCCATTAACAATAGATAATAATTATAGTTATTATTAATTATAATAATAATGAATTCATAGTAATAATTGTATACCTGATAATAAATAGGAAATATTATTTAATTAATAATATATGAGAATGATAATAATAAAACTATATCCAAAAATAATAAATCAAAATCATATACAAAGTAAAAATTGTAGAAGTATCCCTGAAAAAAAACAAATTATTAGTTATTAAACCATATAATTCAGTAATAATAATAATAATGTTTATAATAGTATTAAATATTCTTGTTATTATAAAAACTTACTAGTAATATAATAATAGCCATTAACAAATAATAATTATAGTTAATATTAAGTATAATGACAATGAATTCATAGTAATAATTATATACTTAATAATAAATAGGAAATATGATTTAATTAATAATATACGATAATGATAATAATTCTACTTACTATGAAAATTAATAATAACCTAAAATTTATTTCTAATAAATCATAGAAGACGATGAAAGGAGCATAATGAAATCAAATAAAATAGGAAAAAAATAAAATTAAAAAAATATATAAAAATATAAAGATAAATAAATAAAAATAACTAAATTTAAATAAAATAAAAAATAATAATATGGACACTTTTACCAAAGTCTAAAGAAAGATTATTATAAGGGGAATAAAAATTAATAGAAGAAGAGATAAGAGATAAAGAATATATTAGAGAGAAAGAACAAATAAGGGAGGACAACAAAGAAAAAATGAATCGAGAAGAAATAAATTAGATGATAATGTTGGAATGCAGTTTTTGTTGATTTTTCACCCATTATCCTTGTTAAGATTATTGACCTCTTTTCCAATTTCTATGACTTATTTTAACTTTCTATGATGATAATGATTAATTTTTTATAGGACAATATATTCTTCAAGACATATTTGGTGTTTAGTATTCATAGAATGTTTGGCAAGAACTGAGGAATGAAAGTGATTTTTCCTAATGTTGGTAGTGTGCTCTTGAATCCTAAGCTTAATGAAACAACTAGTTTCCCCTAGATAATGTTTTAGTGCATCTAAAGCACTAAAAGAGGGAGTATCATTAAGGGACCATAGGAAGTAGTGAATGGTTCTCCATTTTTGTTGTGTGAGTCTTAGTGGCCATACTTGCTATGTATTAAGCCCAAACTTAGAGCTTGAGAGCTGGCATCCTTGTTTCCCAATCAGTGAAGGATATTCGCCATCATTCTCTACCATGAATTGACCCTTTGGAGTATACCCTAGGTAGAGCATTAGGAAATTAGGCATCATATATTTGTCAAGGGTAGTTGCAAGAAATTTGTAGTGTAGTTATGGTTATGGTTAGGTGGAGAATGGTTGTCCCTTCTTCAATTTCCAACAAAAGTATGTGGAATAGATAATTTGATCTTCCTTATTTGTCTATGAAATGTTAAATTTGTTCATTGATTTGTGTAAATAGAAGGTTGAAGGTCACTATAATGTTATACTGAATTTTTATAGTGAATTAAGAAATTGACCCAACATGCTTAAATGTTTATTTACATCCCATTTCATGACTTTGAATGTTGTATTCAGTGGAAGCTTGATGCCTATGTCATTTATAATTTCATCTATGTTGTATGTTCTCAAAGTGGAGATGTAGCCTTTCTTGTAATGACTACACACTCTTAAATGGTTCATGAATGCGACCAATTTAATATGTAACACATACTATATGGGCACAATAACCCTATGTTCTTGTTGTGGAAATTTGGTTTGGTTAAAGACAAGAAATTGTTGTTGGCATTGGAAATATATGAGAAACCCAAAATAAATTAGGAAATTTCTCTAAGTTTTTTGAAAGTCTGGATTTTGGGAGGGTCTCAAACTTATCCCTTATTCACATGGACCAAGGGTAGCTAGGATCAGAAAATATCTTGTAAAATGGATTATCAACATATTGGACCCTAGATCAATTCATTGAATGATCTATGGAGAAATCTCTAAGGCGTTGTGACTCGAGTGATGGAATATCACTTGATGGCCTTATTCGCATCCACCAGAGCGATTAGTTAATAGCTTGGGATATCGAAGTATCAAGCACTGAGAGGTTTTGAAAGGTTACATCAACATGACATCACAATCAGTGATATGGAAATGGCACATGGATGACATGTATAACATAGATACATATTTTTTGTTATAAATTCAACTCATACGAAAATGAGTGACATGCAACATAGATCAGGAGTTCCATGTGGTAGTGGACACATTGTCACATGGCATGTTTCAAGTGGCCACGTGTTAGAAATTTCAGTCATCACCATATGGTAAGTTGTGATTGCTTGGTGGAGTGATGTGGAAAGCTTAATGTAACACTAAGTTATTAAACCCTCAATACTTTTCATGTGTTCCTTATTATAAATTTTTTCTGAGGTGTTCATATCCTACGCCAAAATAAAACCATATTTACATACTAAAAAATCAATTAGGTAGGCTCATATCAACATATTGATGGATTAGAAAGCCATTACTATATCGACATATCGATGTTTTCCTATATCGATCCATTTCAAACATCAACATATCAATAGTGTAGGTAACTATTCTATCAGACTATCAAATCATACTGGCTCTATACAAGCGAGGTGTAAATTTCACTATATCAACTATCAAAACCATGGGAGTTGTAAATTGTGCAACATATGGAATCCCCTAATATGGTGAGGCCTAATATTCCATGTGACCCTAGACACGTCAACTAGCATGGACCAACATGTGGTCATGGAATCCATGTGGTATCCATGTGAGCATACATTTAATGATGATGTTCTAAATAGGGAGAAAAGTTTTAGAAGAGGCACAAATTTGTACTTGTAGATTAGAAAGAGACAAATTTTATATCATTAGAATGCTCTCAACGAGTAGAAGATGATGTTGGTATCATTGTGATTTGACTTAATGAAAGAAACAAATATTTTACATAACCCCATCTCCATAATGTACCCTAAAGGTCGAGTCTAACTATACCCCATGACCCTAATATGACACTAGGGGGTTGTGTGTATTACACAATCATTCACATGTATTGAAATTTCCCAATTTTATGTTCCCTTATTATAGTCTAAATGCATGATTTTGGTCACTTTTTTTATGTTCATTTCCATGATATAGTTCCTTTTCCTAGAATTTTGTCTTTACCTTCATTTGTTATGTGCTTACCTCTAGTAGACTCTTTTATAAGTAACCCATTAACTGGGCCATTCCTTTCCCAGTTGAACCTATTTTGGTCATTGTACACTAGTTGGCTCTTTAGTTAGCTAGAGAGCCTTGCTTAGGTCTCTAGACATCCCTAATACATTAGGTCAAACTCTTTGCGAATTTTACTTACCTTGAGAGGTATTAATGCACACTCTAAATTATTTCCTTTTATATCTATTTCATGTTTGTGTCTTATAATTTGCATTTACCTAAAATACTTATTTAAGATTATTTTACCATGAGTTATCCATTTTTTCAACTTGTCCCTTGTATTACATAGGATCATAACCTATAAGATGAAAATCACAAAGATAATACTCCTCCAACAACAAGTGAAGCAACTAAATATTCCACTCAAACATTCCCAAAATTATTTATTTCTCCCCTTTCCTCATCATAAGAAGTCTCTAATCTCTCTTTCTTAGATACAAAAGTTTGTTGTATATCTAGCTCAATTTCACTCTAACAATATCCTTCCACATTTCACAATCTCAGGCTTGTTTGATCTATTGTCTTAATCAACCCTCCACATATTAGAGGCCACTATAATAATATCCTCTTCATTAGATTCAATATTCCTTCTTTTTATTAGTATATTGGATCATGATGTTTATGGATTTTTCCCTAGTTGTAATTTGATGGCCCTCTTCAACTCTATCTTAAAAGAGGCTTCAAGATAGCCCATGAGTGAGGGCATGACCTTATCAAATGATGGAAATTAGGACATACATATGGTAACACCTTGGTTTTTATTTTTGGAAGGTATTAGATTAGATTCTATATAAATTGTGAAAGTATAATTTTATTTAACTTTTTTTAAATTAAGGATTTGTATTAATCAAAAATCACATATACATTTTTTTCCATATTTCTCTCTTAGTATGTGGACTTCCTCATGATACTACTTAAAATAAAACCATGTTTGGTTAACCCATACAATACCAAACAATAAGAGCCCATACCCAGTTATACCCCATGGCCAACACTTAACCCATTGTCGAACAACAAAACTAGTAAAAAGACCAGCCAAGTGAATAACATCACAAATTCCATAGCCAATACCTAAGAAACCACCACATTAAGCCCAATATCATTTCTTACAAAAAAAAGACTAAGGCCATCAAAAAGACAAAGACTCTATTGACCGAGCCAATTACCAACATAAGAATTCATATTCAATCAACTGGAACTCTAATAATTTTCTAAAGAGTAAATTGTATCCGTAAACTTCGCACGTAACCCCAAAGGATCCACCAAATCTTTGTTATCAGACTCATAAGAATTATGACCCTCCACATGCGTTGGGCGAGAATCAATTTTTATCCAAACCTAATCTCTGATTTCTAAGCATCCTTTTGGTGTCTTCCAAGGTGACAAAGACATTGCACCACTCTACCTACTTATCTTTCAAGACCAAACCCAACAAATTTTTTCCAGTGCAAAGATATCAAATTTAGGTATTGTTTCTTCCTGCCCCTGGTCTACCTAGGGTCAGGAACCCATGTCAACATATCCTTTAGGATTTTAAAATTGGAATGGGATTGTCGCTCAACCCCTGCTTGAATCTCTAATTTATAAATTTATTTCCTCGTCTTTGGCAAGACACCATTGAAGTAGGTGGCGGTCCAATCATGAGAAAAGAGTCTCACCCCCCATCTACCCATGTGGAGCACTACCACCCACCCCCATATGCAATGTATTCCCCATCTTGGTGGCATAGCTAAAACAAATGAAGCACACCTAGAGCACCCATTGTAAATTCTTGAACCTGTAAATAAGCAAGAAAAAAAACTTGATGCACCCACTACAAGATCAGGCTTCATCATCCTTGTAGCTCAAAATACAAGCCTCAGACTCAACTGGGGTATCAAACAAAGTTACCAAATTAACAAAAACTATAACCTCAAAATGAGAACTCCAACCCAAAATACCTCTATTTTTGCGCAAAAAACATGAAAAAACATGGAAAACGAAAAATGATGATGTTTTCTCAACATTTTTTTTCTTTTTTTCTTTTTGGTTAAAATTTCAACATTTTTTAAGCAACAATATTAAAAAACAAAATATATATGTAATAAACATGAAAAACACTCCGAAAAATGAAAAGCATTGACGTCACATCAACATTTTTTTTAGGGTTAAAATTCCATTTTATTTTAATAATGGCATTAAAAGTTTTTTTTTGTGCAATAAACATGAAAAACACCCTGAAAAGTGTTGATGTTGCATCAACATTTTTGTTGTTGTTGAAATTCTAACATTTTTTAACAATGGCATTAAAATAAACTTTCATGACTTTAAAAAACCTTAAAAGTCTAATAGTTTTCAAAGATAACGTTAAAAATGAAATATCATGGCTCCAATTAACCTAAAAATTTCAACAATTTTCAACCATGGCATTAAAGATAAATATCATGACTTTGAAAACCTTAAAATTTTGACATTTTTGAACAATAACATTAAAGATAAATATCACGATTTTGAAAAACCTTACAATTTTGACATTTTTTAGTCATGGAATTAAAACCAAATAACATGACTAAAAAAAACTTAAAAAATGAATACCTAAATCAAAGAGTCGTTGTACCAAAAGAAAAAAAAATAAGTGCTAAAAGTATAGCTCTTTTAATATCTTAACCTAATACAAGTTGACACATTGTAATGAAAATCTAAAAATCAACCATAAAAGTGATAGGGAGTGGGAGATCATTTCACCCATTGCAATGAAAACTTAAAAATTAATCGTGAAATTATCACGTACTGAGAGCAGACTTATTCATTGTAACGAAAACTTAAAAGTCAACTATTGAATTGACACATAGTGGGTTAGGTTGTTAGTTGAGAATCCACATAGCCCCTCAACCAAAAGACAAAAAAAAAAGATAGATAAATAAATAAATATGAAACAAATCGAAAAAAAATAAATGAAAATTAAAGAGAAGCCAAAAAAAGAGTTAAAAGTAAAACTATACTAAGAAAACAATAAAAAATTAAATGAAAAAAATAAAAAATAAAAAAACTAAAAAAAACCTTCAAACTATATATATAGAGATAAAAGACTTGTAAAAAGAACCAAAAATAACTCATAAAACAAACTCAAACCTATAAATATTTCTGAAGGAACATTGGATGAGGCACTGAGATTGATTTCATCCTTTGACTCTTTTGCATGCAAACACATTTTCAGGGAGCGGAATAGACAACCTTTCCAAAGAAGCAGCGAACAGGGATCTGGAAATCTGGATGATCCGCGAACAGCGAGATGGAGAGCACTATCAATACTACCACTGGCCTTTCATGGATATCACTGTTTAATTTTCTGTTGATTATGGTTAAAATCATATGTATATATTTATGGTCTGATAGACTTTTCAGTTTTTATATATAGTCAATTCCCTTACAGTATATTAGTCATTGTTACCTCCCTCCCTGGAACAAAGGTAACAATTTTTTGAAAATGAAAAACAAGTCTCTGTTATGTTCTGGAATATGCTCACATACATCTACAAAATGTAATTTCTTTTTACTAATGAAATTAGGATTTTTCCTAGAGAAAAAAAAAAACACAAAAAAAAAATTTGAAAGAAAAAAAAAAAAAAAAAAAAAAACTAAGTAAAATAAATGAAAAACCAAAAAAAATTAATAGATAAAATTTGAAATTGAAATTAAAATAATTTAAAAACAAAACAAACATATATAACCCTCCCATCAATTCTCATAATTAAAACGGCAACTTGCCAACAAGCATCTTGTCCATTTAGGTTGTCAACTCGCCCATCGATTCTTAAATCGACAACCTGCCAACAAGCATCTTCTCCATTCACTGACCCCTTTATTTATTTTTCACTTTTTATTTTTATATTTTATAATTTTTTTAACATTTTTTTATTTTTTTATTATTCTTTATTATTTTCCAAATTAGTTCACATTTTTTTTAATTGGTTTATTTTTTATATATTTGTTTTATTTTATTTTTTAATTTAATTTTTTTATATGTTTTTTTTTTTTTTTTTTTTTTATTTTTTCACTTTCATAAATTTTTATAATTTCCTTATTTCAATATTTTTAAGAAAGTTTTAATTTCCTATTCCAATAATGTTTTAATTTTGTTTTGTTTTGCTATTTTTTTAAAATGTTTTATTTTAATTTTTTTTTTTTGCTATTTTTTTTTCCAATTTATTACTTATTTTATTTATTTACTGGTGAATCATTAATTTAAAAAAAAAACATCAAATGTTAGGACTTGTGGACATCAAATTCATAAAAACTGTTATTTTTTCAATTTGTGCAGTTTTTCTATAAAAATATTTTATTTGAAATGTTCATTTTAGTAGTAAGGGCTGAAAATGTTTTGTTTTTTAATTATATAAGTATGAAAAATATATATATATATATATATATATATTTTTGGTCAAATGTTTAAAAGTATTATTTTTTTAGTAATAATTATTTTATGTTTATTGAAGTATTAATTAACATGACATAAATATATAAAAATAAATAAAACTTCAAATATTATTTTTAATATTTTTTTAAACTTTGCAAAAAAAAAAAATTATTACAAAAAATCATTGTAAGGAAAAACTGAAAACACAAACATGAAAAACCATTAAAAAACAAACATCTCAAGAAGAAGAAAGAATGGAAGAAGAAGAAGACAACTTCAAAAATGGTTAAATAACCAGTAATTAGAAAAGTGCATACTTAAAACTATTAAATTTTTTTATCCATACTTAATACATAAGAAAATTTATTAAAGTGAAATGCTTTTCAAAATCGGCATAAAAATCATTAACATTTGAAAAATAATTGTCTATACTTAATACATAAGAAAATTTAAAGTGTCAAAAATATGCCGAAAAAAAAAGAAGATTAATGTTATGTTAGTGTTTTTCTAAATCGGTATGAAAATCATGATTTTTTGTGACCTCTAAAAAGGCGATAACTTGGTACAATTCACATTAGGTTAGTAACTTTGTTAGCTATGTATACAATAGAGGTTGGAACACCCTCAATGGACGACCCACTCCCCAAAACCATGAAACAATAGAACAAACTCAAATAAAACACAAAATCCGAGAAGCTTGAGATGGACAAACAATCACGACAACAAATCCCTGAGAACCCAACCAACTAGTTAATGAAATTCACACAACGACATCCCAAATATTTCATCAAGACCATAAACTCATACTCAAACATTAACATAAATAAGAGATCGTGGAGCCGATTGTGCATCCTGGCTACTAAGGACCCATGATCCCTTTCAATAGACAGAGACTGGAGATCAAAACACAGATGCACTAACCCTAACAACTCAAGTTTGGGTAACAACTTGAAAAGAAAAAAAAACAGGCATTAAAGGAAACTAACCTAAAATTTCACGTTGTAATAAGAAATTCGCATCCTTACCAGTCCTCCATGAATCTTGGTACCAGGTGACCATGCATAGACCCATTTGCCAGGGAAACTTTGTTGCATCCTCCAATTCCCCCTTAAAACGGGAAATTCACATCTTACAACTTCAATTACGGACTCACACTAGGACCCAAAGCACTCCACTATCGAAACTAGAAAAAAGAACATGCGACAAGAGGTTGAAGACCATCCCTTTCTTACACTCAAACCACCAAAATTATATTCTAGATCCATCATGAGATATGCAATAAATAGAAATTTCCAACTATAGTTTTGTATGCACATGCATGTGAGGGAAGTCCATGCCCCACCTAGCTTAAATTCATCTCACGTTTGGGGGGGTTGGCAGGCACTTCCTCCAAAGCCCCCATATCGTCCACAATTACACCCCCATGGGGGTAATTGTGAATGTGTAATTATAATGATGATTTTGTGTCCATTTATATTAAATAAATTACCATGTAATGTAAATGTTGTAAACATGTCTTTAATGAATTCCTAATATAGAGCTCAAGGCCAAATCCCAAATAAAGAATGATTAGGCATATATATGTTTTCATGTATTTTCCATGCACCACGTGTTAAGGTTACCATAATGAATTCTTATGTTACATAAAATGATTACGCTAGAACATAGTGTATAATGGTCCAAGATTGCTACAAGGACCAAAGCAGAGCTATAATCCATAAGAGGGAAGAATGAAAGGGGCCCCACGATAGGGAAAACCTATTCTTGAGAGTCATCTAAAGAAATCATATATTTTATATGAGATGCCACATTTGACCTAAACAAAAAATCAAAAATATATGGAGAAGTAGGTGAAGGAAAGTTTACTCAAATAAATTTAACTAACATTAGAGTTCAATTTAACTAATATTAGGAGAAATCTAGTAAAATAACTAAAATCATTTTGAAATTTGTGAAAATGACACATTCCTTTCTACTCCTCTATTTGTTGATAGTCATTATCTCCATTATGCTCTAAATTTTCCATGTTATGTCTTCCATGATATTTCTCACTCTAAATATAAAAACTCACTAAAAAAACATTATCATCAAGGAACTCTTGTAAGGGAAATTGGTGGCTATAGTTGAATGTGGAGGTTAAGAAAATCAAGACCCATTACCCACAATATATTGGGACTTACTAACCTCTTTGGAGCCAAAACATTTATAATTCAAGCATTCCCAAAAGGTAATCAAAGCTAGATTCCTTCTTCTTGTAGTACACCATAATTTGGTTGTGATTCATGAGGAATGATATAGAAGAGAAAGGAAAGGCCCAAGATCTATTATATATAGCAGTTAAAATATAGTTTCATCATTGATTGATCACTAGATTATGCTCTTAAAGTGCGTTGTAGGAAGATTATTGTCTAAGACGTGATAACAATGACATTCACTAAGTGAGGTATAAGCCTATAGCTAGTTTATTTTCTCCATTTTCCACATAACATAGCTTTGAAGTGGAATTTGCACCAAAAATGTATGGATAAGTAACAAGTGACTCTTACATAACTAGTTTCTTTGAATAATTTCTTCAAAATAAAATTGTTCAAGGTTGTTTTTGCAACCGTATAATTTAATTCTTTCAATTTTTTAAATGACGTCACTATGATGGATTTTATATTGTGTTATGTTCCATGAGTTCTATTGTAATTACCCCTCCACATTTAACAAATTTCACCAGCCTGCCAGGTGAAACATGAAATGGAGATCTACTATGACATGACCTGACCTCCTAGGTCCCATTAAGGAAGTGGGACCAACAACTGACAACAATTGACCTTTCACAACAACTTACAGGTGCTACAGGACACCTAGGAGCCAAACAACCACTTCCAATGCCCAAACCTTGAGCTAGAATTCCTTTTTAGTGACCTAGGCTCCCAACAGCATGCATGACAAGGCATCCATGTAGTTGAGGGCCTCCAACCACATGCATAAGCCTATCAAGTAGCGTTGTGACCTAAAATCTCTGATTCAGAGGGTGTGGTCCTGGATTCTAAGCCTAATTTCCAAGTCAGCATCCATATCACTGTCCAAAATTCAATGTGACTTTCCAAAATGATAAATAACATCAAGACAAATCCATTCATACAAAACTTGATAAAAAAACTTAAGCTAACTAGGCCTAACCATGACATTCATTTCGTCAACCATATTGAGAACATGTAATCTACAGGTTATGAATGCATATATGAACATAGGGGTCTAATACTTATCTGAGAATCATCAAGAAGGTATAATTCCCTCTCAAAATAGTTGCAATAACATCTATTAGCTCATGCATTCAATAACCATTCATCAACTAATCAAAACATGTCAAGTTCCATAACTAGAACTTGTTATGAAATCATGCTAATAACCAACATATAACCAGAATAATAACCATGATAGAACAACCCTCAAATCCACATAATAATAAGTACAAATACTCATGAAATACAAGAGGAAAAGATCTCTTATTAACATATGCAAAAACCAACCAAGTTAGGGACTTCCATGTACCACCCAACCATAGATTGAGTTGAAACAAATATTTCTTCTAGCCAATCACCCCCATGCCATATTCCAAGAATATGTGGGACTCAAGACAAAAACAACCAGTGCTCCTTGGAGACAAAACCACCTCCTCAGGCTTGATCGCAATCCCACAAAAACCAATCAAGGAATTCTTAGGCCCAAACAAGCACATAAACAACTAGGCTTTACTGCAATCCTGCCAAAACTAGTCAAGGGATCACTAGGCCCAAACCAAACACATAAACGACCAGGATTTACTGCAATATCACCAAAACCAGTCAAGGTATCACTAGGCCCTAAACAAGCTTGGATGCTTCAGTATTTCTTCACCAGTACCTTGAGGATTTTTCTTGTCTCCACCCTTAGGCTTTACTGCAATCCTGCAAAAATCGATAAAGGGATTCCTAGGCCCTTGGGATTTTTTCTTGAGACCACCTCACTTGCTTCCAAAACCATCCGAAAATCCAAATCTCCACCAAATAAAAGAACCCCATCACACCATGGTTATCTGAAAATGGAAAGTCAAGGTTGAAACCAATGTCACACTCAGTAAAACCCATGAAAATGACAACAAAAGAACCAAATACACACATGCATGTACCATGCATTTGAAAACTAGCTAGGTAATTGAACATACAACCTGTTACCTACAAGTATTCTTATTGAAACTACTTGGTACAACTTTTCCTTTCTCCTCCCTTACTTTCCTTGTCCTTCCTTTGCTTTCTTTCCTCAATGTTAGAGTGTGCCAATAATGCTCTAAGTGTGCAATAGTATGAGAGAATAGAGAGAACTTAAACCTAAAACTGATGAAAGGTTTTGAACTGATCTTTGGAAGCCTTTTCATCATTGAGGTCTCTATTTTCTTCAATTTCCACTATATTTCCTTTAATTTCCTTTTCATGTAAACCTGTGACCTTTTGATCTCCCTTTTCTCTTATTTTCGTTTATTTCCATAAATAAAATGACAATTTATGCCTCTTTGCCTTTTCAAATCCTTTTCTAATTCCTTTTATAATTTCCATTAGCCATAATAAACCAAAAAGAACACCCACTAGGATGTCTTGCCAAAAATTCAGCTTGGAATATGTGTCCGATGACCTTGGTCTTATTTTTCCTTTATTAACTTTGTTACATGAAATTTTAACTCAGGGTTATTATAGACCCCTCCCCCTTAGGGGAAACCCATCCTCGATGTTCAATGAAACCTATGACCAGCAGGACCGCTAAAAACCAAAACATACTTCCCATGGAGATTTATAACTTAGCTCAATGCAACATTACAATGAACCTACTGAAAATAAAAACCAACATGATAAACATAAAAACATGACAACCATACCACTTATTGGATCTTTATTACACAACACATTGTGGTATTTACAATAGCAACCATACATTCATGTGTACATATACCAAAACTCCCTTGCTTCAACCAATAAACAAGGAGGATACATAGCCTGCATCTGATCAACCATATCCCATGTAGCTTTGTCAAGACAAAAGTGCTTCCACTACACTTTAAGTTGCTCGATTTCTCTATTTTGGAGCATGAGTTGTTTTCATTGCAAAATACACTCAGGTTTCGGCTGAAATTCTCCGTCTAGCTCCACCTACAATATAAACCACCCAATCACATGCAACATCTTTCATATATCTTTTAAGAAATGAAACATGGAAAAAATCATGGACATTCATTGTGAGTGGCAATGTAATTGTGTAAGACACTGGTCAAATCCTCTCAAGGATCCTGAAAGGCCTGCAATATTGAGGTGCCAACTTGGCACATGATCCAATCCTCAAGGAGCTCTACTTGGGCTTGATGTGAAAATACACATGCTCCCGAACCTGAAACTCCTTAAATACCCTGCGTTGATCTGCATAACTAAGTTGTCTATGTTTTGTTGCATTTATATACTTCTCGATAACCTACATTTCATGTTCCATTTCTGCCAGTATGTCTAGTCCAATCAATACCTTGTTCACTAGATCACTCCAGTTGATGGGAGTATTACAACTCTGCGCATAAAGTGTCTCAAATGGACTCATCCTCAGTGACTATTGATACCCATTATTGTAAGAAAACTCAACAAATGGAAGATGCTCTTCCCACTTCCAATGTTGATGCATAACATACATTCTTAACATGTCTTCTAGAATCCTATTAACGCTCTCTTTTTTTCCATCTATCTTCTTTTATAAGTTGTACAGAGGCAAAATTTGTATCCAAACCTGCAAATATCTCCTTCCAAAACCTGGAGTGAACTTGGCATCTATTTCTAACACAATCTTCTTAGGAATACCATATAAGTCACTATCTCTCTAATGAAAACCTAAGCTATATCACTAGCTAAATAAGTAGAATTAACCACTATGAAGTGAGCTAACTTATTCAACTTGTCAACCAAAACCATAATGGAATCATGTTGTCTAGATGTCCTCAAAAGACCTGTAATGAAATCCATGGAAATGACCTCCTATTTTCATTCTGAGATCAGGAATAGGTTGTAGTAAACCACTTGGATTCTTACATTTTTCTTTTATCTATTGAGAATCCAAACACTTGGTGACAAACTTAGCTACCTCTTTCTTTAAATTTGGCTAGTAGTGAAACTTCTTAACCACTGTCAATGTCTTCTAATATCCCAGATGACCTGAATACGAATTAACATGAAATTCCCTCAAGATAAGCATCTTCAGCTCATTTTTGTCTGGCACATAGATCATGTCTCTAAATCTAACCAAACCATCTATCGCGAGATGATACTCCACATCTTGTTCTCTTGTAACCTATTGTTGTAACCTGTGTTTAAGCTTCATGTACCTGTCATCCTATTATCTTGCACGTAAGATCTGATCTTGTAAATCTATCCCATATGTACTCATAACTACTATATGATTCACCTACACTCTCCCGCTAAGAGCATCTGCAACCTTGTTCTCCTTTTCCTTTATGTACTTTATATAGAAGTCAAAATCACTGAACATGGCCAACCACCTCAATTTTCTTGCATTAAGATTCATTTGGTCAAACAAGTACCTCAATCCACTATGATCACTCATCAAGACAAACCTCCTACCAAGAAGATAGTGCCTCCACATATTCAATGTATGAATGATCACTGCTAACTCAAGATCATGCATCACATAGCTCTGCTCATCCTCATTCAGTTTCCTTGACTCATAGCATACCACCTATCCCTCTTACATTTGGACTCCACCAAGTCCTCTCTTACAAGCATATGTACATACCACAAACTCTTTATCTAGATATGCAATCTTTAGAAATAGATCATTTCTAAGCAACTGATTCAATTGCTCAAAAATAGTTGCACATTCCTCTGCCCATTCAAATTTATTTCCTTTTCTCTACAATGATGTGATATGATAGGAAATCTATGAGAATTTCTTGATGAACCTTCAGTAATAACCTGTTAACCCCATGAATGATCTAGCCTCATCCACATTCCTAGGAGTTTCCCATTCCATGATAGCTCTTATCCTTTTTAGATCCAATTCTATTCTTTCTTTGGAAGCAACATGTCCCAAGTAATGTACCTTTGTCTAAAAGAAACTAAATTTACTAAATTTGACATACAACTGATTCTCTCTTACAAATCTCAATATTTTTGCAATGCATTTGGCATGCTCTTCCTCATTCTTAGAATATATCATCAACGAATACAATCACAAAACTGTCTAGAAAAGGATGCAAAAAACTATTCATCAAGCACATGAAAGTAGATGGAGAATTAGTCAAACCAAAAGGAACTACAACAAACTCATAATTCCAATACCTGGTCTGGAAAACAACCTTGTAGATGTCCTCTTCTTTGATGCATACACGATGATATCATAATCTCAAATCAATCTTAGAGAACATTTTTGCTCCTTTCAACTCCTCAAAAAAGTCACCAATCCTTGATAAAGGCATGGGGGCTTCACCAGGGGAGAAATACCATACCATGTGCATTCATATTGGGGGATATATATTGAGGAAAAAATGACAATATTTTGAGCATATAATAGGGGGTAAAGGATTTTTATATTGGAAAGTATAAAGAGTGGAGCTCAAAGTTAATGAACAAATATAAAGGGGTATAAAAAATGTTAATGAAAAAATGGATACCTACAATATGTAGTGAAAGTAGGGGTTTTTTAAATTGGGAAGTTGTATTGGGTTCATATTGGTAGGGGGTTAAATAATGTGATTTATAGAGGTATTTTCCAATGTGTAGTCAAATTAAGGGTATTTTTTAGTATTCTGCAAATGCACATGCTATGTCAGAGGTCCATTGAATGAAGCCCCCATGGGAAAAGGGTACCTATTCTTAATCATCACCTTATTCAACTGCCTATAATCAATGCATAACTTGAGAGTACCATCCTTCTTCTTCACAAATGATACTAGTGCACCCCAAGGCGATACACTTGGCCTAATGTTTCCCTTGTAAATAATTTCCTTCAACTGCAACTTCAATTCCAATAGATCTAGAATGCTCATCCTGTAAGTTGCTTTCGATGTTGGTGTTTCTCTTGGAACCAAATTAATGGAAAAGTCCACTCCCCTATGAGGAAACAATTTTGACATATCCGCTGGAAATACATCCTGAAACTGCTACAAAATTGGGTACCTCTTCAAGACTTTTGCATCCTCAACATCCTTACCTTTATCACTGGAAATATGCATTGCAAAAAATGCACATCCTTTCCTACGACTGCACTTTTCCTACATAGTTGTAACCATTCTAATGGATGCCACCTTCTTCTTACCCTGCAAGATTCTTTGTTCTCCATTGTCATCCAAACACTCAATAGCCTTCTCATAACAATCCAACTTAGTCCTGTGATAATACAAACAATCCATACCCAGAAGCATATTGTATGAACCCAATGGAAGCACATTCACGTGTGCTAATGTAGGCATACCATTCATCTCAAATTCACAAGCTCTTACCCAAAGATGAACTCTTTTCTTAGTACCTATAGCCAACTACACCACCCAAGACTTTATGTGCACTTATTTTCTCAAACCACAATTATCCACCAGGTGAGGGTTATCATAACTATAATTAGATCTAGGTTCAATCGAAATAGAAGAAACTCAATCACAAAGATTACCTTCCAGCTCAATAATAGATGTTTGGTGATCTACCCGCCTGTTATCCAATGCTACATAGATCCGAGGAATGCTCTACCCAACATTCCCAATTGACTGCACCTCCTGAGAACTCTAAATATGAGGCCTGCCATCCTGATATGATGGAAAGTCCTTCTTGAGATGCTCCTTTCCACCTATAGAACATTGCAATTGTCTCCTATCATCACCCTTATTCTACTACTCTCCAAGCTGAGATCCATGTCCATTCTCAACTGCATTAAACTTATTGTAAGGAGCAGCATTCTCTTTCCCACCTGCATCCTGAGGTGTTGTTCACTTGAGTGGCAATTTACCTTTAGCTTTTCCGTTCCCTTTCCAACCCTGCTTAGATTTGGCCTTACACTTCAATTGCTCATAACAATGTTTCAACTTTCTAATGACTTCTTCCAATGACGAGGCTCATGATATTCAATCCGATCCTTAAATGTTAATGGGAATCCACTGATAAATCTCTAAAATTCGGTTTCTTCATCCTTAAGATAGGAAACATACCTCAACAACTCCAGAAAATTAGTCATGTATTCCTCATCTTTCATCGATCCCATATTCAATTCATAGAACTCGTTTGATTTATTGTCATAGTACCTCTCTAACAAATACTTCTTCCTGAAGAGTCTCCTAAATTCATTCCAACTCAATTACTATGTCTAAATGTCTCTGACACGCTTCACATCTTCCCACCGGATGCCTACTCTCCCTTTCAGAATACAAATATCTATCTTGGCCTTCACATTCTCTATATAGTCATGCAACTCAAAGAATTTCTTCATTCGAAGTAACCATTTCTTTGCATATTCTGATTTCTTCATCTCTCCATCAAATGTAGGTGGTTTTGACAATGTTGGACCTGCCAACATTCAAAGGGGTCTCCTCGATATGTGGTCCCAATTAGACCTCACACCATTTGGGATAGGATCCCCATCTGGAATAGGGCCCAGTTACCATTTTCTTAAAGGTTTTCCTTGGCTCTAAGTGTCGGCAAGAGTGAGGAATGCACATGTGCCTTTGAAAAGCAAGTGAGTGTGTTTGGTGAGTGTTTGGTAGTAGGTGTGTCAAGGTTCTTCTACTACGAAGGGGACAAGAAAGTTAGAATCTAAGAGAGAGGTAATAGTACCATCCTAGTAGAGACATGCACAAATAGGAAGATTCATCTAACATCCAGTGGAAAAGTCCACAAAGATGCAAAAATCATTACAACTATTACAGCACATTATCAATATGATAAGAACTAAAATAACCAAAATAGATCAACTACTTTAGTATAGGTGAAAACAAAAATAAATCATAAACATTCATAGAATAGCCTTACAAATATTCATAATCCATGCATGAAGAACATTTTGGCCATTAGGCTTCATATATTAAGGAAAATTCCTAGGACACATGTATGCAAGGAACACCACAAGCTCTAATAGTGGAGCGTTGGAGCCACCACTTTCTCCCCAAAAGAATTGGCTTATCTCTCCGATGCCTTATGGGAGGATCCAAGGTGAAAATCCATTTTCTTGTACAATAAGGGTGTATATATAACCAATGGGGTGATCTTTCACCTCCCTTGTCACTCTTTAACTACCCTCATGATTGTTTGACTTCCCTATGACTTTTCAACTATTACACGACTCTTCATATTTTTTACATGTCCTTTGGAATTCCAATTTACAATACATTTTCGAATAACAATTTACATAATCCACAAAAAATGGCGTGGCATATGATGACTCATGACATGACATGACATGACACTAATGACATGGCCTAGATGATGACATGGAAATGTCAAGTAATTCTTGTTGCTTCTTGCTATGTTTCTTCTTGAGAATGATCTCTTTTCCACATCCATATGGCTTAGAGATGAGGAGTCTTTAATGTTATCAAGTCTTCAACTGTGGTTGCAAATTGATGTCCCTTTGCATCCTCTTGATTGATCAACTTGCATCTTCAACTACAGAGGTGTCTTCTAGCATGTTCTCCTTCTTCATATCCTTCTTCATCATCCTATCATAGCGTGATAGAGTTCTTGTATCCACAATTCACTCATGAAAAGATGATATCAATCTGAGAAACCCATAGTCTAAGATGTTGCATGATGATCCACTGACTAAGCTTGAACTAGGTGGCAAACTGAGGAAGAGGCTCAGTGACTACACAATTTCATAGCTTAGGTAGTCAAGGGTCATTTATGAGCCTTGATACTACGTAATACGCAATTTGGGTTGCACTGGACTTGATGGTTGCACATTTGGGGAGTTCATGGAGCTAGGTTGAGGGCTTGATGACTAAAGTTTCCCACTGTAGAGTGATGGGAGGACAGGGAGGCTAGGTTATTATGGAATTGTGTAGTTCGAGAGCTCAAGGGCTGGGCTTGAGGATTGAGACTATGTAGTCTGTATTTTATGCTTGGTTGGAGGGAAGGATTGTGTTGTTTTGGAGTTAAAATACTGGGCTTGAGAACTTATATTATGTAATGTGTAGCTCTGGGAGGTAGGAATTACACATTGCCAATTCCAAGAGGTAGGGTTGCTGCTTGAGGGTTGAGACTACATAATTCACTATTCAAGAAAGCTAGATGAGGCTAGGTTGCACAATCGGGATGTTTTCCAAATTTGATTAAGTGTTGGAATCATGAAGTTGATGTGAATAGTTATAGGAATTGATTGTAATCACACACTTTGATCATTTGACAATACAACATAGATCATCTAGAACACATGAACAACATATTTCCCTTAATGCAAAAGCTTTGCGATGACTGTGACAACGCTTGTGCAATAGTACTTAAAACTTTGGAAATGAGTGTGACACTTGTTTACATCATAAGAACAACTTGCTTACACAAATATTACCACTTGAAACCATCAAAACTAACTTGTACGATGTGAAAAACTTGACATACGAAAATATGACACTTTGATTTTCTTGCAAAATGGACTAAAACACTTAGAGTGGACACATGAAATAAGTCTTAGTGCTTACGACGACAGTATGCAAGGTCAAAGTAGGCTCTGAAATTTGGGTGTAGGAAAAAATTTTGGAGGGTGTTGTAGCAGCGACAACACTTGGCGACACACTAGTAGAGTTCAAACTTCTCTCTCTATGTCAATTCTTTTGTGCAAGGTCTAGTTCTTTGAGGAGTATTGATTCATTGTAAAAATCATTTTGGTTTCCCCACTTACTCAATGAATAGACATAGTTCCCTTTGTCCCTTTTTGGTTGCACACAAACATAAGATCAACAATATCATAATGTTTAAAATCAAGAAAGAGTAGTATAGTTCGTGAGATTTATATTTTCAGAGTATAATTTTTCATCTCTGGTGTTGCTCTGCTACTAGCAAGCCTAGGAAGTACCCAGATAGAGTCACTACATGAATAAAAACATTGCTCCATTGTCAATGAGCCTGGATAGTACCCTGGTGGAGTTGCTTGCTTCACCTCTCTGTGCAGAAAGTCTTTCTCTTCTTTCACCTTTATTTATATATTTATATAGGATTGTGCATAGTTACTTATTCATTTAATGGGTGAGAGAGGGGTCCTGACTTGTTGAGAGAAGAAGAGGTTATTCCTTCAGAGAAGATTATAAATACCTCTAATTTAGGTTTGCTCGTTTAGATTTTTCCCCTTTTCGTCTTCTACTTAATTGGATAAGTGTGAAAACATGGAAACATAAAGAACAAAGTATGGACATAAGGTTTCCAGAATAGACACGGGTATCATCGTTCAACACATAACTCTCCTTATGAAAGTATCTTATTTTCCATCAAAACATCACCAAAAGACGCAACCAAAACAAATAAGGAGGACCGAAGGTTAACCAAATGTTATAGTGTCACAAGACTCTTTTTGACTCATCCACACACAATGAAGCCATAAAACATGTTCACACATGAAGCTTATTGGCATAAATGAAAATTAAAACACAAGACCAAACAAGAAAACAAACTATTTACATAAGGTAGGGCATAGCCCTTGACCATCATTGAAAATATTATTTCAAATCTTGGCCATTAACAGGAAAAGAGTCAATATTCCCATCTAAATATTGAATATGATATGTGTGTCGACCAAGCCTTTCATTCATTGTGAACGATCTGATCCATAGGTATTGGAACTTAGTATGTTTTCATTTGTCTTCATGGGCTTTATCCCACTTCAAGGCTAGGTCAACCAAACTGAATTCATTTTTCCCTAGAGACTCCTTATCAAACCACCTCTTGAATAACTCTGGTGAAGAGAAAATTTCTCTTTAGTTTTATATCTTTCTTCCTATAGCTTACGAATGGTATCTATCCTACTCTTAACCAATAAGCATCGCTTACCCTGGGATTCTTGTGAAATTTGAAGGGCAAGAAAATATATATTTGGGGGTAGGATGGATTGTTTTCCATACACCAGGAAGTAGGGAGATGTATTTAGAGAATCTTTAGGTGTGACTTAGTCAACCCATCAGAAATTCACCAAAGAAGAGTGTCAGTTCCTCTATTAAGAGAAAACGATCTTCTTAATGATGCGGATGAGATTCTTATTGGTAGACTTAGCAAGACCATTTCCTTGTGGATAGTAATTAGAAGAATTTTTTAATACAATACCATTTTCTAATGCAAGATCATATAATCTTAATGATGAAAAGTACGTTGCATTGCTAAAAACAAGTGAAGTTAGAACACCAAACCTCGAGATGATATTCTTCTTGAGGAAATTGATGACTTCCTGATCATTCACTTGCTTGAGTGGAACTGATTCTGTCCACCACGTGAAGTAATCTGTGGCACTGAGAATATTGCAGTGTTGCTTCCATGAGTGCAGAAAAATCTCACTGATGACATCTAGACCCAATTGTTAAAATGATTTTTCCACAACGATAGGCTACAAGAGGGAGGCTTATTTCTTTCCTCGGTCGCCACACTTCTGAAAGACCGATAACTTGCAGGCATATGTGTGAGAATATTTGAATAATGTGGGCCAATAAAATCCATCCTACTTGACTTTATGCACTATAATTTCACTCATGAAGTGTCCTCAAAATGGTCCATCATGGAGGTCATGCAACACTTTCTCTAAATCAAATGCTTCCAAGCATCTAAGCAATACTCCGTTATGGTGCTTTCTGAAAAGCACACCATGCACTAACTGGTAAGATAATGCTTTCAACCTGATTGCCCTATTTTTTCATGCGGATAAGTGAGAGGGAAACTTTCCATGCTTAAGATATTGGTGCACATCTGCATACCAAGAGTTTGAGATAGTAGTGGGGGTAGCTCGCTCAACATTATACATCTTGATTTCCTTCTCCCACCAGATGGATCATCTTTTGTTGCACCCACCGTTTCTATTGCTAATCGACATAGACCACGGCCCTTAATAGTGTAAAATGGTTTAAATTATAGATCATACTCCTGTAAACCAGTCATCCAATTAGCTTTTCTCTCGTCGAACTCTTGTCAAATAAACAACGATTTGATTTCTAGGTGTGACACAAAGATAATACAGTTATTTTTTGAAAGATAGAGCCGAAAGTACTTCACCGCCTTATAGATTGCATAAGCATGTTTTTCAGTGGTGGGATATTTGAGTTCAGGTCCTTGTATGCTAATGCTCATAAAAGATATTGACCTCTCACTCTTCTAATCATCCTTTTGTGTAAGCATGGGGGAAAGAGAAGTATCAGAAGCAAGGGTGTAGAGAAAACAATACTTGTTAAAATCTAGGTTGTACAAGGCCAATGATTTTGTGATAGCTTTATTAATATCAAAAAATGCATCCTTTTCCCTTTTGTCCCACTTGTAAATTGCATCCTTCCTGACCATCTCCTGTATAGGTTTCAAAATTTTGGTGTAATTGAAGATAAAATTGCAGAGAAATTTTATCTTCCCCAGGAAGGACTACATGTCTTTCTTATTCACTAGGAAGGAAATCTATGTAATCACCCTGATCCTTTCAGGGTCAAGTTCAATCCCTCTTTTCACTATGATATGGCCCAAGATGTTTCCCTTGGACACTGCAAAAATGATCTTCTTAGGATTAAGAAATATTCTGTATTTTCGACATCGCTCAAATATTTTCTTCAGGTCGTGTAGGTGGTCAGATATTTTCTTTGAAAACACCGTGACATTGTTAAGATACACCACCACGCACTGATAGACCAGTCCACAAAATGTGATGTCCATCGCACGTTGAAAAGTTTCAACAACATTAACTCACCCAAAAGGCATTCTTCAGAATGCGAATGTGCCCCACTTTGTTCAAAATGTAGTTTTGAGTCTTTCAAGATCTGAGACCAGAACCTAGTTGTAGCCTGAAAATCCGTCAAGTAAAGAAAACATTTCTAGCCCTAATTCTTTCTGTAATATACATTCCATTGATGGCACAAGGTAGTTATCTTTTTCCGAGTTGCAGTCGAGATTTCATAAATTCGCGCACAAGCATATTTCCCCGGAATTCATCCTTACTAGGACTAAATTAGACACCCATGTTGAATGTCACACTTTATAAATGATTCAAGCCTCCAAAACTTCCTCAACTCCTTCTGAATCAGGGCATTAAGCGTCAGATCTACCTTTCACAACTTCTTCTTAAAAGGCTTGTCCCCTTCCTTTATTGGCATAACATGATGGATTATTCATGTTTTGTAAGTTTTGAGTTCATCATATGTCCACGCAAAAACATCTCGGTACTTCTTGAATAAGTGGATAAAGGCTTGTTTCTCTTATGGTGTGCAGACAGTACCGATATTAACAAGCTTCTGACCTTTCTTTGTTCAAATATTGATCTACTCATGCGAAAGCATTGAATTGTGGGTTTTGACATTAAATAGTCCTCTAAAGCGATTCTGCAAGTCATACAACTTTTCTAGTGATACCATGCCCTTCAGCATGGGGTTCTACTTCTTTCCTAAGATACATATTGCAATGCTTTATCGTTCATGTCCTCGTCCATGGATGCATCTTTGAATACATTAGCATTTTCCATGAAATGCAGTGTATGTTGGTCATCATTAAAAATGCATAAATTAGTGAAATTATCAGGGACAGATGGTTTATAAAGAATTTCAATAGAAAAATGTCCTTAAGCGATGACAACCCAACAACAACATTTGCTAATGCATCTGCAACTATGTTACAAATTCTAGGAACATATACACTATTAAAAGCTTGGAATTGATAAATTAATGTCATACCTCTTGTTGATAACATTTCAAATTAGGTGATGCACAATGTATATTATTTCATACCTATCGTACTACGATCTAAGAGTCACCTACTTCTTTAAGAACCCCAAATTTGAGGTCAATGTCCTTCTATAAGCCTAGGATAAGTGCTTCATATTCCGTAGTATTATTAGTGCACTCGAATTCCAAGTAGCTTGAGATCAAGTGTGTCTTGGAACTATCAAAATATGAAGTCAAAAACATCATATATACAAGAATTATGCCCTACACTAGTACTAATACTATCTACTATAAAAAGGTCATTTCTGCCAGCTAGACTAGGAACGATTTGCAACTATGTGGCTGGTGGGACTGGGGAAGGCTAAGCAAGGTAGCACGTAAGATCAGTCTCCCAGAAGAAATTTCCAAAAATCAGGTTTGTGAAAGCAACTGGATCATTTTTCCCCTCAAAGGGTGTGATTGTGTGCTTCATGTAAGGCTTTGATTCCATCAAGATTTGGTTATTCCTACCATTATACAGAAGCCATAGATGTGATCAGTCGGTATAAAAATACCCCTATAATTTGTTTGACTAGCATCTACTTAGCAATACATAGTATGCTTCTAGGATTTCCACAATTACTATCTTTATTAACTGGTGAACTGGTTGATCAGACGACAGGTGAATAGGCACATTTCTAAGTTCACCAATAGCTCGGACAAGAGCCTTGTTCAGCTAAATAATATGTGCATCTATCTTATCCCATTTAGCATTGTTTTTCTTAGCTACAGACAATGAAATTGTGTTTACAGACGCACTGGAATCAACTAAGAAATTGTGTACATTGCAATTAAAAATTTCAAATGTCAATAAAAGCAGAGGTTAGAGTGTGTTTTCTTCTAATGTTAATGCATTAAGAACAAACTCCATGGGATGAGAAGACTTACCAGATCCCTTTTTTGAAGAATCATTATCACATGAGGAAGACTGATCAAGAGCTTGAACAAGAAGTTCTTGCTGGCTTGCATCCTTGTAAGCTCAAATATTGAAATATTAGCACAAATTTCTTCATGTCTTCCACTATATTATAGTCAAACATGGAAGGCATCATTGAAGTGTCTAAAGGAGTGACTTTACCTTATACTTTCAAAATGGTGGACTTGCTTTTACCGTTGGCAAAAGTATTTTTCATGGTAGTAGTATTTCCAAACTTATTATGAGTATTTTGAGTAGAGTTGATAGATGGTGTGATCTTTCTTAAAAAGTGTTATTTCAATTTATGCCTCGTCAACTCTTGTTCTGAAACTCGCCCTTGACTTCTCAACTTATATCAACTATTTCAATTTTGAGTTGGGTCCTCACTCAGTGATAGCTCTTTGGCAGTTTTCTTTTTAGATGTGAATACAAAACTAAAAACATTCACTGTGTACCCAACACTCAGAGTTTCTTCAGACACCGTATTTTCTTCCTTTTCTTCCATTGGCTCAAGCTTCTCATCTAAAAGTACCGTGTCAATGACATGTGCAGCCAATGTGTTCATGCTATGATTCCACTGTGAGAATTTCATTTCTGAATGATATTCTTGATGAAAATAATAATATTGATCCATCCCTTTGCTTTCAACATTCAATAGAGCATTCGAGCTTTGTGCGGACTTGGATTGCTAATTGTTGTTGTTGTTGGATTTAGTAGCCCTTTTCAAGAAGCTAAATTTTGGGGGCTTGCTGCTGACGATGGTCTTGCTTGACCTTTGTTTTAACTCTGTTGTCTCATTGAGCAAAGACTTGATGGTTTGGGTCAAGCTTTCAAGATCGGTGGCCTCCTTATCCTTGGACTTACTTGAAGAGGCCTGAGACCTTTTATCCGCATCCTTGGAGTCTTTTGATGGTTCATCATCAATAATTACTCTAATTGTGTGCAATTCCTTTTCAACCGCAATGGCTTATTTGTAATTCTTAGCTAAAGTTTCTTTCACAGTTCTCTTGATGAAATACGTGATGCTTGTTGGTAAGGAAGAAGTGTAATATTCAATTGTGATGGAGTCATGAGGTTTCATATTTGTAGGAAATTTGTTCAATATGTGATTGAACCTCTGATTAAAATATTTAACCTTTTCTTTCTACTCCATCTTCAAATTTCCTAGCTCTTTTAATAGCATGGTTGGGGTTTTATCATCAACAAACTTTTCAAGAAATAACTTTTTAAACCCCTTCCAATTCTATATTGAGTTCAAAGGAATATTGTGGTACCATACCGTTGTTCTCCCATCTAAGGTACAAGGAAAAAGTCTACATGCAACATCACTGTAACATACCTTGAGCGCTGTAGGTGTAGGTAGAAGTTGTCCAAATGTTCTTTCTCTTTGACTGCTTTGTCAAGGATGTACTTTGTTAGCAGCTTTTTTGGGTGCCTCAGCATCATGTGTAAAACACCCAATAAAGAAAGTGGGCCCTAATACATCCAATCTAGATCTTGATCCTCCATGTCTTCGTCTATATGCTCCTCCTCTTCATCAAAATATGATGGATCTTCCTCCTCCTCTTTGTAACTTCCTAACATGTGAAAAGTGTCATCTGAGAGTACAATGTTGTCTCTATCACCCCCGTTAAAAGATGGAGGTCGCTCTAGTTTCTTTTCATTTTCTGCAGTCTTTGCTAACTCTTTAAGGGTGGTGAGAACCAAATATTCATGTCATCACCTAAAAAATGATCACCTAGTCATTTCTAACTAGGTGGATCCAAATGCACCATATAGGATTAATTTTACCATAGTAAAATCACTTTCATAATAAGAAATAATTTAGTAAATCCTTTTTATTAAATTATTTTTTTTTAAATAATAATAAAAAACCCATAAGAATAATTTAATAAATCATTATTTATTTAACTTTCTCTAGAAATAATTATTAAATCATTATTTTATAATTGTTTTTAACACATTTGACTAAATCACCTATGAATAATTAAATAAATCACTATTTATTTATTATTCCTTAATCTTATTTTTTGAATCATTGTTAAATCACTATTTAATAATTATTTCAAATTCACACTTTTCTTAATCTTTGAATATTGATTAATAAATAATTTTATTTGTTAATTAATTCAACCATTTTCTAAATAAAGATATTTGACCACTTTGAATATATTTTCCCTCTGCAAAAAATATAATAAAGTATTCCTAATAGTTAGATCTTGATTTGGTCAATAATATTTTATTATTTTCCAATTTCTAATCTATCCCAATACGTTGCTATAAATAAGATAGTTTTCCATTCATTCTTCACCATGATCACTATCATTGTCACCACTACCATCTCATGCCATTTCAGCTCCCACTTGAGTTCTATCTTGTTTTGTTTTTTTGCATATTGAGAGAGAGAAACAGATCTTTGAAGCTCAAGGACATCAAAGGACTCATCCCATGGAGGGGAATTTACATACCCATGTTATAAATATTCTTCACTAGATGTTATTAATAAAAATTATTCATTTAAAGTCTTCTTCTATTGGTTTATTGCATTAGTTATTTCTTGTTGTTCTAAGTTTTAGATTGCACAAGATCTTTTTGCTGCATGGTTTTCTTCTTTTATCATTACAGATATGAAGTGTAGCTAGCCACATATTGTTGTTAGGGTCACTTGTCACTAGTGATTTAAGTGAATTATTTTTGGTACACCTTTCCAAAATCTTTATACTAACAAATGGTGACTCCATTTGGTTTTTAGCTACATAATCATCAACAAATGGCAACTCCATTGGTGTAGTAATTCAGATCCTTGGCGATTTTCATTTTAGTGGTTTTCAATATTTTATCTAGCTATTTTCAGCCTCTCAATTTCTATTTTTAGATCTCCTTTCTTTTTCTGGAAAAATGTTTGGATTATATTGCTTTTCTGCTTCTTTTTGCATGTTCTAGGTACCAACTGAGCATGAGACGGAAAAATTTGGGTGACATTTTCCGACCAAGAGTCCTGGAAGAAAAATGCACTTTTTGGTCCCTTTTATGGCTTTTGGAACATATTTTTTGCCCAAGTTTCTACATTCCAACACACTTTTCAAGTCAGAATCTACATTCTGCAATTTTTCATAATTTTGCTTTCAAAAATTTTTAGATTTGTCGACTGTGTTGTGTGTGTACTGGGAAGGGTTTTTGTTCTTTCCAGAGTCACATGTAGGCTTATATTCTCTTAGTAATTCTCAATGAGGAATAAAAAATCCCGTTAGGGTTTAGAGTACACCTCCACCATTTAGGAGCAGATTTGATGGGTTGAGGAGTCTAGGGTACAACCCTTTCAGCCACTATTTTATAGCCCTATTGGATAGGTTTCTCCATCATTTTACTCCCTTTAGAGTTTGGTGTTTCCTTTCCCCCTTAGGATCCCCTTGAGTGTCCTAGGTTTTGGAGCTTCTTTCCTATCCTTTATATCATTTTTCACCTCTAATTTGCGTTGTTTGTCTGCATCATTTACAACATATTTGTGCCTCTCGACAACAATCCCTTAGATATTAGATCTTTTGGGACTAAATGTGTCTTTGAGTAGCTTATTTTCCTCCTCTTTTTTAGCTACTTGATAACTTTCTTAGGTTGAGGTTTGTGTGCTTGATTTTTTTTTTCTATACATTTTCACCAATATTTATAGTTTTTCAACACTTTATTTTCAACAGCAGATGGCATCATAAAACATGCTTAATTAATTCATCCACTTGACACATCATTTTCAAACACACACACACACACCCTAAGAGAACGTGAGCTTGGTTAACACCACCAAGCCAAGACTTGAAACACTACACCTTAATAATTCAACACACATATATTAAGCAAACTTGGTCACCAGGGCCAAACAATCTATGTAGTTAGGTGTAGGATTAGTGGGGTAGGCTTCCAAAAACACCCAACGATCACTTACATTAATACTTAGAAGTTGAAATATTAGGGAGATTAAAGTCCTTCACCATCCCATGGTCCAAAGTCAGAGTGTGTCAAAAACCCAATTCAGATGGGGTTAGGCTAGGTCACCATGTGATAAGTTCTCCTTGAGACTACCCAACTCATGCGGTGGTTGATCACCAAGAAGCTCAAGACTTGACCACCCCCATGTGAAAAAGGTAACCATAGTGACCAATCATAGGAAAACACCCTATAGGACTGGATATGGGCAGCAGTTGGTTCTCTATCCCACCTTTCTCTAGAGAGATTTGCTTGTGGTGGTCAGACTCCGTTAACTAAGAAGTCTTTTGGAAGGCCATCTGAAATAGTAGATTTAGGACTTGTTTGAGGATTTAGATCACCTATAGGCTAGAGATCATTTTCTTTCATAGGATACGTTTTCTTATAGTAGAATATTAATATAGTTAGTTTACACTTGGCACCACTGCACTGAGTGTTTTCTTATTGTTTGTTGCTATTTTTCTCCTATCATCCCCTTTTAGTCTATTGATTCATCTGTGCCTTGACATCATTACGCCCTCTAGGCATTTTTCGCGGAGTCTTCATGGCCTTTGCCCCCAGTTTCCTTTAGGACATCTTACTCCTCCCTGTTGAGTTCAAGTTCATCCTCCTAGTCTTCCATTGAGTCCTCAAGTAACAAAAGTAACCCCACAAGTGAAACCTCTATCGGTATGGTCACACCTCCTCCATTACTTCCCTTTTGTGGCTGGTTTGAGCCTCCTTGATTTCAACCAGCTCATTGACAAACTTCTTCTCCATGACCCTAGTTTGCCTGTTATGCCTACCAAACTTCCTTCTCACATCCCAAAGTTCGAAGGTAATCCCTAAGAAGATCCCACAAATCACATTCACTCATTTCATATGTGGTGTTCATTTAATTCCATCATTGAAGACTTTGTTCCAACACACCCTTACAAGAGCTCCTGCCAAGTGTTATGTGGACCACCACATGCCTCCTATTCCACCTTTGTGACTCAAGCCAAAAAAAATTTGTCATACTTCTAATTACCCCTCCAATATGACACTGGTATTGACTCTTGACCTCGTTCCGAAAAACTTTTTCCACCCGCCTATCTGACCATTTTCAAGAATGGCATAGAAGGAGAAGCATATGTAGGGCTCTTGAATTTGAAGATCATTTCTATATGGATTGGTTCCTTAGATCACTTTTGGCCCCCAGTCTGAGGAATAGGTGCTCTAAGTAGCTTTGAAATATGACCTAGTCTATGCAAAATCATTATATGTTTATACTGTCATTCCTGATCTGACTTGGCCTGGTGATGGTAATGCGTCGAGGGCATCTCATGTCATTGATGGTATCGTTGGATATATCTCACAACCTCTACCTCCCCCATATCCTTAACCTCACATGAGTTATGTCTAACCCCAGGGGGGGGACCAATTCTACTTATACTTATCCTCCTCATGCTCCTTCCCATGGCAACCCTTACTAAGGTTCAAGAACATCATACACATATCCCCATGTACATCAATCGATGCCACACCTAGTTGTTGCTTCACCTAGTTATATCATTGTTTCCACAAATTATTTTTATCCTTATGCACCGCCTAGTGTTACAACCCCTTCAGCATCAGTGCCCCAACCTCCCATGCCTCCTCCACCTCTGACATAACATCAACCACCTACTCAAGGTCAAGTGTATGATCAACAAATTGCAACCAATCCTCCCAACCCCAAGCGAAAGAATAAGGGGAATGGTAACTGGAACTAGCCATCTCAAGGTAACCAAGGCAACCAAGGTCCACCACCTAATGGCCCTCAGGGTGACCAGCCTACTCCTGCAACCCAGCAATGGGGCGTCAAACTCAAGCAAAACCAAGCTCTTCGTATGAATAAACCTTGTGCCTGTTGCAAAATATATGTCCATTATACTCATGAATTTCCCTTATTACCTCAAATGCACTAAGCATGGGAAGCTCAAGCAGTTTCTTCTAGAGGACCTCAGCCCATAGCTCCACCTCCTCCCCATCTTGCTTCATCATAACTAGTTGTGCTTACCAATCCTTTTCCTCATCAGGATATATAGCTACCCAACCCACATAGGGTAATGTATCTCCTCAACCTTCATAATATAGCGCAAACAATTACCATATTCTCATGATGAATTCCAACAAAGTCAACCTACAGACTCAGTCGTGCTGATATGACAAGCCCTTTGAAAATTCAGCGTCTAATTCCCAACCCAAATTATCCACTGAGCCTCTATATTCACCAAATGGCACCTTACATATCCCTCTACCTAAATTCGTGGTTCCCCCCAATATCCCCAACCGTCCATTATGTCAAAAAAAATCTTCTGCTAAACCACCCAAACCTATAGCATAGTAGATGACTTGGCACAGTCTCTTGCTGCCATGTCAACATTGGAAGCCTTCCAAACATGCCCATCCTAATGGAAATCTCTACTCTCTGCTTTAGGTGATATGGATCCTTCTGAGGATTGTCTAATTTTCTTTGACATTGACAAAGTGGAACATCCCCCCCTTCCTTCCTCAATTTCCTTTCAAATACCAATCTCCATAAAGAACACTATAATCTAGCGGTATATCATAGACAAAGGGACCTCCACATGTGTGAGGCCACTAAAGTTTGGAAGCAACTTGGTTCCCCTAACTTGTTTGCATCCACTATCACTCTTCGTACTTTGGACAGTCATCCCTCACAGCCACTCAGTTTGTATCACAACTATCCTATCACCATTTCTGACAAGACTGTCTTAATTGATATCAAATTCATTGATGCCCCATTAGATTATATATCTTATTTGGTCATAGTAACACCTATTCCATGTTCGTTGTCACATTCGTTTTCTTTAACAAGATGTGCTTTCCCCACAATGGACATATCATCACTATCAATTAGTTGACTTACTATGACCTTCAGACTCATACATCTCCTCAAACCACTATCTCATCGATGACTGGAATAAGACTATCACTTCTCTTACTGATGTGTCTCCTGAAGATTCCACATTACTTGGGGCTTATTATGTCCCACTCCCTACTCCTTATGATCCAATCTCATTTAGTGTTTACATGCTTTAGGCATCACGAGCTACCCAAAAGCAGTCTAGTATGCCTTCATAGCAACCAACTCCTCCACAACCTTGTGCTCCTAACTCAAGCCAACCTTCAAGTACAATTCCTCCGGACTCATTTCCTTCTCTTGGTATCTCTCCCACCCATTTTCAACCCAGAACCATTCCCCCAGGTATTAACCATTTCGTAGATGTTCCTCTAGGTCATTACCCTTCTAGTCAGATACCTTTCTTATTCCTGCCTCATAGAATCTATTCTACCCTTGTCATGGCTACATTGAGTTTACCTAACATTTCCTTGGGGATCCTAGTTTGGTACATTGATCCTCCCGCAAACACTCCTCCTAATCAACTCAAACCTTACACAACTTTGACCCTGGTTCAACCTATTATTCCTACCCCTTCCTTTGTTTCAGTTCCAAAACAACCTTAACAAGAAGCCAATCTTGTTGTGAAAGAATCTGTAACACCCTCCTCCCACATCTACCCAAGCAACTAGCCAACCAAGGTAAACATGTGACGAGAGGCCACTGTGATATGATTCGACCTCCTAAGTTATATTAAGGAAGTGGAACCGAATGAAATACACCATACAAACATTCAACATCCGCTATAGGACCCTTAGGAAAAAATCCAACACTTTAGACAACTTTCCCTTGGGTCCCGCTGAGATTTTGGATAACTTAAGCCTCAGTCACTCTCATGCTATAGGCATGATAGCATCCAAAAACCTAGATTGGCTCTCACAGGATTGCCTACCATCGTCCAGAGACTCATTTAGTTAGTGTTATGCCAGCATCCACATATTTGAGCCACTTTTTCAAGCCCAAAGGCCATGTCACTGCCCATAATTGAACCATCTCTTCATAAAAGTAAAATAACATGAAAATTATAGTACTAAAGAAAATACTTGTTTAAGACCTTGACTGGACCTCCACTAGCCATGATCACCATTTCGTCAAACATATCACGAATATGTAACTACAAGTGTAGATAACAAATCTGATAATAGGGGTTTCATACTTATCTGAGATTCGCCATGAAGCATTGATGTCTCAACACATTAACTTCCATTCCATCCATTAGACCATAGATACATTGTTCATTCATATATAAGGAGAAACATGATGAGAACCATACATAGCTGTTGTCATAAAACATATACATAACCAACATAATAAGGATAGAAATACCAATGAACTCACCGCCATATAAACCTCATATAATCCAGTATAATTCTCATAGAAATACAAGGAGAAATAACCTCTTATTGATGATGCAAAATCCAACCCGGGATGGGACTTCCACATTCCACCCGACCGTAGAATGGTTGAGCCAAATATATCTTCAGTCATTCACCCCCATGCCATATTCCAAGCATTAATATAGGATCTCATAGAACACATTAATCAAAACTCATCCAAGGCTCCCATAGTCCATCCATCTCAACACATCAAACAATGATTCCAACTCATAGTCGGACATCACAAAACCATCATTATATTGGTCTCCATCCTAGCCTTTCAGGGCTCTAGAGCATTTGTTCCAACTCGACTTCTAGGACTAGTAACTCAAACCACGATTATTGTTGAGCTCTAGAGGTTTGTCCAACCAAGGCTCCAGGAATAGTAATTCAACCCACAACTTTTACCAGGATCCAGAGTGTTTGTCCAACCAAGGCTTCAGGACCAGTAACTCAACCCACCAAGGGATCTAGAGTGTTAGTCCAACCAAGGCTACGGGACTAGCAACTCTACCAAAAGGGCTCTGGAATGTTTGTCCAACCAATTTATGGGACTAATAACTCAATTCAATCCATTACAAGGATTCCAGAGTGTTTTTAAAACCAAGGCTCTAGGAACTAATAAAGAAAATAAACCCACAATCTCCATGGCTATCCAGGAAATGGCAAGGCTAGGAAATCCACTATTAATCCAGGCAAACCTCCATGCCAATGAAAAATCATGACCAAGAATCCACATGCATATTCCACGAATTCCAAAAGTAGTGAAGAAATCATACATGCAACTAGGTACCTGCAAGAAAATCTAATGTAGTTGTTGATCCCGATGCCTTCTTTCACTTTCCTGCTCTTCCTTTGCCTTCTTGCTCCAAGAATCCAAGTATGCCACACCCACCAAAAGTGCTCCAAGAAAACTCTAGGTCTCCAAGAGTATGAGAGAGAGAGAAAATAATGAGAGAGTTGAAAAACTAAATTAACCAAGTCCTGCTCACTGATCCTCAGAATCCTTTTTATTAATGAGGATTCTATTTTCTTCATTTTCATCCTCACATGAAACATGTGACCTTTCACCTCCTTTTTCTCCTAATTTCCATTATTTTCATAAATAAAATGCCAATTTATGTCTCATGCCTTTCCAAAGCCTTAGCCATTTCCTTTTCCAAGTTCCTTAGCCATAATAAATCAAATCAACACCCACTAGGATGTTTCCCCCACCATTTAGCTTGGAATACATGTCCCATCATCTGTGACCTTATATATTTTTAGAAGAGTTTTTAACCAGGGTTGTTAGAGAACCCTACCCCTTGGGGGACACTATCCTTGATGTTCAATGACACCTATAACCAACAAGATTGCTGAAAACAAAACGTACTACCCATGGATCTTTATAACACAGCTTGTTGCAGTATTTACAATGACCACTGTTGAAACATGACGATCATACCGTTTATTGGAGCTTTATAACATAGCTCATTGCGGTATTTAAAATAATAAAAACATATTCTCATGCACATTTTCTTCACCCAACAAATAATCATATCACCTATCGAGATTTATAAACCATCTCGATATAGTATTTACAATAATATACACATACATAGATTTTATCAACCAGAAAATAAAAGGATATGATGCCCATACCAATCAACAAGGGAGTCCAGAGGCTCAAACCTCCACCTTCAAAGTAATACTAAGATTCACCTCCTTCCTAGGAAGTCTAGAATCCACTGCCAAAATCAAACTGCATCCAATGTCCAACGCTACAATCCAACACCACTTGTCCTCTCAGTGAATGGTTACCAGATCATTTTTCTAGGTCGCACTCCCAATGTGCATTTGATTCCATCTGGCAATGTTAATGACCAAAAAAAATCCATCCCCGATCTTCCATTCCATGTTACACAGTCCCTTGGGCAATTCAGTCAACCCCTTTTGTGCATTCACTCACCTTCCAAGTTCCGCTGGCACCCCCATATCGAGTAGTCCATCCCTTGGCAAGGCTTCCTTGCATCAAAAGATATAAAAACCAAGGCATACCCCTACCTTAAAACAATCATACTGGTCATAGAATTCTCATGGCAATCAATGGACACTATTGGGTACAGTGTCGCATAATGGCCCTACTTCTGAATACTTCACCAGCATAATGATGTGTGTTCCAATTCCTTTCATTGCTGCTGTAAATTCTTTCAGTCGATTTCAGCCACTCAACCAGGCATGTTCATGCATTCTTGTTCCAAGCACATAATTTCCATTAGATTCAAAATAAATTGAAATAACTTCAAATCATACCTCATTGGTGGCCTGTCAATAAGGTACACTTGCAATCATGTTTACTTCTTGTCACAACAAGTCAAACTGGCAGCTTTGATCAAATCATCATGTATAAACATATCATGTCATGTTAGCTCGAAACACAACCATCATAGGTCAAAATCATAAATCGCACGTAACCATCATAAACCATAATCATAGATCGCATGTAATCATCATAGACTAGAATCATAAATCATATGCATCATAAAACTGAATAAAATATTGATACTTATCCTTTAAGAAATTCTTAGCTTCTACCTTTTTCCTTATTTTGTACCACTCCGGATTGGTTTCCGCAACCGAAAAACACCCAATGCCTTCTCCTCAACCATGTGCACACACACATAGTGTACATCCCACACATACAACCACACACGACATACCACACCATGCAATACATGGATCTACACTTGACATACAACACTTAAACCTACACCCAGTGTACAACACAACACAATACATACTCCTACGTCTAATGTACGATACAACACAATGTGTATACGTACACAATGTACATCACAAGGCATGCATATGCACACAACATGCGACAATTCAAAATGCATACACATTGTTTGGTAATTTAATTGATCTTAAATTACTTACATAAATTATCAATGAGGGCTAGTAAACTAATGAAGTGTGTGTGCTACAAGTCTTTGTCACTTATTAAATGCCTAAATCAATTTGACTTATCTAGATGATTATGTTTCTCTAATGCTATATAATTAAACAAATTTCTTATATCTAAATGAAATCAATTATGCTCTCCTTTCTTAAAATAATGATCATACTCTTCTTGAAATAAACTTCACACTTGCTTCACACTTAAAATAAAATCACACTCACACTTTGCTTGAAATAAGATCACTCACACACTTGCTTTAAAATGAAATCACTCTTGCTTATAAATAAAATCACTCTTGCTTATCAATAAAATCACATTTTCTTAAATGAAAATCACACTTGCATTCAAATGGAATCACTCTTGCTCATAAACAAAATTACACCTACAATAAAATCACACTTATAAATGAATCTGCTTCAATAGAAAGAAAGATTAACTTTGTAAATGAAAATCCTATCTATATCATCACAATGTAAAGCTTATACTTCTACTTCTATGTTAAATTATACTCTATCCATATGCATTTGAAATCTCTCTTCACCTAAATAATGAAATTATTAGATAAATCGCTACAAAACAATCTTAAAACTATATTTAATAATCAAAACTTGAATCATTAAATGAATTGATAAAAATCTACAGGAAACATAAAATCAAATGCTAACAAAAGAAAAAATTATTGTCTTGAGGGGCTCCTCCTATGAGAAGCAAGCAATGCTATAAATCTTTCATGAAATTATTATTCATGCATTGGAACACACAACAAGCAATGGAGTTGAAACAAAGTTTCTATATCAAAACAGAGGACTTCACAAAATACAATTCTCGTTCTCCCTTTAGCTATGCTGCAAGGCATATTTATAAAACCCTTACGCAATAAATGTTTTCAAAGCTTTATGCCTATGCTAATCAAGATCAGATATAATTATCCTAAGAGATAATATATCATAATCTTATTCATGATTTTCTAACAACATAGCAAATCATGAAACAGAAAATCTGCATCTCATTCGCTTGATCCGCGCCTTCCACGTCATTTGAATTATCCTTTGAATGGACTGATAAGGTGCCTTTTTCATCGATCCAGCTTCTGCAAATAGGAATGAATTGTTGTCCCCATTATTTTCTAGCTATCCATGTGCCTTGTTTCTTGGATGGAGCTCTGCAACCTGTTGAACATTGGATCTAGCTGCAGAAACTTTTCTCAACTGCAGAATCATTGTAATTTGGTAGCTTAAGTAGATATTAATTCAAATAATAAAGAAAAATGAAACTTATGAAATATATGATGAATATATGCCTATTATGGTTCAACATTCCCATACATAAAAGGTATTGCATGTCCTCATGAAAAATTTCAAAATTTGTAAGTCCTTCTTACTGAACTGCCTCAAATACTTGAGCAAGGACATCCAAATTACTTCTCCTTGATCCCTTAGTAGTGATTGTCATCCTTGGCTTCTTCATCAGAATTTTGTGTTTCAAGCCCATAATCTTCCTCTTAATAAATTTGTTCTGAGCACTCAATTTCTTATTTTTCTTGCGCCACATACCAAGGTGTAATAGTATATTGTGATTTTGGGTTCTATGGATTTCATTTTGTGCCTTCACTACTTCATTTTCCTATTTTAAATGTCTATTCAATACTTCTAACTCATAAATTTCTTATTTGAGGGTTTCTTCAATCTGAAGGTCCCTTGAAACATTTGAATTGAGTGCTTCATTTTCTCCTTGATTTGAATATGATGCAATAGATTCTCCTATAGATTTCCTTTCCAAGGACTCTATATAGTTATAAATTTCCTGTTGTATTGGATCAATCTCTTAATTTTTTCTTACTACATTATCAATTAATGATGGAATAGGTGATGGAATTATAGTTTCCATTTCTAAATCAACAAATTATGGGGATTGGTGAGGTTGTTCATGCATTGATTTATTGAGCCTTGCACTCCTCCTTACAGAAGACAATGGATTAGTAGTAAGGGACTGCTCCTTAACCTTTCTCTGCTTTGTTTTCTCTTTAGATGAATTTTCTTCTTAAGTGTTGGATTTTGTTCTTCCAACATTTTTATTCTTAATATTTACTAGCATTTCTGCAAGAGGAGTTTCATCTTCTGAGTGTTGTTCCTATGAGTTCTCTTTTATGGTCAGCTTCCTTCTACTTCTCTTTATTTTATCACTGGGCTTTTCTATTTCTGCTTCCTTGAAATGATTCCTAACTAGGAAATCTTCCCAATTGTCTCTATTGTTTCTTAGGTGTGCTTCAATCAATATTTTCACTAAACCATGGTGATATAAAGCATTATCTATAGATTGAATTTTCCTTTGAATGTTATTAGCCATTTTTCTTAAACTTTGAAGAAAAAAATATGTTAGGTTAATTTCATTTCCATTTAGAAAATTCATCATTAATATTGCATGAAAAAAGAACATATTACCAAATCTTCCTTCACAGGTTATAAACTTTTGGATGATCAGCAATAGATTTCTCTATTAATTTTTCAAAGCCTTAACTAGAATTCCCTTTTTATACTCAGAAATGTTCATACCTAGATTTTTTAGAAAACCCTCCATTCTCTTTCTTCAATTCTTCTCTTTTCAAACCAACATTCTCCAATTCTTGGTAATTATGTGGCTTCTACTATGAAGGATTTTGTCAATACTAGTTTTATGTCTCTGATTTCTACTTCAATGTCGTCATATGCCCTAGAAAAAGATTTTTTTACCCCCTTTTCATGGTCGTCGAATTTCTCCATAAATTTCAACCATCAAGCCTGATGTAACATTTTTTTGACCTGTGGGTAACCCTACAGAAACCTAATTCCAATCAGTTCTGACCTCACAATGACTCCCATGGCAGAGTAATTTTAACCCAAAATCACTTATTTTGACAAGTTTAGTGAATGAGAAGGCATTTGAGTATGAGACGAGTCATGAAAATAAGGTTTTTATGTGTAGTTTCGACACTAGAACAAGGTTAAATGAGATGGAGGTATTCAGCATGTAGAGCAATGATGAGCAAAGAAGTGAGGTGGTTTTTTAATGTTATCATGATTTTAAGTCTGACTCAGTTGACAAGACATTGATATTTTTGTTAGAATCAAAGTCATGTCTAATCAATTAAGGGTAATCATTACTCGGCATGGAAATAACAATGGTTATCCATCATTTAATTTCATAATTCAATTTTTTTTCTTTTATTATATAACTCAATACTTACATATATTTTCTCTCTTATCTTAATTCTTTTGACTTATCTTCTGCAAGTTGTCAAGTTGCTTCAGCTGTAATTTTCACTGAAATTTTGCATTTACCATAATTTCTATTTCCTTTTATCATAATTTGTCAGTCCAACTGTAGAATTTTGTTACAACTATAGATTGTTGACAATTCCATAGTTGTATTATTTCAAAACAAAAAAATAGGAATAAAAAGAAAATGGGATAAGAATAGGGAAAATAAAATCTAAGCTGCCAATAATTATTGGTTTTCAACTTGGATTTTTTGTATGAACATGCCAACAATGTTGGTTTTCATTTTTATACAATTTTATTATTATTATTATTACAGAAATCTCGTTCAATTATGTGAATACTTCCAATGGAACCGTGTGTGTAACAAGATGATAGATAAACTCATATGTAGATTTAAAATATACTCATTGGTATGTACCAGTATATGAGAGTCCAACTTCCTTGATTGAGATGATGTTAGAAGTTATTGAAGAATGGAGTATTGGGATCCAATGACTGTCGTGAACCAAGATGCAATGTAATCTTTTCTTTCTTGGTTTCCCGCTATCATGCTGTGCAAGTATTTATAGATGTGATCCTCATTCATAGAATCTAGTGATAGACATGCATAAAAATTTTCAATCTCAGGTTCCAACAACTACTCTTTATTGACAAGTATCCATGATTCTTGGAACTTATCTAAATCTTCTTCTTCTCTTTGTTGTTCTTTAATGGCAGCTAGAGAATCATTTTGCAATACCTCAAAATCGTAAATGGATTGAGGTGTTTTATTGTTGGGGATTTGAAATGGTTGTGTAGGTAGTGGAGTGGGAATGGATCTTTGGGGTGTTTGTGTGGGTGGTAATGGGAAAGGTTGGATTGAGATCAACTGAGGGTGAAACTCATGTTGTGGTGGAGGTGAATGGTATGGATAACATTGATATTGGTATTGAGGATAGTGAGGGAAAGATTGAGGATATGGTTGATTTCCTCTGTAAGGTCCTTGCCAACCTTATTGCCAATATTGGTTATGAGTTTGGGATTGAGATGCCCAAGGTTGTCAAGGCAAGGGTGTTTGCCAATTACTTTGAGATTGTTGTTTATAACCTTGAAATTGTGAAATAAGATCTTGCATCATAATAGGTTGATGAGGCTGCCATGGTATTCTTGGAGCTACATAACATGATTGTTCCAATGTTTGATTTTCTCCCTGGTAAACTGCCTTTAACCCTGGTAATGAAGGACAATACTTAGTAGTATGTGCTCCTACACAGATTTCACAAATTTTAATGTTATCAAGTGGACATTCATGCAAATCATGTTTCTTTCTGCATTTAGGGAAAAATATAAATGAAACAACATTCTAAACTTTTTGTTTGTTTTTCATTCTTAGTATATCAATTTGTTCATTTAAATTACCAAAATGCCTAGAAAATTGTTAAGTTCAGTTTGACTTACCAATACTGATGTCGACTTACTTACTCTTTCCATAACTGGATCCTGAGGGGATCTTCCATACTTTTCCTTTTCTCTTCATATGTTCTTTTACATTTCAAAAATATCTTGAAATTACAATTTAGAGACATCTCTTTTTCCCACTAGGTTAAGAAGATCAAACCATTCATCTCTTAGAGCATTTAGTAGGAGAATTTTTAATGTGTCTGATCCTAAATTATGCAATTTAGATATTTTTATATTATAAGTAAATCACTCCACTAAATCTTCTAGGCTTTCATCCTATTTTTGGTTCATCTTAAAAACTTCATTTCTAAGGTTATGGTGTATGTAATAATATTTATACTTTTCCAAAAATACTCTTTTCATATCATCCCATGTCCTTATAGAATTTGTTCCTAAAGTCATGAACCATCTAAGAGCTCTATCCTTCAATGTTACTAGAAACAAATTCAATTTTTGAATGTGTAATGAGTAGCCATAAGATCTACAAATTATTTCAAATTCAAAAAGAAAGATTTCTGGGTCTTCTGATATCATACCTTTGAAGTGAGGAAGTATGGATGGAGGCTTGTTCTTAATATGAGCATTGACATTAGTTTCTTGAATGGGAAATCCAAAAGGATATTCCTCATTGTCATCATCTCCATCCATTTCTTCAACCTCTTCTTCTACCTGCAAAAATAAGAATTCACGATGTGGATGTGTGGCTCTTACTGCACCACGTGATATAGTGGGGGTGGTAGGTGATTGAAGTTTTATATATATATATATATATATGAAAAGAAAAATACTCTTATATACACTTCCCTGGCAATCACGCCAAAATTTTTGGTAATTTAATTGACCTTAAATTACTTACAAAAATTATCAACCAGGGCTAGCAAACTAATGAAGTGTATGCGCACTGTATGTGCTAGAAGTATTTGTCACTTATTAAATGCCTAAATCAATTTGAATTATATACATGAATATGTTTCTCTAAGGCTATATAAGTAAACAAATTGCTTATATCTAAATGAAATAAATTTTGCTCTCCTTGCTTAAAATAATCATCACACTCTTCTTGAAATAAACTTCACACTTGATTCACACTTAAAATAAAATCACTCACACTTTTTTTGAAATAAGATCACTCACACAAATAAGATCACTCACACATTTTCTTTAAAATGAAATCACTCTTGCTTATAAATAAAATCACACTTGAAAATCACTCTTGCTTATCAATAAAATCATATTTTCTTAAATGAAAATCACACTTGCATTCAAATGGAATCACTCTTGCTCATAAAAAAAATTACACCTACAATAAAATCACACTTATAAATGAATTTTCTTCAATAGAAATAAAGATTAACTTTGCAAATGAAAATCCTATCTATAGCATCATAATGTAAAACTTATACTTCTACTTCTATGTTAAATTATACTCTGTCCATATGCATTTGAAATATCTCTTCACCTAAACAATGAAATGATTAAATAACTCATTGCAAAACAATCTTAAAACTATATCTAATAATCAAAACTTGAATGATTAAATGAATTGATAAAAATCTACAGGAAACATAAAATGAAATGCTAAAAAAAGAAAACCTTGTTGTCTCGAGGGGGCCCTCCTATGAGAAGGCAGACAATGCTATAAAGCATTCACGAAATGATTATTCATGCATTGGAACGCACAACAAGCAATGGAGTTGAAACAAAATTTTTATATCAAAACAGAGTACTTCACAAAATAAAATTATCGTCCTCCTTTTAGCTATGCTGAGAGGTATATTTATAAAACCCTTACGCAATAAATGTTTTTAGAGATTTATGCTTATTCTAATCAAGTTTAGCTATAAGTAGCCTAATAGATAAGATATCGTAATCTTATTCATGATTTCCTAAAAACGTATCAAATCATGAAATGGAAAATCTGCATCTCGCTGGCTTGTTACACACCTTCAATGTTATTTGACTTATCCTTGGACTGGACTGATAAGGTGGCTTTTTCATCGATCCAGATTCTGCAAATAGGAATGGATCATTTTCCTCATTATTTTCCAGCTATCCATTTGCCTTGTTTCTCAGATGGATCTCTGCAACCTATTTAACCTTGGATCTAGCTGCAAATTTTTTTATCAGCTGTAGAATCATTGTAATTCGGTAGCTTAAGTAGATATTAAGTCAAATAATAAAGACAAATGACACTTATGAAACATATGATGATTATTTACCTATTTTGCTTCAACCTTGCAAATTGATACCCAAATTGTAACTTATGAAGGTCAAAAAGGAAGGATTAAGGTGGAAAAAGGAGTGTTAGAAAGAAGCAATTATGGTTTCAACACACATACACCCGATATACAATGCAGCTCATACATCTATACCCATTGTACAATTCCACACAATATATGTAACCACACCTAGCATACAACACAAAAAATACATGTACTATGTTGTAGCTTATGTTGTGATTTAAGCCTTATTTATAAATTGTATCACAATGTGTGGCTTAAAATCATTAAGGGGGTTCAACCTCAATGAAGCCCTTTATACTTTCTACTCTACAAAGTCTAAAAGTAATACTTATTCATTATAATATATCAAAATCGCAAAAGGAACAAGTATAAAGGAAATGACCCATGTGATAAAGTCAAATCGCAATATAATAGTTATATGGAGTGGGTCTTATATATATATGTGTGTGTGTGTGTGTCTGTGTGTGTGTTAACGATGTGATTAGATCACAATCACAAAAGTGCAACGGGCAGTTACATGAACTATTACATAGGAATCGCCGATCACTGATGGCAATTCTTGCAAACTGTGCAAAGCTTTGAAAAGGAAGAAAAGGGTATGGTTACATATTTTATATGCATTTCTATTATAAAAGATTATAACATAAATAAGTGCTTAACAGGCCAGACCCGAAGCACAAATATATTATGTTTTAAAGTTTCGTTGGGTCTGCAGTATAACAAATCCTCCTATATATCTAAGTTGGGATCCATCGATTGCAATTTGCGATAGGCGGACCCAATATAACTTATATTATGTTTAATTCTCCCATGGGTCCATGGCCATTTCATAATGTTTCTATATATATATATATATATATATATATATATATATATATATATAGATATATGGTTCCACCGATTGCGATATTGGATGGCCGGACCCGATATTATATATGCCACGTTTTATACTATCATCGGGTTCGCCATATCATAGATTGTTATGATTGGGTTAATACACCACTGAAAGCGCCGATTGCGATGAGCGATGGGGTTCTGGACCCGATATGATATATATTATGTTTTACAACTTTGTTACATCTGTCATGTTGTAGTTTATAAAGGATTGGGTCGATATAATGATTGATAGCACCGATTGTGATTTATGACAAAAAGTCAATGGAACATTGGATGGGCGGATCTGATGGATTTGTGAAGAGCTAATTCTTTTTCAATTCCATAGTTACCAAAGGTTTGCGTTAGTTTCGCTGGGTAAAGGGAAGTATCGGTGTTAAAGCCGAAGCCAAGGAAATGGGTGATTGTTCAGGTTTATTTATGTTTTTGTCAATCAGATCATTCCTGACATATATATATGGACCCCTTTCAAAGCTTTTCGTGAAGTTTACATATTTTCTATGTTTTAATATTGTATATGTAATTAAGTTGAATAATTTCAAAGAGATAATAGTTTTATAACTGTTATACACAGTTTATTAGTTGTTCCAAGAAATCAGTTCCAAAACTAATTTGATAGAAGAAATAAAAGCCCAAAAGGGAAATTGTAAAGGGTTGGTGGTTGGAATTTTGGAGAACAAGGGCACTGTATTTTCGATAACATCATTGATTAATGAAACAACCAGAAGTTTACAAGAGTTGTTACATGTAATTTGTAAGTTTCACTATCATGTGTCATGCAATGTTTTCTTATTTTTAAGTGTAGTAATGAAGTTGCAGGGTAAAATCCCTTAAAAAGAACTCCTACACTTAAAGTCCACACTTCCTTTCTAAGTTATAAATAGTAGTTTCTGTGAAAGACTAGCATATTGTCTATGATTTATTTCTCATGATCATAATTCCTCTGAGTTATAGATAACAGTTCCTGTGAGAGATCAGGATATTGTCTTTAACTTCCCTTTCAAACTTTCCTCATTCATAATTTATATTTAGCAACAAATGGAATTCTAAGATGTTCTGGTCATACATGTATTAAGATTCTAAGGCCAAGTTTTCCAAGTATTTCATTTGGGAATATAATAAACAATAAGTGACAGTAAATAATCTTTATTAATGTCTTAAGCACAATTTCCCTACAACCAGGAAATTGGTTTCTTAAGAAACAACATTAATTGGCGTCATTGTCGGGGAGAGAAGACAAGAAGGTTTTTCCCTGGGTTTCAATATTTTCCTCTGGTTGTTCGGTGAGGAGGAAATATTTGGTTGTTTGAACAAAAGCAATAAAAGGTGACTCCATTGTAACAAATACCACAGACTGCAAAGCAATAAAATAAGGACATGTTTTCTTGAATTCATTAAGTTTGAAGCTCATTCTTGAGAGTGACAAGTTTCAGCAGTTGGTTGTACATTCACACCTATGATTTTCACTTACCACATTGATTGGCGACTCCAATGGACTTTGAAGTTTTATTTTCTGGGTTTTAATGGTTCTCCCTGCTTTCCTAGTACACACATTTGATCCATTTGATTTTACTGAGATCACTGGCTATCCTCATGATATGCCTTTGTTTTCTGTGTGGAATGAGTATCTTCCAAAATTCAATAGAAAATAATATGAAGATTCAGCTCATCATCTCCAAGAGTTTCATGAATGCATGGAGCAGCAGGGCATCATTCATGAAGATGTTAAGATGAAGTTGTTTATGTTTTCTTTGGATCAAGAAGCTAGGGCTTGGTTCAGGTCTCTGCCTCTTTCAAGCATTTCGTCTTTGAAAGATTTCCATTCAATGTTCAATTCTTCTTGTAAAATTTATTACCCACACAAGTTTCTTTTTGAAGGTTGTTGTGAATTTTATGATGTTAAAGAAACTTTAAAAGCTCAAGATGATCTTGTTGATGAAACTAATGATTTTGTTGATAATGTATCAAGCATTCAGATTTATGAGAAAGTTTCTGAAATTTAGGAACTATCATGTTCTCAAAATGATGCAGAGAGGATTATAAAACAATTTTCTTCAATAAATTCCCAAGCAGAGAATGGGTTGATCCTGTTCCAAACAAATCAAGAGAGTATTCAGATTGAGGGAAGTTTAAACATGCATCAAGAGTCTCTGCTTAGCTGTCAAGAAGAGGAAGAAATGACTGAGTTGCAAATAAATCCCTATAGTTCCTATTTTGTTAGTTTTGATGATCCTCCTATCTATAATGAAAATGGTTTAATTGGGGAATAGGACAAAGCCCTTCAAGTTCATCAGTTAGATGTTGCACATACAGGAAGAAACCAGCAAGTGGAATATGTTGTACAACAATATATTGAACCATCTATCATAGAAAAAGAGGCTATTTCCTGTAAAAAGGAAGCTGGTAAAGTGGGTGTATGCCATTGCATTGAAGAACACAATGATGCACATGGATCAGAGGTAAACAATCTGTTTCAAGTTGACCGTATGTCATATATTGATGTGAAAAAAATCCTTTTTCTTCCTAAGGCTACAATTACAAGTTATTTTGAATCAAAGCTCAGAGATGAAGAGTGGAGGCATGGAAGTTACATAGATAATTTTCTTAAAGATATTGTTGTTTTTTCTGTTGAACATTTTTTTTTTGCAAGTGGTTCATGAGCACCCTGGTCAGTGAGTGATCGCTATGTCCACAGAAAAATCTGGGTGATAGTTGGGCTAAATCACCCCTCGGCCTACTGCAAGACCTGACCCCAAGGGCTTCGGGTGGATTCGACCCTATGACCTCTCGATGGTGAGGCATGGCTTTTGACCAACTGAGCTAACCCTTGGGGCTTTGCTGAACATATTACCCCAATACAAGGTTTAATTAGGTAGGGACCTCCACATATAGAGAATTTCTTTGTTAGAGCTGATCAAGAACATGTTTTTTCTCATACTCTTGAAGATCCTATAGCAAATTACATGGAGGAATTTATCAACAGTCTACACATATCTTTTGGTGGATATACTTCTAATTTTGGTTGTGAGCTGCTTTTATGCATAATTTATTTTTTGTTCAGGATGAATGGTATTTTCAAGATTCACTAGCAGAATGGTTCTGGATTAAGCACTCAAATTCTAATCTGGTATCATTGGAAGATTGACTTCACCTGATTGAGGTCAGTCATGTACATATGTAGGAACTTGTACATAAATAAGCTTATGTGTTGAGCATTTAGTTTCAAGTTGCAGTTCTTTGGTTTAATCATTAGTGGATGAGTAAGGGTGACTTTCCCAGTTGGAAATTGGTTTGCAGAGGTGTTAGACTTCTACATTGTTAGGTTTCGGTTGTTAGATTTCAGGGTTTTCACAGTGTTAGACTCCATGCCCGACTAACGCTATTGATCTACGATTCCCAATATTTTTTTTATCATAGCGCAAGCATCTAATCGCTGCAAATATTGGTGTGGGTTCACTGTATAGATTTTCACATACTTAAGACTTGGAACAACAATATTTGATTCCATGCCCAATGGATAAGGCACTAATATGTGGTTCTTAGTGCTTCCAGGACAAAAGCACTATCCCCAGGTGGAGCTAGATGTTGTAGCTTATGTTGTGATTTAAGCTTTATTTATAGATTTTATCATAATGTGTGGCTTAAAATCATTAAGGGGGTTCAACCTCAATGAAACCCTTTATACTTTCTACTCTGAAAAGTCTAAAAGTAATACTTATTTGTTATAATATATCAAAATCACAAAAGGAACAAGTATAAAGGAAATGACCCATGTGATAAAGTCAAATCGCAATATAATAGTTATATGGAGCGGGTCTTATATATATATATATATATATATATATATATATATATAGATATATATATATATATATATATATATATATATTTATTTATTTATTTATTTATTTATTTATTTTTATTTATTTATTTGTTTATATCTTTGTGTGTGTGTGTGTGTGTTTAATGATGTGATTAGATCGCAATCGCAAAAGTGCAGCAGGAAATTACATGAACTATTACCACAGGAATCACCAATCGCCGATTGCGATTCTTGAAAACTGTGCAAAGCTTTGAAAATGCAGAAAAGGGTATGGTTACATATTTTATATGTGTTTCTATTATAAAATATTATAACATAAATAAGCACTTAACACGCCGGACCCGAAGCACAAATATATTATGTTTTAAAGTTTCGTCGGGTCCGCAGTATAACAAAGCCTGCTATATATATATATATATATATATATATATATATATATATATATATATATATATATATATATATATATATATATATATATATATATATATATATATATACCATAATTATGATATATATATAGGCGGGATATAACAATTTTGATTCTCCCATCGGCCGCAACCATATAACTTATATATATATATTATAATTATATATATATATAATATTATATAATATTTATATATATATATATATATATATATATATATATATATGGTTCCACTGATTGTGATATTGGATGGCTGGACCCGATATTATATACGCCATGTTTTATACTATCATTGGGTCCACCATATCACAGATTGTTATGATTGGGTTAATACACCACTGAAAGCGCCAATTGTGATAAGCGATGGGGTTTCAGACCCAATATGATATATATTATGTTGTATAACTCTGTTACGTCCTTCATGTCGCGGTTTATAAAGGATTGGGTCGATATAATGATTGATAGCGGCGATTACGATTTATGACGAAAAGTCAATGGAACATTGGATGGGTGGATCCGATGGATTTATGAAGTGGATTTAATTCTTTTTCAATTCCGTTATTACCAAAGGTTTGTGTTAGTTTCGTTGGGTAAAGTGAAGAATCAAAGTTAAAGCTAAATCGGAGGAAAAGGGTGATTGTTCAGGTTTATTTATGTTTTTGTCAATCAGATCATTCCCAATAGATATATATGGACCCCTTTCAAAGCTTTTGGCATAGTTTACATATTTTCTAAGTTTTAATATTGTATATATAATTAAGTTGAATAATTTCAAAGAGAGAATAGTTTTATAATTGTGATAAATAGTTTATTAGTTGTTCCAAGAAATCAGTTCCAAAACTGATTTGATAGAAGAAAGAAAAGCCCGAAAAGGTAATTGTAAAGGGTTGGTGGTTGGAATTTTGGAGAATGAGGATACTGTATTTCTGATAACATCATTTATTAATGAAATAACCAGAAGTTTCCAGGAGTTGTTACATGTAATTTGTAAGTTTCACTATCATGTGTCATGCAATTTTTTCTTCTTTTTAAGTGTAGTAATGAAGGTGCAGGGTAAAATCCCTTAAAGAGCACTCCTACACTTAAAGTCCCCACTTCCTTTCTAAGTTATAGATAGTAGTTTCTGTGAAAGACCAGCATATTGTCTATGATTTATTTATCATGATCATAATTCCTCTAAGTTACAGATAATAGTTCCTGTGAGAGATCAGCATATTGTCTTTAACTTCCCTTTCAAAATTTCCTCATTCATCATTTATATTTAGCAACAAATGGCATTCTGAGATGTTCTGGTCATACATGTATTAAAAGTCTAAGGCCAAGTTTTCCAAGCCTTTCATTTGGGAATATAATAAACAATAAGTGATAGTAAACAATCTTTATTAATGTCTTAAGCACAATTTCCCTACAGCCAGGAAATTGGTTTCTTAAGGAACAACATACTACACAAAGTACAACACAACGAGTATGCATGTCACGATACCACAACTACATAATACACATACATAGTACCGCATGTACACAACTCATGTACGACATGCACATAATACCACATGTACACCAGTACCATATGTACAACATGTACACAGTACCCCCTGTACAAAGCACCACCTACACAACATGTTCTCAACATCACATGTACATGACACCACCTGCACAACGTGTACACAATGCCACATGTACATCATACCACCTGTACAATGTGTACACAATACCACATGTACGCAGTACCATATGCACGACATGTACACGATGCCACATATACACAATGCCACATGCATGAAATGTACATAGGACCACCTACACATAGCGCCACTTGTACCACATGTACATGACAACACATGCTCACAACACCACTTGTATAATCATGCACACAACACCATATGTACAACATGTGCGCAATGCCATATGTGCATAGAACTGCATATACAACATGTACATAACACCATACACGACACTACATATCCAACATGTGCACAATGCCATATGCAGACAACACCACATATCCATCATGTACATAACAATTTCTATACCTAACACTACATATGCAACATTCACACCACACTGTTTGTACCACCATGTACATAACATTGCATAAACAACATGTACACACACTATATATACACAACATTGCATGTGCATAACATTCACGGATGAAACATGTACAACATATACAACATATGCACAACAATAGTATCACACATCCAAAACGACATTGTCTTTACCAAGCAACTTTTCTTCCAATGTCTCTCTTCCATCCATGCTTATCCTAGAATGTCACAGACAACACTGCTTTCATTTCATTGTTGTATCCCTCGATATATCATTTCCATAACATAGAAATAATATAATCACATAATATCAACTCATAACCACATGACACTAAAGTCATAAATCTATGAAGCTACTCCTTCCAATTGATTCCTCGTAAGACCCAAAACCTATTCACGCCATTCACTTGCATAAGCAATCATTCCTCCCCAAGAATTATTCCTAACGACCCTGTCAGATAGTGACATACATACATAGTCATATAAATATTAGCATTGAACAATCGTGATCCATGATGATGTTGTCAAACACGACATACATACATACATACATGTATACATATATAAACATCAACAAATCATGATTACAACATAATTACCAAATGGCATAAGGTCAAGGTTAAGAGAACGCCTTTTATGCGTGCAACATATGCGTAACATCAAGAAAAACAGCTCCCAACATATCCAAGGCATTTGACGCCTCATATCCATTTACTTCACCTTTCCTATTATCTCTCTCATGACTATCCTACCACTTTCCATTTACACCAATGGACCAAACCAGTGCAACCGACTATCGTAGTCTTACCTTCCACTGTGCTTACTTATGAACAAAGCTTCATCTGAATCTTACATTACCTTTTGGGTACCACACAGATCTCCCCGAGCTCCATTAACTTTCCTCTTTCCCAAAAAATTCCCAAGACTCAAAACATAAAAGACAATACCAAGAAACAACCAAGAAGAAAACCATGAAAACTAATAACAACATGAGACTTCAATAAAGTGGCATAGCTATGCACCAAACATAAGAAAAATCGCAAATCAAGCACAACAATCGCGAAGTACCAAAAGCATGAGACTAACCACAGACACCATGATTCAATCCCCATGGTTCCCAAGGAAAGCTCAACCAGAGCTTTCTTCAAAATTTCATGGAAATTTCTTTTCCATGTAATCCCCTGCATCATACCACCATAAATACATAACTGTCAATGCATAAATAAATATAACCATACACTAGATACCTTATCTTGTTGTGCCAAGCATTTTTCCTTGTAACTGAACACGTCCATGTCATCTCTCAAGGGACTCAAATTCCCTTGATAAATCCACCTGTAACTAGAGACTAGCTAATATACCTATCAATTACATGTCTATGAATATAACACATATCCACATAATTTCAGACAAATCAAGGTTAATAAGACTTCATGTGTGAAAAATACTCATTCATTTAGAATTAGGGTTTCCAAACATAGCCAAAGGAATTCTTGCCCAATTCCTTTCCTTTACATTTTTACCTTGCTGCAATCGAGGCTTACAATGTACTGTCACATCACCCAACTGTTAGTTATATAAACATATCAACTATTACCTTGTCACGCTAATACCAATCATGTTCCTTGAAACTGCTCACACATGTCAACCACATGTTCCAAATATCAAGACAATCATACCTATCAATTTGAAGTCAACTTTTACAAACAATAATGTCATAACCCATAGTCAACTCATAGTCATTAGACATAATGCTACAACTGTCAACTTCATTCAAGTACATATCAATTGCCTCAACACATATGTGTTAGTACAATCATCTTAGAAAAACTTCATTGGAGCGCATACTTATATTATGAAATTCATCAAACATTCGACCAACTTGCAAACATACCATGTTAAATAAGTCAACTAGACACTAAACACTCAAACACCAAACAGATGTCATAATCAAAGAGTCAAGCACAAGGTAGATGAAATAAAAAAGTTCATACCTTAATGTATCTCAGGGAAGGAAATATTTTCTGGTCAATCAATCTACTTATCATGATATAACTTCATGAGATATTAACTCAAACATAAATAAGATCATCATACCCAAAATAGTCACTAGCTAACATGTTTACATCATAACTCATACACAATTATCATTTATGCATAGCAATCACATATGTATGATCAGTCTAAATTACAACACAATGCAACACAATAAGTCAATTCATACCTGAATGTCATAACCCTAACTATCTGCATAGGCCAATCCAACTTAGTGTGATACATATAACATCAAGGTATAAATTATATAACCCTAATCATCAAGCTAACTATCATTTAACAACAACAAGTTAACCTATAAGATACTTCATCAATAACATATAACATAATCATCAAGTTATCTAATATAAAACAACAATAGAAATGCATACAACTATAGGTTACTATCATTCTTGACTATCTCACACATGTGCATATAACTACACTAATCAAGTAACATCTAACATGAATGTAAAGATAACATCAAAAGACATTTACATAAACCTAATGTATATAAAAATCCTTAACTTACTTACCTGCATGCCCAACATACAAACCTGTATGATGATCTACTTTTATCCCAAAGTCTAATGTTGCAACCTCATTATGTTGATCTACATATCCTACTCTATCTCAGCCAACACATTAGCATCATAATAACCAATAGCATCATGATAACCTAAATTGCATACCATGACTTCAGAAGGCATGCTTGACCTACATTTCATGAATAACTATAGCCAAGACCATGCATGCATAACAACTTCATATAGGCATATAACACATGAGTACGAAACCATATACAAATCATTCTAGCTAGGGTCTATTCATCATTTCATGACCATATCAACTACGCAAACCATGACCTCATGCATGACAACAACAACCACATCATGTTCACTTAAAAACATGTGAATGTTGATGTGCCTAACACTACATACTCAACCATACACACATGAAGACATATTCCACGACAACACCTTCAACCTTCACATGGCAACATCACTACAACCATGATCAACCCATACAAATGAAACAATCATATGGACTACATGCATAAGGAACAATATGCAACCAACATGAATGCATGAACAACACTCAACCCATCCAGTTCGAAGGGTGAACCATGCTCTGATACCACTCAGTAACATCCACCTCCCACATCTACCCAAGCAACTGGCCAGCGGGGGTAAACATAATATGAGAGGCCACTATGATATGATTCGACCTCCTAATTTATGTTAAGGAAGTGAAACCGACATAAACACAACATACAAACACTCAACATCAACTACAGTTCCCTCAGGAACCAATCCAACAATTTAGACAGCTTGCCCTTGGGTCCCACTAATCTTTTGGAGAACTTAAGTCTCAGTTTCTCTCGTGTTATAGGCATGGCAACATCCAGAAACCAAGAGTCGCTCTCATAAGATTTCCTTCCAGTGTCCAAAGACTCATTTAGTTAGTGCTATGCTAGTGTCCCCAAGATTTGAGCCACTTTTTCAGGCCCAGAGCCCAGGTCACTGCCTAGAATTGATCCATCTCTTCATAACAGTAAAATAACATGCAAATGATAGTACTAAAGCAAATACTTGTTTAATACCTTGACTAGACCTCTACTAGCCATGATAGGCATTTCATCAAACATATCACAAATATGTAAACTACAGGTGTAAATAACATATCTAAGCATAGGGGTCTCATACTTATCTGAGATTCGCCATGAAGCATTGATGCCTCAACACATTAACTACCATTCCATCCATTAGACCATAGATACATTGTTCATTCATATACAAGGACAAGCATGATGAGATCCATACATAATTGCTATCATAAAACATATACATAACCAGCATAATAGGGACAGAAATACCAATGGACTCACCACCAAATAAACCTCATATAATACATTATAACTTTCATATAAATACAAGGAGAAATAACCTCTTATTGATGATGCAAAATCCAACCTAGAATGGGACTTCCATGTTCCACCCATACGTAGAATGGATGAGAAAATTCTCTCTTCAGCCATTCACCCACATGCCATGTCCCAATCACGAATGTAGGATCTCATAGAACACATCAATCAAAACTCATTCAGGGCTCCCAAAGGCAATACACCTCAACCCATCAAACAGTGATTCCACCTCACGGTGGACATCACAAAACCATCATTAGATTGGTCTCCATCCTAGCCTTTTAGGGCTCTAGATCGTTTATTCCAACCCAGCTCCAAGACTAGTAACTCAACCCGCGGCTATTATTGGGCTCTAGAGTGTTTTTCCAAGCAAGGCTCCAGGACTAGTAACTCAACCCACGACATTTACTAGGATCCAGAGCATTTGTCCAACCAAGGCTCTAGGACTAGTAACTCAACCCACCAAGGGCTCCAGAGTGTTTGTCCAACCAAGGAAATGGTACTAGTAACTCAACCTAAGTTGTTACATGGATCCAAAGTGTTTGTCCAACCAAGGTTATGGGACTAATGACTCAACCCAAGCCATTATAGGGCTTTCAGAGCGTTTTTCCAACCAAGGCTCTAGGAACTAATAACTCAAGCCAAGCTAAGGAAACATGAGAACTAACCAAAAAATAAAGCAAATAAACCCATAATATCCATGGTTATCTAGGAAATGGCAAGGGCTAAGAAATCCACTGTCAATCTAGGAAAACCTCCATGCCAATGATAGATCATGACCAAGAATCCACATGCATATTCCATGCATGCCAAAACTAGTGAAGAAATCATACATGTAACTCGATATCTGTAAGAAAATCTGATGTAGCTACTGATCTCGATGCCTTCTTGTGCTTTCCTGCTCTTCCTTTGCCTTCTTGGATCAAGAATCCAAGTATGCCACACCAACCAAGAGTGCTCTAAGAAAACTCTAATCTCCAAGAGTGAGAGAGAGAGAGAGAGAATAATGATAGAGCTCCAAAACAAAGTTGACCAAGTCTTGCCCACTCATCCTCATAAGCCTTTTTATTAATGAGGCCTCTATTTTCTTCATTTTCCATTATTTTCCTTCCTTTTCCTCCTCACATGCAATCTATGACCTTTCACCTCCTTTTTCTCCTAATTTCCATTATTTTCATAAATAAAATGTCAATGAATGCCTCATGCCTTTCCAAAGCCTTAGCCATTGCATTTGCCAATTTCCTTAGCCATAATAAATCGAATCAACACCCACTAGGATGTTTCCCCCACCATTCATCTTGGAATATGTGTTCCATCATCCATGGCCTTATATATATTTTTACATGATTTTTTAACCAATGTTGTTACATCATCTGGTGAGGGGGGAAAAGCCTAGAAAAAGGGAACCAAAGACAAGGCACCCCAAACAACTTCATCACCTCTTAATCCTCCAAATCCTACTCCTCCATGTGCTTTGTGTGATGTTGTTGGGCATGCAACCAATAATTTTCCTGACCTCCCTCATATCAAGAATGTGGTGTATAGTACCTTTTTTAACTCTAACATTCCTGAGATCCATGTCACCATACCTGAGTCAGCTAAGAAGTACAAATCCTTGTGCACAAATCACCCCTTTCTTTGTGTTATAACTATGTCCATTATTCCCATCATTGTACCCATCTCGAATACTTTCGTGATACACTTCTAATAATTCGTGAGTTAGAAGTTGCACGTAGTGATTCCACTACCCCTCTACCTGTTGGTTCTAGTCCTACTCTTATGCCAGAACAAGAGGTGTCTCAACCACCCATCATGATTCATCCTCCTAATATTGATATGACAAATAGTTTTGCCCCTATTCTCTACTTGATGTCATCCATGGGATCAATCTATTGGGACTCTCTTGACTTTTCTATTGTGATTCTGTCGAACCTTCTTCAATGAACACTTCGGTCTCAACATTGGTATATGTCACATCTTCTAGTCATCTGTCTCCCCATTTTTAGGATGTGCATGTGAACCTTGTCTCTCATTTAGATTCCTCAAGTAGATCATTTTCATCATGTGGTCTCTCTTCCCCCCACCCTCCCATATTTCATTATAATGAAGCCATCATGGAAGCCATGACCAACCCTAATTATCCTTGGAATGATATGCATTATCATGCGTACTTCCTTCTGTAGCAACGTCGTGATCAATATGTTGTGGAGTCCAAAATTATCCTCACCTATTTGCGAACCCATAAATTCACCCCCCATCTTACTTGTGATGATCGACGACATATTCGACATCAAGCCCCTCGCTATCTCCTCATCAGTGATGATCTTCATCGTCGCAGTATAGACATTTCCATTCATCATTGTCTCACTCATTTCATTGTCTTCTTATGTCTTTCAGATGGATCCATCATCCACACCACATATCAGTTATGTCAATTATGCGAGTCACTTCTCCAAGAATCTAGCCTCAGCAGCTTGGGCCATTTCACCCCTTTGCATTCATTAGTTCACTCCAACGCTGTCTGCATTGGATCTACCACCAATAAGCCAAATATGATGCAGTGATAGGTTTGTTAATCAATGCTCTTGATCATCGCATCCTTCACCTTCATGTTTGTCATGATTCCTTGCTACTTTTCATGCAATAGAATGTCGTTTATCATGTGCATAATCTTATCCTATTTAGAAAATATCTAAGTTAATCTTTTGGCACAAGAATTTGAATCCATTTCATTCAGTCATGTTCCTAGAGAACAAAATAAATATGTAGATTCCATTGCAAATAACCTTCTAGATTGGGATTTATCACATGCATATACAGGAAGATATCCATAACATAAACAAATGGCAAACCACGATTGTCACAAAAGATGCATAATCGTATTATGTATCATAATATCCAACATATAGTGTTTGGAGTCCATTACTATAAATGCATCTAACATGCCCATAATATGTTACAACAACAACAAAATAGGGGCCCACATGTCCCTATGACTAGTCATTATCCTCTGGAGGATCCCAGGCCAATGGATCCATTCCACCTACCTGTAACTCTCAAATTGCCTGACTAGCTATAAATATGCACCTCGTGATACCTCGTCATTCTGAGAGAAGCCTAGTGCACTCATCTATATATTGATCTTCGAGCTCATGCCATCCATGCTCTATCACCCCAATCAATAGTACGTCGAACCTACCACTAAGTTCCTCCAATAGTGCTTTGCTCTCATCTCTCTGTCTTGATGTTAACCCTCTATGATTTGTGGCCCAAGGTGTTGCGGCTCGTCTTACATATCTTGTCAGCCTTACCGATGCTATATTGCATACCAAAATTTTGGAAATCAGTACCACATACATTTCTTTTCTAAAATTTACATGCAACCAAACTATAGCAACTGCTACTTACCATCTGGAGCCCACGCTCATCTTGGCGGTAGTTGTAGATCAGGATCCCCTTGAAAGTTCATTCCACTGTATGGTTAGTTATCGATGTATAGTGGCATATGGTCCCAATGAGAAAAGAACTTAGGTTGAAACACCCATCTGACTCGCCCTCCTCCACCTCATCACAGTAGTTTCCCCTAGCAGCACATCTTGGACTCCTGTGGGCCTCCATCATGGATCTATATATATGGATGGATAGTTGGGATCTTCTCAAAGAATAATGAGCACACAACTATCCCAAATGAACAATTATCATTGGTCTTCACTTGCATAGTCCCAATTTTCATTTCAACAATGATAACATCATTTGGGCCCACCCATAATAGGTCCCTTCTAGTACACTCTCTACAAGCATCATATTCCCCCTATTGATGTGATGAAAGGCATGACTGCCCAAGATCTACACCACTACTGGGGTTGTAGCCCCATGTCTTGAGTCTCTCCAAGTCCTTAATCTGGATGTTCGTACCCTTTTCACAAGCACCAAGTACATAATGGCGCTCCACAAACTCCCCTATATGCCTCTCACAAGGAAATACTGGATGTATCTCACCCACCACCCCCAAGGGTGGAAATCCTATCAAAAAGTATATGTCTTGGATAGTGACCTCAATCTTGTGCCCCTGTATCAGAAAGGCCTCCTACTCCAAATCCAAACAACTCACAATCCTCAATAATAGTGGCTCACGAACCCTCATCAATGGGTTTTCCAAGAACTTCAGTAACCCATATCACGCCAGAGTCCCTATAACTACTTGGTTCCCATGAACCTCAGCACAAAGAGTATCAAAGTCGCAATTCTGGCACACCGGCTTTAGCTCTACCATACCTACAAAATACCATTATGTATTGTTAGTTCAGATTCAAAATCATCCACTCTTGGTTCTTAGCTTTAGCTCAACAGAGACCCCCAGACCTACTTTTCCCATCATCCCTAAATGCAGTTTTTTCCCTCAGATATGCATTAGACACACTTCTTAACCCAGTTTATGCATTCCAAAACATAGAATACGGTCCAAAAAGTGTGTTGCAATTGTAAGGAATAGAAAGGTTTTACCCCAGTAAGTTGAAGCCCTAATCTGAAAGTCTAATACACCAAAATTAATGAGTAAGTTTAGGCCACCTACCTCCAACTCACAAATCTGAATTTCAATGATCAATTTGTCTGCTATGATCTCCTCAAGATTTAGGGCCTTCTCTTTCTCTCCAAATTATCCAAAAACTCACTATGCAAATGAATTGGATTTGAGGGCAAGAAGCCCTTTTATAGGGAAAACCCTAGTTTTTTCATCGCCCATTGTTACCAAACTGTAGCTTGGTTTGACAAACTATCAACACTATTGGAAAGATTTCAGTGAGATATATAATGGGCCTCTTTTTTTTTAACAATTTGACACTTCACCAAGAAGTGATTTTTTCCATGAGGTCTCACTTTTCCACCCATTAAAATCGAATTTCTTCATATGAGCCACTTATACATTGGTACCACTTTAACTTTGCATTGGTCAACCCACATGTCAATTTTCATCATGAGTAACCATATTTACTCATGTTTTTATGGTCCCCTTTGGGCCTCCCCCCATGTGGCAGCATCATCAAGTCACCCTAATTCAGAGAATCATAGATGAGTCACCCTTGCATCGATGGAGTCTGTTTTGAGTCCCCTTGAGTCCAGTTATAGTATTCCATACATATTTGTGTCACATTCATCCCAATATGCTCACATTTGGCCTCCATTTATACTGCTCCATTTTTTAAAAGCCTCCATCTAAGAAATTGACCATCCCCTCTAGAATTGAGTCTGTTGTTGTCGAGTCAACCATGCATATAATGCTATGACAAGGGAGGTCGTCAATCCATCTCTAATTTTGTATCCTTCCATCATCATCCTTGGTGTCAGTCCATCAGTCACATTACTATGACCCTTGTGCCTTTGTTGTGGAAACCTTATTGCCTCACTTCTGGTAGGCCCTCTTTTGTCAACTTCAACACATTTATTCCAAGAGAATGTTCTAGAGGGTGATGTACCTTGGTTCCATATTTCATCATTGTTTAATGCCTTGGATCAAGTAAAGGGAATCATTATTTCCTTTTAACTTGATTGTTTCTTACATGCTCGACTCCAACTCATTATCGCACATTTGAGAATTGTACACTTGATGGTCTGGTGATTTAGCATATTATACCAGTATCTCTTGTGTGTGTGAGATGTTCAAGACCTCATGAGGGGATGGCCCTTCAGGTAGCCCCCCACATGCCTAGATATCAGCAGATCATGATCCAACCTCAGATGTAGTTCCACAGATTTGATGGGTTCGGTTCCCACCACTAGCAGTGCCCACAACATGATTGTCTCATTCACATGATCCATTCATATCTCTAGATCCCTTTCCTGTGTAGTAGGGCTTCTTTGGTTGTGATTCCCTCTCACCATGTCAGTTTGAGGGGAATTATCTCTCATGTACTCATATCAATCAATGTTATTGTATTCAGTCTTGACCTTTGTTTTCTAGGCACATTATGTATATGGGGCCCATTTTATTATTGTATCATTTTCTAGCCCATTGATGTGAGTGTATAATGTATCATATATTTTGTAACTTAGTCCACATTGTTGGCCTCACCATTATTAGCTGTACTGAGTTATCTTGGCAAGTATGGATATGCCTCCCCCACCTCATTTGAGATCATTTACTCCAAAATAAAAGGAGACTTATATCAGCTTAGTAGGTCTCACCCCCTCCATTCCTTTGTCCTTCCTTGCATTTCTCTCTCTCTCTCTCTCTCTCTCTCTCTCTCTCTCTCTCTCTCTCTCTCCTTTGGGGTCTCGTGGAAGTATATCCTACAATGTATTTCGGTCATATGATTTGTTCCTAACGCTCATACGTTGGGGGGGAATTTATTATCACCTAAAAAATGATCACCTAGTCATTTCTAACTACGTGGATCGAAATACACCAAGTAGGATTAATTTTACCATAGTAAAATCACTTTCACCATAAGAAATAATTTAGTAAACCATTTTATTAAATTATTTCTGTTTAAAATAAAATAAAAAATCCCATGAGAATAATTGAATAAATAAATCAATATTTATTTAATTTTCTTTAAAAATAATTATTAAATAATTGTTTGATAATTGTTTCTTAACACATTTGACTAAATCGCCTAGGAATAATTAAATAAACCACTATTTATTTATTATTCCTTAATTTTTTTTTTGGAATAATTGTTAAATAATTATTTCAAATTCACAATTTTCTTAATCCTTGCAAAGTGATTAATAAATCATTGTATTTTTTAATTACTTCAACCATTTCCTAAATAAAGTTATTTGACCACTTTGGCTATATTTTCTCTCTCAAAAAAATATAATAAAGTATTCCTAACAATTAGATCATGATTTGGTCAATAATATTTTATTATTTTCCAATTTCTAATCTAGCCTAATACTTTCCTATAAATAAGAGGATTTTCCATTCATTCTTCACCGTGATAACTATCATCATCACCATTATCATCTCATGCCATTTGAGCCCCCACTTGAGTTCTATCTTGTTTTGGGTTTTTTGCATATTGAGAGAGAGAAACAAATCGCTAGAGCACAAGAACATCAAATGACCTATCCCACAGAGAGGTATTTACAGACCCATGTTGTAAATCTTCTTCCCAGGTGTTATTAATAAAATATTATTCATTTAAAGTCTTCTCCTATTGGGTTATTGCATCACTTATTTCTTGTTGTTCTATGTTTTAGATTGCACATAATCTTTTTGCTGCAGGGTTTTCTTCTTTTGTCATTGAAAATCTGAAGCGTAAAGAGCCACATATTTTTGTTAGGGTCACTTGGAACCAGTGACATAAGTGAAGTATTTTTGGTACACCTTTCCGAAATATTTACACTAACACTTCAACTATAGAGACCACTATCCCAGAAGGAGTAGTTTCATTCTTCTTTTGAAAATAAGGAATATTGTGTACTCTAGGAATTAATCTGATAACCTTTGCAAAGTGACAGGTTATAGGATGGATAACCCAGATATGATCATAAGAGATTTCACAAGTTTGTCCAAGACCCGACTAACAATGTACACCAACTTCAAGAATATGAATAGAGGAAAGGTGCTGGGAATATTGTTTCCTTAACTAAAGGAAGCATGATGAGGGTGGGCGGAGTTATTAGCCATAAAAATATGGCTGCCCTCCCTCTATCACTAAAAATGTTGACAATGCTAGACTTGCCAACATTCAAAGGGGTCTCCTCCATATGTGGTCCCAATTAGATCTCACACCATTTGGGATAGGAGCCCCATCTAAAATATGGCCCGATTACCATTTTCTTAAAGTTTTGCCTTGGCTGTAACTGTCACAAAGAGAGAAGAATGCATATGTTCCTTTGAAAAAAAAGTGAGTGTGCCTAGTTAGTGTTCAGTTGTAGGTGTGTTGAGGTTCTTCTACTACAGAGGGGAGAAGAAAGTGAGTATCCAAGAGACAGACAATAGTACCACCCTAGTAGAGGCACATGTAAATAGGAAGATCAATCTAACATCCAGTGGAATAGTCCACAAATATGTGACATTCATTGCAACCATTACAACACATTCTCAATATGATAATCACTAAAATAACCAAAATAGTTCAACTACTTTAGTATAGGCGAAAACAAACATGAATCATAAACATTCACAAAATAGTCTTGCAAATATTCATAATCCATGTATGAAGAACATATTGGGCATAAGGCTTCATATATTAAGTAAAAGTCCCAGGAAACTTGTAGACAACGAACACCACTAGCTCCAATGGTGGAGCAATGCAGCCACTACTTGCTACCCAAAAGAACTAGCATGTCTCTCTGATGCCTTATGGGAGGATCCAAGCTGAAAAGTCCTTTGCTTGTAGAATGAGGGTGCATATATAACCAATGGAGTGATATTTCATCTCCCTTATGACTCTTTGACTACCCTCATGACTGTTTGGCTTCCCTATGACTTTTGACTATTACATGACTCTTCATATTATGTATATGTCCTTTGGACTTCCAATTTACAATACATTTTTGAATAAGAATTTACATAATCCACAAAAAATGATTTGGCATATGATGACTCATGACATGACATGTCTTGACACTAATGACATAGACTGCATGATTACATGGCAATGTCAAGTCATTCTTGCTACTTCTTGTTATGTGTCTTCTTGAGAATGATCTATTTTCCACCTCCATATGGCTTAGAGACGAGGAGTCTTCAATGTTATCAAGTCTTGAGTTGTGGTCGCAAACTGATGTCCATTTTCATTCTCCTTATTGATCAACTTGCATATTCAGGTATAAATGTGTATTCTAGCATGTTCTCCTTCTCCATCTCCTTCTTCATCATCATATCATAGCATGATAGAGTTTTTTCATCTACAATTCACCCACGATAAGACGACATCAGCCTGTTAAAACCCTAGTCTAAGATATTGCATGATGATCCAATCATTGAGCTAGAACTGGATGGAAACCAAAGGGATAGGCTTAGTGACTGTGCAATTGCACATATTAGGTAGTCAAGGGTCAAGTCTAAGCCTTGAGACTGTGTAATGCATAGTTCAAACTAGATTGGACTTGATGATTGTGCAATTGAGGAGCTCAAAGAGCCATGCTAAGGGATTGATGATTGAATTTATTCATTATGTAGTGTTGGGAGGACAGGGAGGCCAGGTGATTGTGCAATTGCATAACTCAGGAGCTCAAGGGTTGGTCTTGAGGACTAATATTTTGTAATACGCAGTTCAGGCCTAGCTGGAGGGAAGGAGTGAGCAATTTTGGAGCTCATGGGTCAGGCTTGAGCACTAAGACTACGCAGTGCATAGTTCTGGGAGGCAATAACTATGTATTACGTAGTGCCAAGAGGTAAGGTTGTTTCTTAAGGGCCAAGACTGCACAATGCACAGTTTGGGAAGGTTGGATGAGGATAGGTTGTCTCGTAGGGAAGTTTTCCAAATTTGACTAAGTGTGGGAATCATGAAGCTGATGTGAACAGTGATAGGACTTAATTATGATCACACACTTAGAACACTTGACGACACAACATAGATCATCCAGAACACATGAACAACATACTTCCCTCAGTGAGACAAATTTGTGATGACTTACACCAAGTGCAACACCAAATGTACACTTTGCAACGACCGTGACAACACTTGTGTGATAGTGCTTAAAATGTTGGAAATGAGTGTGACACTTTTTTACATGTTAAGGTCAACTTGTTTACGAGAATGTTACCTCTTGAAACCACCAAAAATAGCTTTCATGTGATGTGCGACACTTGTCATGGGAAAATACAACACTTTTATTTTCTTGCAAATGGGACTAAAACACTTAGAGAAGACACATGAAATAATTCTTAATGCTTGCAACGAAAATATGCAAGGTGAAAGTAGGCTCCAAAATTTGGGTATAGGCCAAATTTTTGAAGGGTGTTGTAGTAGCAGCAATAAGTGACTTGGCTTTCTCGAACTCATCTAGAAAATAGCCCTTATCACTCCTCTTATAAGGATGATAGCGATGATGACCATGATACATGTCTGAACTACAACTAGAGTAGAACCCATGTCTAATGCCACTCCTATTAAGTGTATCCAAGAACCTGTCATCCATAATTGTGTCATCTCTATCTGACCTATGCCCACCATGAGACCTACTTCCATACACCCCATTTGTCTTGTCCTCCTATCTATAATTGATCTGTGGTTGTCCATATCTCTGCAAGTACAACAAACTCTAAAGGATAACTACATTGACCTCTACTTTTTTCTCCTATGTCTTGGCAATTATTTCCTATGACTGAATGATTCTGTCATTATCTATTTTACAACTTATGATCTCTTCCTTTAAACTTTTCAAAATAGTTGTTATGTCCGGAGAGTACTCATCTCTTGGTTTCTCTCCTGATATGTAATGGGAGTCTCATGAACTATAAGCCACCATTTTTCTATTCATCTTTGATCCTATGCTTCCTGCAAGAATACCATGTTAGACAAACCAAATATAAACATAATCAACATACCTCAATGAAGTTCAAGGGAGGCTACCCCAACTACAAAATCAATCCATATTAACAAGATATATACATTATCATATCAATATATTGATATCATCTCAATCACCATCCAATTACCATGCATGATGTCACAAACTGTAACATTGAATAGATACATGCTAATTATAGCCACTATAATGCATCCATAACAATGCAATCATAACAACCATATAGACACTGGCATGCATATATGACAAAGAAATCCCGCCCATTCAATCCAAGTATTGAACCATGCTCTGATACCACCCTGTGGTATCATATATCACCCAAAGAATTCAACCTACTCCAATACCTCCCTGTGCTATCAAATATTACCCAAAGAGAGCGAAACTTATTCAGATACCACTCTGTAACCACCCCTCCCAGATTTTTATAGATCTGATATGAAAATATAAGACAATACAAATATACCTATGAAATAACTAGATAGAAATAGATAGAAATGCTTCTCTATTGATCAAAACCCTTTAGGTAGGGCAACACCATACATTCACTCCTTAAGGAAGGAGAGCACTCCACAAGTCATATGCCTATTCATACAATAATTCCTTGACATCTCTCAATGTGGAGTCTCTAGCCTCTATATAGGCATCATACATACAATACCACGGGTCATTACCATGGTTCCCTCAATACCATCTATCTAATACCATGGGCCCATTACATTATTACTAACTACTTGTGGTCCTTTTACACGATACGGGTTAACCACCTTATTTATTACTATGGCCCATCCCATTATTACATTATTCCCTTGGATACCTCCCTTTGTACACCATATTATCCCCCCTAGGTATACTACATTGCACCCCCCTTAACATGTTTCGTCCTCGAAACATGGGAAGAACACAAATAATAAGATCTACTCAAAAGACTAGTCCACTGGTACCATGTACGTGCATCTAGCCATCCAAGAGAAAGGTGAACCCTCGATCCAGCGGGTGCCTCGCTCGCTTGAGATGGAAGTTGACCATGGCGGCTCTTCTGTGTTGATGTGTAGTAGGTGGATCATCACTCCTCTCTATCTATCATGTAGGGGTTGTTGTCCTTGTGGCTAATTCGTTGCCATCTTGTTGATTGTTTTCTTGCGGGGTGATGTGGGTGGTGATATGTTGAAGTTTTAACCAATAGTGGAGTCTGAGTGGTATCTGGTACATGTTGTGGTGTCTACTGTTGTTTCTTATCTTCCAATATTACTTCAACCACTGAGTCCTCATCTAATGTGTAAGTGTCATTAGAGCTTTGTGCTTCTGCCTCCATAGTCTCTGCTTGGGTTTTAATGGAAATATCTTGCAATGTAATTTTCTTCTTTTTATACCAGAGCTTCAGGAATTTCTTCTGCACATTAATATTGACAGTACCCACAAATTCCATTCAAGGATATACTAAAACAACATCCATGTTATCCGTATCTGAAGTGTAAAAATCACAATGCAACACATACTTATCCATTGAAAGCTTCAAATCTTTATAAACTTGCACATCTTCATCATTAACCTGTGTGTTTTCAATGTGTTTTGTTGGCACTTGTAATTTTTTTGCCAAGTTGACATTTATGAGATTTTGCTTGCAACTCGGATTTATAGACACAATGATTTTCTCCTTCTAAATCAATCCATGAACTTGCAATAAGGATATACCAGTAGGAAATAACTCCACATGTTCCCCTTATCTTGTTTTCTAGCCTGAGAGAATTTGTCCAAAAGGAGTTTTTCAAATTCTTTATCCGAAAGTTCAGACAACTGCTTGTTGTAAATTGATTTCCACCATCTGTAAGCCTCATCTTGGAAACCAAGAGATAATAAAATTTTCCATTGTTTCCCATATGTGATCTTTTGATTCTGTATGAATTTTTCAATAGTAGGGCTATCATCTTTTCTTGTAGAAAAACATCTTGCTAGACGGCACAAAAAAAAAATCACTTACTTGGCGAAAATTTAAAGTGGCCACAGTTTATTCAATATTGCTCAAAATCCCTATTATGACCTGTTTTCGGAGATAGAACAACCATTCTACATCTTCTCATGTGGTAGAAATCCCGATCTAGGCACTGGAATTTCCTATTCGCGTTGCCACTGTTCTACCGTCACAAAAATTTGCTGGAAAGATAACTGATTTTAAATCAGTGATATCTCCCTCATCCAAACTCTGATTCGACTGATTTCTTTTTTGAATTTGGGTAATTTTTCACAAATAATCCAGATCTACAATTAGATTCTGCAGATTTTGCACCAAAACATAAAAATCTGCGCCACAAACTTGCTGCCCCAAAAAATGTCTGCAACAACACTGATTTTTAAATCAGCGAGATCTCCTTCATCCGAACTCCGATTCGATTGATTTTTTTTTTTGAAATGGAGTATTTTTCATCAACAAGCCAGATCTGCAATAGATTTTGCCCCAAATCATATAGATCTGATCTGCAAATTTGCCACCCCGAAAAATGTCTGCAACACCACTGATTTTTAGATTAGCGATATCTCCTTCATCAAGACTCCGATTTGGCCGATTTTTTTTTTTTTTAACTTGTGTGTTTTTTCTCAAAGAATCCATATTTGCAATTAGATTTTCCATATTTTTCCCCAAAATGTATAGATCTAATCTGCAAACTCGCCGCCCAAAAAATTCCTGCAAAAATTAAAAAAATTCTCCACTTTGGCAAGAAAGTGCTCCGATACCACTTGTTATAGATCTAATATGAAAATATAAGACAATACAAATATACCTACAAAATAACCAGATAGAAACAGATAGAAATGCTTCTCTATTGATCAAAACCCTTTAGGTAGGGCAACACCATACATTCACTCCTTAAGGAAGGAGAGCACTCCACAAGCCATATGCATGTTCATACAATAATTCCTTGACATCTCTCAATGTGGAGTCTCTATCCTCTATATAGGCCTCATATATACAATACCATGGGTCATTACCATAGTTCCCTCAATACCATCTATCTAATACCATGGGCCCATTACATTATTACTAACTACTTGTGGTCCCTTACATGATACGAGTTAACCACCTTACTTATTACTATGGCCCATCCCATTATTAAATTATTCTCTTGGGTACCTCCCTTTGTACCCCATATTATCCCCCCGGGTATACTACACAGATTTACCTAATTTCACCACCCTGTCAGGGTAAACAAGAGACAAAGAGATACTATAACATGACTTGACCTCCTAGGTCCCATTAAGGAAGTGGGGCTGACAAGTGATGACAAAATGACCTTTCACAACATCCTACAGATGCTACAAGAAGCCTGGGAGCCAAACAACCACTCTGAGTGCCCAAACCCTAAGCTGGAATGTTTTTAAAGTGCCATGGGCTTCCAACTGCATGCATGACAAGGCCTCCATGCAGTCGAGGGCCTCCAACTACATGCATAAGCCTATCAAGTAGCAGTTGGGACCTAAAATGTCCAGTTCATAGGGTGCAGTCCTGGATTTTGAGCCTAATTTTCAGTTCAACTTCCATACCACTTCCTAAAACTCAATGAGACTTTCCAGAATGATAAATAACATCAAGGAAAAACCATTCATATAAAACTTGATAAAAAAGCTTGACCTAACTAGACCTAACCATGACAGTCATTTCTTCGAACATACTGAGAACATGTAATTTACAGTTCATGAATGCATATCTAAACATAGTGGTTTGATATGTATCTAAGAATCATCAAGAATATAAAATTCCCTATCAAAATAGTTGCAATAATATCTATTAGCTCATGCATTCAATAACCATTCATTAACTAATCAAAACATGTCAAGAGCCATAACTAGAACATGTTATGAAACCACAGTTATAACCAACATATAACCTTAATAATAACCATAATAGAACAACCAATTAAAGCCACATAATAACAAGTACAAAAACTCATTAAATACAAGAGGAAAATATCTCTTATTAACATATGCAAAAGCTAACCATGTAATAGACTTCCATATACCACCCGACCATAGATTGGGTTGGACCATATCTTTCTTTCAGCCAATAACCCCTATGTCATATTCCAAACATGAATATGGGACTCAAGACAAAAACAGCAATTGCTTCCTGGAGATTAAACCACCCCCACCCTCCGGCTTTACCGTAATGCCGCCAAAACTGATAAAGGGATAACTAGGCCTTAAACAAGCTTGGATGTCTCAGAATTGCTTCACCAATACCTTGAGAAATTTTCTTGTCTCCACCCTCAGGCTTTACCCTAATCTCACCAAAACTGGTCAAGGGATTCCTAGGCCCTTGGGAATTTTTCCTAAAATCACCTCACTCGATTCCAAAACCATCTAGCAATCCAAAGCTCCACAAAATAAAAGAACCCCATCACACCATGGTTATTTAAAAATGGCAAGGCAAAGTTGAAACCACTATCACGCCTAGCAAAACCTATGCCAATGACAACGCACATGCATTCACAAACCAGCTAAGAAATCACACATGCATCTTGTTACTCGCAAGTATTCCCACTGAAGCTATTTGGTCCAACTTTTCCTTATTTGTCCCTTACTTTCCTTGTCCTTCATTTGCTTTTTTTCCTCAATGCTAGAGTGCACCAAGAATGCTCTAAGTGTGCAATAGTATGAGAGAATATAGAGAGCTCCACGCTAAAATTGACGAAAGTTGTGAATTGATCCTCAAAATCCTTTTTATCATTGAAACATCTATTTTCTTCAATTTTCACTATTTTTCCTTCAATTTCCTTCTCATCCAAACTTGTGACATTTCATCTCCCTTTTCTCCTATTTTCATAAATAAAATCTCAATTAATGTCTCTTTATATTTTCAAAGCTTTTGTCAATGCCTTCGAAAATTCCCTTTAGCCATAAGAAGTGAAAATAAACACCCACTAGAATATTTTGCCCAACATTCAACTTAAAATAAGTGTCCCATGACCTTGATTTTATATTTGCCTTTATAAACTTTTTTACATGAACATTTAACCCATGAAATATTACATCCATGTAAATTAAGTTTAAGAAATTAAAATCACGAATTTTATAATTATATGGAAAATTTTATTACTTCATAATTTAATTCTATACATAGTATGTATTAATACCCTATTGGGTTTCTTTGTAACCAAGATTTGCTTTTTAAATGTTGGACCGAGCTAAATAAGAACGGAAATTTGAATTGGATTCAAGTGACCTTCCATTATCGATTTGGAAAGCTTTCGGATATGTTGTGACACATATCTTTACAAAGTGATATTTGTTTTCCAGTTGTGTATATACATGGTTGTGCTTTCATTTCATTGTATCTACATATAATATATCATACCTTGTTTAGTTTGACATGGGAAGAAGCAACTTCATGAAAGAGTAGAAATTCAACCCTCATTGTTTGCTTCCTTTTTCCTGATTCTAAGTAGTAAAATTTGAAACAGAGAAACCACGCTTGAGTATTTCAAGTTTGCACCGTTTGCTGCTTGCAAAACACTAACCTGTTTTGGATAATGCAAAAATCGGAGTGCTTTCATGGGCCATGACAACGAGAAAAGGACCAGGGACGATCATGTCTGAGAAGGTTATCTTATTCCCCTGAATTCCAGACACAACAACAGACTACAGCCCAATGGCAAGGGCTAATTAGCCTGCTATAGGTCATTAAATGTCCATTAAATCCCCAGATATATGCATGTTTTATAACAAAATAACACACAATGCTCGGTGGCTACATAAATTAAAAGTAAAGACTTTGTGTTATTTTGTTATAGAGCATGCATATACCTGGGCATTTAATGCCCAGCGCAACCTGCAACCCGCAGGTTTGCTTCAACTGCACGTAAGCTCAGAGTCCTGTACAATGCACATTGGGATTCGGTATCTGCTGATCACAGAAGAAAATATAGCCATACTTTCGTGTTGAAATAAAAAATAAAAATAAAAATAAAAGATCTGGGGGATTTATGTACATTATGGGATCAGTTAACTCATGCAACTCCTAGACAGCAACTGAATTTCCCACAAACCGCGCAGCCCATCAGAAACTATAAAACACACAAATCATAAGCGTGAGATTATTTTAATTTTTTCATTAATGAGGTTGATCGTACAGAGAGATTTTTCAATTTAGTTTCCATGGGAACAAGATCATAAAATTAGGTTCTTCGAACCAAAAGATTTTGTTTGATAAGATTTCTTATTTTATCTCTTTACTTCTTATGTCTCGACTGCCCAAATCCTTTTCCGGAGTCCGCAACCTTGTCTCCAACGTTCACAATCCCGCTAGGAGTCCATAGCTTTCATTGGAGGGTGATGTTTCTCAATGCTGTTATTTACTGGTATGTGATCATTCTTCCTTCCACATTATATGGAGAGAGTTTACATTGATCACATGATTGGAAAAATTTTGTTATTGGTTTTAGTACATTAGGAGATTGGAGAGTGATTCATGGTATTTATATTTTAAATAAAAAATATTTACTATCAAAATTTTGGTGATGAATTGTCTAGTCTTATAATAATTTTTGGTTGAAATCTTGGGTTATGATGAAAATTGGACACAATGAAGATGTAATCCTACAAATGATAATATTATAAATTACTTGAATTTTAAAAAATAAAAATTAAAAGTTAAAAATTTCATATACATCTTAATTATGAATATTATTTTCTTCAAATGTTTTTTCTTTCTATTTTTAAATATTTATAAAAAACGATTTGTATTAAATTTAAATAATTAAAAAATATATATATACTCATTTACCTAAACTATAAACGAAAAACTTGTTTCAATGTTTTAAAAATATAAAAATTTATAAATTAAATAATTTTTGAAATAATAAATATTTGATAAAGAAATTAGCTAATAGCAAATAATATTATAATTGTGTAAGTTACATCACATATAACCTTTCTTTAAAAAACTAAGGAAAACATAGTAGAAGTAAATTAGAATGAATGGTCTTTTATATGAGTTGGGTGCACAAGTTAAACTTAGATGGGTAAATATGAGTAGGGTAAATATGAGTAAATAAGTTTAGAGGTAAGAAATTTAATTAAATAAATAATATGAAAAAATAGTTTAGATTAAATTAATAAATGTGAAATAGATTTATTTAATTATAAGATAATTAATTTAAATAATTAATATGAAAAGTTAATTTAGATAAATTATTTATTTTTATTATTTATTATAAAATTATTTATTTTTTATATATATTTCTAATTTCCAATTGATTTATTTCTTTATATTCTATTTATTCAAATTCCCATTATTATTTCTTTTATATTTTTCAAATTCCCAATATAAATATGATTGTAATTATCCTATTAAGTTAATTATTTATATTAACTTAATTATTTATCTATTTTAAATAGAGAGTGTAAATATGTTTTGAAATATCATATTAATATGTTTTAAAAAAACATATTAAGTTGTTCATTCAGATTGAAATCTGAATGAGTTTTAGAAATTTTTTTATTGAAATTTATGTACTTATTTTAAATGGAAAGTGTAAATATGTTTAAATATCATATTAATATGTTTTTAAACAACATATTAAGTTGCTCATTCATATTGAAATTAGGAAGACTTTTAGAATTTTTTTATTTGTTTAAATTTTTCCTTGTTAAATGTTTAAAATTATTAAAAAATTATAATTATTTTAGATAAAAAGGTTATATATTTTATAAAAAAATTATAAATTTTATTTTAAAATTTTGTTATAATTTTTTAATAAAATTATAATTTTGAATGGCTGAAATTATTATTTTTAATGTAAAACTAGATGTAATAATTTTGAATAACTCTGTTACAAATATTAAAAATTGATATTTAGGATTTCATTAATTTGAATTTATTTTCGTACCATTTAAAGAAGAAAAATATAATTTTCCTTCTTCATTATTATTTGGAGGAGCTTAATAAAATTCATAACCTTTGCAAAGTGACAGGTTATAGGATGGATAACCCAGATATGCTCATAAGGATTTCACAAGTTTGTCCAAGACCCAACTAACAATGTACACCAACTTCAACAATATGAATAGAGGAGGTGCTGGGAATATTGTTTCCTTGACTGAAGGAAGCATGATGAGGGTGGGCGGAGTTATTAGCCATAAAAATATGGCTGCCCTCCCTCTATCACTAAAAATGTTGACAATGATGGACTTGCCAACATTCAAAGGGGTCTCCTCCATATGTTGTCCCAATTAGATCTCACACCGTTTGGGATAGGAGCCCCATCTAAAATATGGCTCGATTACCATTTTCTTAAAGTTTTGCCTTAGTTGTAACTGTCAGAAAGAGAGAAGAATGCATGTGTTCCTTCGAAAAGAAAGTGAGTGTGCCTAGTTAGTGTTCAGTTGTAGGTGTGTTGAGGTTCTTCTACTGCAAAGGGGAGAAGAAAGTGAGTATCCAAGAGATAGGAAATAGTACCACCCTAGTAGAGGCACATGTAAATAGGAATATCAGTGTAACATCCAATGGAATAGTCCACAAATATGTGACATTCATTGCAACCATTAGAGCACATTCTCAATATGATAATCACTAAAATAACCAAAATAGTTCAACTACTTTAGTACAGGCGAAAACAAACATGAATCATAAACATTCACAGAATAGTCTTGCAAATATTCATAATCCATGTATGAAGAACATATTGGCCATAAGGCTTCATATATTAAGTAAAAGTCCCAGGAAACATGTAGACAACGAACACCACTAGCTCCAATAGTGGAGCATTGCAGCCACTACTCGCTACCGAAAAGAACTAGCATGTCTCTCTGATGCCTTATGGGAGGATCCAAGCTAAAAAGTCCTTTGCTTGTAGAATGAGGGTGCATATATAACTAATGGAGTGATATTTCATCTCCCTTATGACTCTTTGACTACCCTCATGACTGTTTGGCTTCCCTATGACTTTTTGACTATTACATGACTCTTCATATTATGTATATGTCCTTTGGACTTCCAATTTACAATACATTTTTGAATAAGAATTTACATAATCCACAAAAAATTATTTGGCATATGATGACTCATGACATGACATGTCTTAACACTAATGGCATAGACTGCATGATTACATGGCAATGTCAAGTCATTCTTGCTACTTCTTGTTATGTTTCTTCTTGAGAATGATCTATTTTCCACCTCCATATGGCTTAGAGACGAGGAGTCTTCAATGTTATCAAGTCTTGAGTTGTGGTCGCAAACTGATGTCCATTTTCATTCTCCTGATTGATCAACTTGCATATTCAGGTATAAAGGTGTATTCTAGCATGTTCTCCTTCTCCATCTCCTTCTTCATCATCCTATCATAGCATGATAGAGTTTTTTCATCTACAATTCACTCACGACAAGACGACATTAGCCTGTTAAAACCCTAGTCTAAGATATTGCATGATGATCCAATCGTTGAGCTAGAACTGGATGGAAAGCAAAGGGAGAGGCTTAGTGACTGTGCAATTGTGCATATTAGGTAGTCAAGGGTCAAGTATAAGCCTTGAGACTGCGTAATGCACAATTCAAACTAGATTGGACTTGATGATTGTGCAATTGCGGAGCTCAAAGAGCCATGCAAAGGGATTGATGACTGAATTTATTCATTGTGTAGTGCTAGGAGGACATGGAGGCCAGGTGATTGTGCAATTGCATAACTCAGGAGCTCAAGGGCTGGTCTTGAGGACTAATATTTTGTAATATGCAGTTTAGGCCTAGCTGGAGGGAAGGATTGAGCAATTTTGGAGCTCATGGGTCAGGCTTGAGCACTGAGACTATGCAGTGCATAGTTCTGGGAGGCAATAACTATGTATTGAGTAGTTCCAAGAGGTAAGGTTGTTTCTTAAGGGCCAAGACTGCACAATGCACAGTTTTGGAAGGTTGGATGAGGATAGGCTGTCTGGTAGGGAAGTTTTCCAAATTTGACTAAGTGTGGGAATCATGAAGATGATGTGAACAGTGATAGGACTTAATTATGATCACACACTTAGAACACGTTATGACACAACATAGATCATCCAGAACACATGAACAACATACTTCCCTCAGTGCGACAAATTTTTGATGACTTACGCCAAATTGCAACACCAAAGATACACTTTGCAATGACCGTGACAACACTTGTGTGATAGTGCTTAAAATGTTGGAAATGAGTGTGACACTTGTTTACATGGTAAGATCAACTCGTTTACACAAATGTTACCTCTTGAAACCACCAAAAATAGCTTTTGTGTGATGTGCGACACTTGTCATGGGAAAATACAACACTTTTATTTTCTTGAAAATGGGACTAAAACACTTAGAGAAGACACATGAAATAATTCTTAATGCTTGCGATGAAAATATGCAAGGTGAAAGTAGGCTCCAAAATTTGGGTATAGGCCAAATTTTTGAAGGGTGTTGTAGTAGCGGCAATAAGTGACTTGGCTTTCTCGAACTCATCCAGAAAATATCCCTTATCACTCCTCTTATAAGGATGATAGCGATGATGACCATGATACATGTCTGAACTAGAACTAGAGTAGAACCCATGTCTAATGCCTCTCCTATTAAGTGTATCCAAGAACCTGTCATCCATAACTGTGTCATCTCTATCTGACCTGTGCCCACCATGAGACCTACTGCCATACACTCCATTTGTCTTGTACTCCTATCTATAATTGATCTGTGGTTGTCCATATCTCTACAAGTACAACAAACTCTAAAGGATAACTACATTGACCTCTACTTGTTTCTCCTATGTCTTGGCAAGTATTTCCTCTGACTGAATGATTCTGTCATTATCTATTTTACAACTTATGATCTCTTCCTTTAAACTTTTCAAAATATTTTTTTATGTCCGGAGAGTACTCATCTCTTGGTTTCTCTCCTGATATGTAATGGGAGTCTCATGAACTATAATACACCATTTTTCTATTCATCTTTGATCCTCTGCTTCCTACAAGAATACCATGTTAGACAAACCAAATATAAACATAATCAACATACCTCAGTGAAGTTCAAGGGAGGCTACCCCAACTACAAAATCAATCCATATTAACAAGATATATAGATTATCATATCAATATATTGATATCATCTCAATCGCCATCCAATTACCATACATGATGTCACAAACTGTAACATTAAATAGATACATGCTAATCATAGCCACTATAATGCATCCATAACAATGCAATCATAACAATCATATAGACACTGGCATGCATATATGACAAAGAAATTCCGCCCATTCAATCCAAGTATTGAACCATGCTCTGATACCACCCCGTGGTATCATATATCACCCAAAGAATTCAACCTACTCCAATACCTCCCTGTGCTATCAAATATTACCCAAAGAGAGAGGAACTTATTCAGATACCACTTTGTAACCACCCCTCCCAGATTGTTATATATCTGATATGAAAATATAAGACAATACAAATATACCTAGGAAATAACTAGATAGAAATGCTTCTCTATTGATCAAAACCCTTTAGGTAGGGCAACACCATACATTCACTCCTTAAGGAAGGAGAGCACTCCACAAGCCATATGCCTATTCATACAATAATTCCTTGACATCTCTCAATGTGGAGTCTCTAGCCTCTATATAGGGCTCATACATACAATACCATGGATCATTACCATGGTTCCCTCAATACCATCTATCTAATACCATGGCCCATTACATTATTACTAACTACTTGTGGTCCTTTACATGATACGGGTTAACCACCTTATTTATTACTATGGCCCATCCCATTATTACATTATTCCCTTGGATGCCTCCTTTTGTAAGCCATATTATCCCTCTAGGTATACTACATTCCACCCCCCTTAACATGTTTCATCCTCGAAACATGGGAAGAACACAAATAATAAAATCTACTCAAAAGAGTAGTACACTGGTACCATGCATGTGCATCTAGCCATCCAAAAGAAAGGTGAACCCTCGATCCAGTTGGTGCTTCACTCGCTTGAGATGGAAGTTGACCATGGCAGCTCTTCTGTGTTGATGTGTAGTAGGTGGATCGTCGCTCCTCTCTATCTATCATGTGGGGGTTATTGTCCTTGTGGCTAATTCATTTCCATCTTGTTGATTGTTTTCTTGCGGGGTGATGTCTGTGGTGATATGTTGAAGTTTTAACCAATAGTGGAGCCTGAGTGGTATCTGGTACATGTTGTGGTGTCTGTTGTTGTTTCTTATCTTCCAATATTACTTCAACCATTGAGTCCTCATCTAATGTGTAAGTGTCATTAGAGCTTTGTGCTTCTGCCTCCATAGTCTCTACTTGGGTTTTAATGGAAATATCTTGCAATGTAATTTTCTTCTTTTTATACCAGAGCTTCAGGAATTTCTTCTGCACATTAATATTGACAGTACCCACAGATTCCATCCAAGGATATATTAAAACGACATCCATGTTATCCATATCTGAAGTGTAAAAATCACAATGCAACACATACTTATCCATTGAAAGCTTCAAACCTTTATAAACTTGCACATCTTCATCATTAACCTGTATGTTTTCAATGTGTTTTGTTGGCACTTGTAATTTTTTTCCAAGTTGACATTTATGAGATTTTGCTTGCAACTCGGATTTATAGACACAATGATTTTCTCCTTCTGAATCAATCCATGAACCTGCAATAAGGATATACCAGTAGGAAATAACCCCACATGTTTCCCCTTATCTTGTTTTCTAGCCTGAGACCATTTGTCCAAAAGGAGTTTTTCAAATTCTTTATCCGAAAGTTCAGACAACTGCTTGTTGTAAATTGATTTCCACCATCTGTAAGCCTCATCTTGGAAACCAAGCGATAATAAAATTTTCCATTGTTTCCCATATGTGATCTTTTGATTCTGTATGAATTTTTCAATAGTAGGGCTATCATCTTTTCCTGTAAAAAAACATCTTGCTAGACGGCACAAAAAAAATCACTTACTTGGCAAAAATTTAAAGTGGCCACAGTTTAGTCAATATTGCTCAAAATCCCTATTATGACCTATTTTCGGAAATGGAACAACCATTCTGCATCTTCTCATGTGGTAGAAATCCCGATCTAGGCACTGGAATTTCCTATTCATGCTGCCACTGTCCTACGGTCACAAAAATTTGCTGAAAAGATAACTGATTTTAAATCAGCGATATCTCCCTCATCCAAACTCTGATTCGACTGATTTCTTTTTTTAATTTGGGAATTTTTTCACAAATAATCCATATTTACAATTATATTATGTAGATTTTGCACCAGAACATACAAATCTGCGCCGCAAACTCACTACCCCAAAAATTGTCTGCAACAACACTGATTTTTAAATCAGCGAGATCTCCTTCATCCAGACTCCGATTCTATTGATTTTTTTTTTTGAAATGGAGTATTTTTTCATCAAAAAGCCATATCTGCAATTATATTTTGCAAATTTTGCCCCAAATCATACAAATCTGATGTGCAAATTCACCACCCCAAAAAATGTCTGCAACACCACTGATTTTTAGATCAGCGATATCTCCTTCATCAGGACTCCAATTTGGCCGATTTCTTTTTGTTAACTTGAGTGTTTTTTCTCAAAGAATCCATATCTGCAATTATATTTTGCAGATTTTTCTCCAAAACATACAGATCTAATCTGCAAACTTGTCGCCCAAAAAATTCCTGCAAAAATTTAAAAAAATTCTCCACTTTGCCCAAGAAAGTGCTCCGATACCACTTGTTATAGATCTAATATGAAAATATAAGACAATACAAATATACCTACAAAATAACTAGATAGAAATAGATAGAAATGCTTCTCTATTGATCAAAACCCTTTAGGTAGGGCAACACCATACATTCACTCCTTAAGGAAGGAGAGCACTCCACAAGCCATATGCTTGTTCATACAATAATTCCTTGACATCTCTCAATGTGGAGTCTCTAGCCTCTATATAGGCCTCATACATACAATACCATAGGTCATTACCATAGTTCCCTCAATACCATCTATCTAATACCATAGGCCTATTACATTATTACTAACTACTTGTGGTCCCTTACATGATACAAGTTAACCACCTTATTTATTACTATGGCCCATCCCATTATTAAATTATTCTCTTGGGTACCTCCCTTTGTACCCCATATTATCCCCCCTAAGTATACTACACAGATTTACCTAATTTCACCACCCTGTCAGGGTAAATAAGAGACAAAGAGATACTATAACATGACCTGACCTCCTAGGTCCCATTAAGGAAGTGGGGCTGACAAGGGATGACAAAATGACCTTTCACAACATCCTACAGATGCTACAAGAAGCCTGGGAGCCAAACAACCACTCTGAGTGCCCAAACCCTAAGCTGGAATGTTTTTAAAGTGCCATGGGCTTCCAACTGCATGCACGACAAGGCCTCCATGCATTCAAGGGCCTCCAACTGCATGCATAAGCCTATCAAGTAGCAATTGGGACCTAAAATGTCTAGTTCATAGGGTGCAGTCTTGGATTTTGAGCCTAATTTTTGAGTTCAACTTCCATATCACTTCCTAAAACTCAATGAGACTTTCCAGAATGATAAATAACATCAAGGAAAAACCATTCATATAAAACTTGATAAAAAAGCTTGACCTAACTAGACCTAACCATGACAGTCATTTCTTTGAACATATTGAGAACATGTAATCTACAGTTCATGAATGCATATCTAAACATAGTGGTTTGATATGTATCTAAGAATCATCAAGAATATAAAATTCCCTATCAAAATAGCTGCAATAATATCTATTAGCTCATGCATTCAATAACCATTCATTAACTAATCAAAACATGTCAAGAGCCATAACTAGAACATGTTATGAAACCACAGTTATAACCAACATATAACCTTAATAATAACCATAATAGAACAACCAATTAAAGCCACATAATAACAAGTACAAATACTCATTACATATAAGAGGAAAATATCTCTTATTAACATATGCAAAAGCTAACCATGTAATAGACTTCCATATACCACCCGACCATAGATTGGGTTGGACCAGATCTTGCTTTCAGCCAATAACCCCTGTGTCATATTCCAAACATGAATATGGGGCTCAAGACAAAAACAACAATTGCTTCCTGGAGATTAAACCACCCCCACCCTCAGGCTTTACCGCAATGCCGCCAAAACTGATCAAGGGATAACGGGGCCTTAAACAAGCTTGGATGTCTCAGAATTGCTTCACCAATACCTTGAGAAATTGTCTTGTCTCGACCCTCAGGCTTTACCCTAATCTCACCAAAACTGGTCAAGGGATTCCTAGGCCCTTGGGAATTTTTCCTAAAATCACCTCACTCGGTTCCAAAACCATCCAACAATCCAAAGCTCCACCAAATAAAAGAACCCCATCACACCATGGTTATCTAAAAATGGCAAGGCAAAGTTGAAAGCACTATCACGCCTAGCAAAACCTATGCCAATGACAATGCACATGCATTCACAAACCAACTAAGAAATCACACATGCATCTTGTTACCTGCAAGTATTCCCACTGAAGCTATTTGGTCCAACTTTTCCTTGTTTGTCCCTTACTTTCCTTGTCATTCATTTGCTTTCTTTCCTCAATGCTAGAGTGCACCAAGAATGCTCTAAGTGTGCAATAGTATGAGAGAATACAGAGAGCTCCACGCTAAAATTGACGAAAGTTGTGAATTGATCCTCAAAATCCTTTTTATCATTGAGACATCTATTTTCTTCAATTTCACTATTTTTCCTTCAATTTCCTTCTCATCCAAACTTGTGACATTTCATCTCCCTTTTCTCCTATTTTCATAAATAAAATCTCAATTAATGTCTCTTTACATTTTCAAAGCCTCTGTCAATGCCTTCGAAAATTCCCTTTAGCCATAATAAGTGAAAATGAACACCCACTACAATGTTTTGCCCAACATTCAACTTAAAATAAGTGTCCCATGACCTTGATTTTATATTTGTCTTTATAAACTTTATTACATGAACATTTAACCAAAAAAATATTACATCCATGTAAATTAAGTTTAAGAAATTAAAATCATGAATTTTATAGTTATATGGAAAATTTTATTACTGCATAATTTAATTCTATACATAGTATGTATTAATACCCTATTGGGTTTCTTTGTAACCAAGATTTGCTTTTTAAATGTTGGACCGAGCTAAATAAGAAGGGAATTTTGAATTGGATTCAAGTGACCTTCCATTATCGATTTGAGCTTTCGGATATGTTGTGACACATATCTTTACAAAGTTATATTTTTTCTTCCAGTTGTGTATATACATGGTTGTGCTTTCATTTCATTGTATCTACATATAATATATCCTTCTTTAGTTTGACATGGGAAGAAGCAACTTCATGAAAGAGCAGAAATTCAACCCTCATTGTTTGCTTCCTTTTTCCTGATTCTAAGTAGTAAAATTTGAAACAGAGAAACCACGCTTGAGTATTTCAAGTTTGCACCGTTTGCTGCTTGCAAAACACTAGCCTGTTTTGGATAATGCAAAAATCGGAGTGCTTTCATGGGCCATGACAACGAGAAAAGGACCAGGGACGATCATGTCTGAGAAGGTTATCTTATTCCCCTGAATTCCAGACATAACAACAGACTACAGCGCAACCTGCAACCTGCAGGTTTGCTTCAACTGCACGTAATGTCTGAGTCCTGTATTCTCCCAAGCTCAGAGTCCTGTACAATGCACATTGGGATTCGGTATCTGCTGATCACAGAAGGAAATATCGCCATACTTTCGTGTTGAAATAATAAAAAAAAAAAGATCTGGGGGATTTATGTACATTATGGGATCAATTAACTCATGCAACTCCTAGACAGCAACTGAATTTCCCACAAACCACGCAGCCCATCAGAAACTATAAAACACACAATTCATAAGTGTGAGATTATTTTAAATTTTTCATTAATGAGTTTGATCGTACGGAGAGATTTTTCAAGACTTTTTGGAGATTCTGGTGACGGAATCCGGCGGAAGAAATTGAGGTTAAATCTTGATTTGTTGCAGTTAAAATGGTTTTTTAACTGCATATTTGGATTCAGCACCCTGGGACGCTTTGATTGTGCAGAAACTAGCTATCAAACTTGCGATTCCAATAAATTGCTGCCGGATTTGGACCGGAAAAACCCACCAGAAAAGCTTCCAAAAAGTACAACTGCTTTTTCAATTTAGTTCCCATGGGAACAAGATCATAAAATTAGGTTCTTCGAACCAGAAGATTTTGTTTGATAAAATTTCTTATTTTATCTCTTTACTTCTTATGTCTCGACTGCCCAAATCCTTTCAAGAGTCCGCAACCTTGTCTCCAATGTTCACATCCCTCTAGGAGTCCACAGCTTTCATTGGAGGGTGATGTTTCTCAATGCTGTTATTTACTGGTATGTGATCATTCTTCCTTCCACACTATATGGAGAGAGTTTACATTGATCACATGAGAGTTTACATTGATCACATGATTGTTTGAAAAAGTTTGTTATTGGTCTTATTACAGTAGGAGATTGGAGAGTGATCCATGGTATTTATATTGGTATTTATATTTTTAATAGAAATTTTAAATAAAAAACATTTACTATCAAAATTTTGGTGATGAATTGTTTAGTTTTACTGAACAGTAAGTCTTTGGTTGAAATCTTATGTTTTACTGAACAATAAGTCTTTGGTTGAAATCTTATGTTATTCCTTATGTGAATGAGAAGTTGGACACAATAAAGATATAGTCCTACAAATAATAATATTGTAAATTATTTATTATTCGTGATTATTAAAAAATAAAAATTAAAAGTTAAAAATTTCACATACATCTTGATTATGAATATTATTTTTTTGAAATGTGTTTTCTTTCTATTTTTAAATATTTATGAAAAAACTATTTGTAAGACTTATAAAAGTTATAATTTAATAAAAAAATAGAAATTAAATTTAAATAATTAAAAAAAATAATATACTTATTCACCTAAACTATAAACTATAAACTTGTTTTAATCTTTTAAAAATATAATAAATTTATAAATTAACTAATTTTTGAAATAATAAATATTTGATAAAGAAATTAACTAATAGCAAATAATATTATAATTTTGTAAGTTACTCACATATAAACTTTCTTTAAAAACTAAGAAAACAGAGTAGAAGTAAATTAGAATGAATGGTTTTTTATATGAGTTGGGTGCACAAGTTAAACTTAGATAGGAAAATATGAGTAAATAAGTTTATTAACCATTATTTTGTTGATGAACTTTGTTTGTATGTTTGTATATGGATGGAAATTCATACTCCTCTTTACCTTGGTGTCCATCATCATCCACAAGCATGTCCAAAACTCTCCAAGGAATTGAGAATCTTGTTCCGAGATAATGGATGTGGGTGGTCCAAAATGGACCCATACATGCTAAAAGAAAATTTGAGCAATTTTCTCAATAGTAATCTAATTTTTACATGGAATTAAGACACACATCCTTCTAAACATATCAACCACTACATACAAGTAGTCATGGCCCCTTTTCGAGAAAGGAAACCTCCCTAAAAAATCCATGGAGATACTCTCCCAAGGATGAGAAGGAATATGTAGTGGTGTGTAGAGCCATAATTTTCTCTTAGTGGGATTACAAATCATAATACATCACATACCCCTTTAGATATTCAGTTATAATTTATTTCATATAAGGCCAATAAAAAATCCTCTTCAAATTAGCTAGGGTTTTTCCTACCCTAAAGTGAGTAGATACAAGAGAAGTGTGAATTTCTCGAATTACATGGACTCTTTCACTTGTAGGAATACATAATTTTCCAAGATGGTAGAATAACTTATCCTTCAAATGGTATTTTTCCACATGTGATCTATGGGTTAGCTTCTCTTAAACATGTTTAAAATATTCATCAATAGCATATTGTTCACCATATCTATCATGAGATAAAGAAGCATTCTTCAAAACAATAGATGAAAAAACGAGAGGTCTAGATAGCATATATGCCACTTTGTTACTTGTACCCTTATTTTAGTTGATTACCAAATGAAATTTTTGAAGGAATCCCATCCATTCAAAGTGACAATTCTGCTGCAACTATAAAGGTTGATGGTCTATATGTATGATATTTTCCATTTGTATCAAGTAATGCTTCCATTTCTTGACATTTTTAACAAATGCATAAAACTCTTTTTCATACATGGGATGGTTTACAAAAACTTGAGAGAAATCCTTTGGATTTTAACAAAACTGATTTTTAATGTTGCATCAATATTGCACCCACGACATGTCCATTAGCATCTATCTTGATCTAGAAAGGCTACTGAAGGTATATCAATGCTAGCACTAGCATTATGTTCATATTTTCCTTTAATATGTAAAAACACTTATGTTTCTTTCCTTCCCACTGAAAGATATGCTTCACGCTCATTAGGGCATGCAAAGGATATTCAATGATGGAGAAGTTAGCTATGAATCTTCTCTAGTATTGAACTTCTCCCAAGAATATTCTCACTTCTATTGAATTTGTAGGTTTAGGAAATTTGTCAATTACTTCAACTTTAGAATGATCAATATTAAGTTGATCTCCTCCAAAAATATGACCCAAATACACTAAAGGATTATTTCTAAATTCACATTTGGAAAATTTTACACATAATTTTTCTTTTTTTTGGAGTATCTATAATTGTTTTGACATGTTTCACATGTTCATCCCATGTTTTTATAAAAACAAGTATATCATCTAAGTATACGAACACAAACCTATCTAAGAATGGTTGAAATACAGCATTCATTATCCTCATGAATGTAGTTGGGGCATTGCAAAGCAAAAAAGGCATCACCAACCACTAAAATAGTCCTTGCTTAGTTTTGAAACAAGTTTTCCATACACCATTTTCTATAATCATAATCTAATGGTAACCATTATGAAAATGAAACTTAGTGAAATAAATATCTTTCTCCAATTGATTAAGAAAATCATATATATAAGGGATATGATACCACTTTTTCACTATGATGTTGTTGAGAGGCCGATAATCCACACACATTCTCCATGTGCCATCCTTCTTTGGCACCAACAAAATTGGTGAACCACATGTGGATGAGCTAGGTCTAATGACACCTTGGTCTAAAATTTCTTGCACTTGTTTCTTGATTTCTTCTATTTCCACAATTGACATCCTCTACATGCCCACATTTGGTAGAGGGGAATATTTCTAAAGATGAATCTCATGTTAAATTTCTCTTTTTGGAGGCAATCCACCTAGTTCCTAAAAAATGTCATTATATTTAGAGACAATATCAAAGATTTATTTCCTGTGAGAAGGATTACAACTTTTTAAAGCATCAAACGTTTCAACATCTTTTTTCCTCACAACCATGGGCATACAATTCTTGCTAAAGTTGATAAGTCTCTTCATCTAAGGATGGCACTCTTAGTTTATGCATTGAATACAGGTAGTTGAAAAAGGTAACCATCAAGAACAGGTATTTTTTTCCGAGGATTGATTATTTATTTGACCAGTTGAAGGGAGAAGCAATGTTCTCAAAGATTGATCTTTGATCAGGATACAATCAAGTACTCATAAAAGAAGAGGATATTTACAAGACTTCTTTCCGAACCAGGTATGGACAATATGAGTTTGTTGTTTTTCCATTTGGTTTAACTAATGGTCCAACCACTTTTATGTGCTTGATGAATAGTGTATTGCATCCTTATCTGGACAAGTTTGTTATTGTGTTCATTGATGATATATAGAAATATTCTAAGAATGAGGAAGAGAATCTCAAACACTTAACAATAGTGTTGATATTTCTATGGGAACATCAGTTGTATGCCAAGCTTAGTAAATGAAGCTTCTTCCAAACAGAGGTACATTACTTAGGGCATGTAGTTTCCAAGGAAGGCATAGCAGTGGATCCAAAAAATATAAGAGTTATCATGGAATGGAAAGCTCCTAGGAATGTGGATGAGGTAAGGTCATTCATGGGGTTAGCAAGTTATTATAGGAGGTTGATTAGGAACTTCTCATGCATTTCCTATCCCATCACATCATTGCAAAGGAAAGGTAATAAATTTGAATGCACAGAGGAATGTGCAAAAAGTTTTGAGCAGTTGAAGCAATTATTGACAAATGCTTGAGTTCTAAAGATTGCAGATCCGGATAAAGAATTGGTGTGTATCTATGCTTACAAGAGAGGGATTGGTGGATTCATTATGCAAGAGGGATAGGTGTTATGTTACGAATAAAGGAAAATGAATGAGCATGAGAATAATTATGTTACACATACCCTTGAGTTGGCAGTGATAATCCATGCATTGAAGATGTGGAAGCACTATCTTCTTGGCAGAAGATTTGTATTAATGAGTGATCATAGTGTATTGAGATACTTGTTTGACCAATTAAATCTGAATTCCAGGTAAGCTAGATGGTTGGCCACGATTAGTGAGTTTGATTTCGAGATCAAGTATACTAAGGGAAAGGAAAACATGGTTGCAGATGCTCTTAGGAGAAGAGTGCAGGTGAATCATATAGAAATTATGAGTTCTTATGGGAAATATCTACATGATCGGATATTACAAGCAGGAAAATAGGATGAAAGGTATAAGGAGTTTATGCACATGTTACAACAAGGTACATGTGATCAAGATGTGGATTATCATCTCACAGCAGATGGTTTGGCCATATTTAGGGACAAGATCTATGTGTCAGACAATAGTGAGCTCAAAAGCCTTATCCTGAGAGAATTTCATGTTAAACCATATTCAAGTTACCCAAGATATTAGAAGATGTTAAAAGTGGTGAATAAGTTCTATTATTATCTGAATTTAAAGAAGGAAGTGGGAGAGTTTGTGGCTAGATGCTTGGATTGTCAAGAGGTAAAAGTAGAGTGTAAGCATCCAGGTGGATTACTACAGCCAATTTTGATTCCAGAGTGGAAATAGGAGGTCATATCCATGGATTTAATTACAATTTTTATGAGGACATCTAGATAACATTATTCTATCATGGTTTTTGTGGATAGGTTAATAAAGGTAGCACACTTCATTCCAGTGAAGTCTATTTATTTAGCTAATGATGTAGCATAGGTCTTCATCGAAGATGTAGTGAGGTTGCATGGTGTTCTAAAGAATATTGTGTCAGACAAGGATGCCAAGTTCACTTCTAGGTTGTGGACAGAGTTATTTTCAGATTTGGGTACAGATTTGACATTCAATACAACTTATCATCCACAAACAGATGGAAAGGTAGAGACTGTCAACATAATACTGGAGGACATGTTGAGGATGTATGTGATGCATCAACAATGGAAGTGGGAAGATTATCTTCCACTAGTTGAGTTTTCTTACAACAATGGGTGCCAAGAATCACTTAGGATGAGTTCGTTTAAGGTGTTATATGGACGGAGTTGCAATACTCCTATTAGTTGGAGTGATCTAGTAAGAAGGGTATTGATAGGACCGAACATGTTGGTAGAGATGGAACATGAAATGCAAGTTATCAACAAGAATCTAAATTCAACATAGGGCAGGTAAAAAATTTATGCATATTAGAATATGTTATTTAAGGAATTTCAAGTTGGGGAACATGTGTATTTGTGCATCAAGCCCAAGAAGATCTCCTTCAGGATTAGGTCATGTGTCAAGTTGGCACCTCGGTTTTGTGAGTTTTTTTAGATCCTTGAGAGGATTGGACCAATCGCCTACAAACTTTCACTGCCTCCGAAAGTGAAAGTCCATGATGTTTTCCATGTTTCCTTGCTTAAAATATATGTAAAGGATGTTGATCATGTTATTGAATGGTCTATATTGCAGGTGGAGCCAAACGGAGAATTCCAACTAGAACCTTACTATATTTTGTAAAGAAATATGCTCATGCTCCAGAATCGAGCAATCGAGCAGGTTAAAGTGCATTCGAAGCACTGTGGGCTCGATGAAGCTACATGGGATATGGTTAATCAGATGTGGGTTATGTATCCTTCCTTGTTTTCCAATTGAGGCAAAGAATTTTTGGTATATGAATATATGTATATTGATGTAAATCTCGCAATAAGATGCGTTATAAAGCTCCAATAAGTTGTATGGTTGTCATGTTGTTATGTTTTTCATGTTGGCTTGCTTTTAAGGAGGTTTATCATTGTAAATATTGCATCGAGCTAAGTTATAAAGCTCCATGGGTAGTATGTCTTGATTTTTAGTCGTCTTGCTAGTTGTAGGTGTCATTGAACACTGAGGGAGGTGTTCTCCTAAGGGGGAGGGGTTTGTAACAGCCCCGGGTTAAAAATCCATGTAATAAATTTAATAAAGGAAAAATAAGACCAAGTTCACGGGACATGTATTCCAAGCTAATTGTTGGGAAAAACATCCTAGTGTGGGTGTTCATTTGGTTTATTATAGCTAAAGGAAATTGGCAAAGGCAATGGAAAAGACTTTGGAAAGGCAAAGAGGCATTCATTGGAATTTTATTCATGAAAATAAAGGAAATGAGGAGGAAAAGAATGTGAAAGGACACATATTTGCATGAGGAGGAAATTAAAGGAAAAATAGGGGAAAATGAAGAAAATAGAGGCCTAATTGATAAAATAGACTCTAAGGATCAGTTTACAACATTTTGTTAGTTCAGTTTTGGAGATATCCCTCAATTCTCTATATTCTCTCATACTCTTGAACACTTAGAGTATTCTTGGAGCACTCTAGCATTGGAGGAAGGGAGGCAAAGTAAGGACAATAAAGTAAAGGGAAAAAAATATCAAGCAAGGAAAAGCGGGATCAAGAAGCTACAATGCGATTACTTGCAAGTATCAAGTTGCATGTATGATTTCCTTGCTAGTTTTTACATGCATGGTACATGCATGTGTGTTTTTGGTTCTCTTGTTGTCATTGGCATGGGTTTTTCTAGGTGTGACAATGGTTTTCAACCTTTCCTTGCTATTTCTGGATAGCCATGGTGTGATAGGGTTTCTCTTACTTGGCTGAGTTGGATTGCCAAATGGTTTTGAAATTGAGTGGGGTGGTCTCAGGAAGAAACACAAGGCCTAGGAATCCCTGGACCAGTGAAGGTGGGATTGCAGTAAATCTTGATTGTGTATAACCTTGTTGGGCCTAGGAATCCTCAACTGGTGAATGGCAGGATATACAGTAAATCCTAAAGGGTGGAGATGGACAAATTCCTCACAGTTTAGGTGGAGAGATCCAAAGGTATCCATGATTGTATAGGCCTAGTGATCCCTGGACTGGTATGTGGTGGGATTGAAGTAAAGCCTAGTAGTGTGTGTTTCTTGTTTCGTCCTAGGAATCCCTTAGTAGGATTGGTATGTAGATGAGGGATTGGGCCTAGGAATCCCATGGTGGATTGTGGTAAATCCTGAGGAAGACCTAGTTGTTTTGTTGTAAGTCCCGCATTCATGCTTGGAATATGGCACAAGGGTGATTGACTGAAAGAAATATTTAGTTCAACCCAATCTGCAGTCAGGTGGTACGTGGAAGTCCCTGACTTGGTTTCATTACACATATGTTAATAAGCGCTATTTTCCTCTTGTTTATTGTGAGTAAATGTGTTTGCTATTATGTGGTTATAATGGTTTTTTATCATTTTTATTCTATTGATTATAGGCTAGTTATAAGTATGGCTTATGACAAACTTGAGTTATGGTTGTCATCTTCTTTTGACTAGTAAATGAAATTTTAATGAATGTGTGACCTAAGATATGATAATACAACTATTGTGAGAGGGCATTAGACCTTCTTGATGATTCTCATATAAGTATGAAGTTCCTATGCTTAGATGTGTTTATATGACCTATAGATTACATGTTCATGATGTGTTTGAGACAATGTATGTCATGGATAGGCCTTGTCAAGTCATGTCCTTGTTCAAGTTTTACATGAGAGGCCTTGTCATCTTGTTATTTATAATTTCTGAGAGTTTCATCAAGTTCTGGGAAGAGGCCTGAGTCTTGGACTTGAAAAAGTGGTTCAGAATCTGGGGTCGTTGGCACAAAACTTCTTGAAAGGGGTCATAGTTGCATGGATTCCTTGTTGTGGGAGTGACAAGAGGGTCCTAGTTACATGGATGGCTTGTCATGGGAGTGACTGGGGGTATAGTTTAGCAAAACATCAAGTTGGCTACGGGGTTGGACACCTGGAGGGGTTGGTTGGATCTTGAAGGTTCTGAAGCTCCCCAGGAAGGTTAGACTAGTCTTATCTTGCTGTTTCTACTTCCTTAACTATACATGGGGAGTTGAATCATATCATAGTAACTCTTCGTCACATGTTTACCCTAGTGGACCAGTTAACTTGGATAAATGTGGGAGGAGGGTGTTACACAATAGATAGACCATTTTGTTGCCAATTTTTTTGCAGAGGAAGTGTATTTGCATAGCAGTTAATTTTTTTTTTTGAGGAAGTCTGGCATTCTAGACACAATGGTAGTGTTATTTTTGCAAATTGAGACTTGTATGTTTATGTATTTGAGCATTTGAGCACATAATAAAAAAGGACACCATTGGAATTTGGACCCAAAGGCATAGCCTAGGAGGGGTGAACTTCATCACCAATTTGATATGTTTTGATGCTTCTTATTGTCCATTTTAACTGTTAAAATTCTGCAAAATTTACTTTAGTTTGTGTGCTTTTGCAATCACAATCCATTGCCTAAAAGACATAAACTAGCTTGCAAATCATTTCATGAAACCTTTATTTTTTTTAATTTTGGATCAATTCCACTGCTTGAGGTGTAGTGCTTCTAAGTATTTTTATCCCACCAACACAATCAAAATAGGATGTCACAAGGCCCTTGTTGCCTTCATCCACCAACTAAAATCTTTATAAATCATACAGTTCAAGCATACATATAGTCATGGCAACATTTCACAATGGAGAGAACTATAACTCACTTTTAAGAGAAGAGAGTCTGCTATGAGGAAGGTTCTTCAATGGTAAGTTGTTAATGGGTAAATAAATCACTTTCCTAGGTGGTTCCTCACTGAGTCAAGCACCAGAGCTTTAGCCCCAATGCAACTCCTAGTGATTTTTTAGCCCTCACAAAAACCTCGGTGATTCTTCCCAAATTTAATAGGTTCATCAATCCACAAGTTTACAGTGGGTTCTTTAGCCTTACAAGCAAGCCACTCTCTCTTAAATAATTAACATAACAAGCTTCAATCAGAAGGTTCCTCAACTAGTGCTATTTTCTAGAGTCAGTTCAATCATAGAGACCACTTGATCCCTTTCTTAGCTCTGTGTTCTCTCCCACACAATAGTTTTGAGCGTTGCATTTGTTGTAATGCCTCTTACTTGTACGCACAACAGAGCAAGAGGGAGCACATATCTTTCCATAAAAGTCCCCTATCACCTAATGGATTAACTTCCTTTTTTCTCACCACAAGTCACACATCATTCATCCATTGACAACGTAGCCCATGGTACTCATAATTTTTTGCCCTTTTCCTTGCTTACAGTTTAGGTTAAAGGACACTTCAACCAATCCTTCCCTTTTTAGTTGATATCAATGCATAGTCAACAAATTTAATTATTTTCCACCAACCAAGATGGTTATTTAAAGAACAACCATTTCTTGAAACAAGCCCCTTCATCTAGTAACATAGTCCATGTCCCTTTATTAGTCCTTTTTTAAGGTAATTACAATTATTTATAAAAGGGGAAATATTAACAAGGGGATATCACATTAGGGCTAGTAAAAAAATCCATAAATTCTATAGTATACTGAACTAAAATTTGAATTTTTTACCATGGGTACTTTGTTATGTCCTTTTAAGCTCTTTAAAAAAAAATCATATCTTAAACATCCTAGAAAAGAGAGTAAAAAAATATTATAGCAAAAATGTCAAAATGATTCATTTGAAGGAACCAAACCCAAAGATCATATGCTATGAAACCAAATTTATGCGCCAAATATCCAAATAGCATAAAAATATAAAAAGAAGTAAATTCACACCTTGAGGATGAGGGAGAAGAACGAATGAGAAGCCTCTTCAAGGGGGAGACCTTCCTTTGCAATATATCAAATGCATGTGATGAGATGATCTCTAGAACTAAGTGCCCTTAAAATATATGGGAGACAAATGATACAATTACAATTAAAGGGTCTAGCCAACTACTAAAGGGCCTAGGCAACTAATAATACTAACACTAATATAACAATGTAAACGTAATTACTCAATGCCCAGAGCTTAACAATATGTTTCACCCTTTGTTGGCTTACACACCATCTTTAACATGACATTACATCAACATACTTTTGGTACTTATTGAATATGTCATAAGTGGTAGAGCACTTAAAAATATACATCTCAACCTTCATTGCATCAATAGGCTATGGTGGGTTGAATCACCCACCAAGTTGAAGAGAACCCACCAATAGAATATACAACAATTTTAGGTTGTTAAAGTAGGACAACTTCTTCACCAAGGAAAGTAGTCCACTACCTAACATATCCAATTGAAATTCTCCCAAGGTTGTTAATGATTTTTATACAATATGGATCATTGTTATTCAAAGGGAAATATTTAATTTGACGGGGCGGTAGTCATCATAGAAATCTTTTTAAGCTATAAACAACATTTTTTGGGGTGGATAGAACTTTGAAGCTTTAGCTTCAAATTGATTGGACCTCACATCTTACAAATCTCATTGAGAAATTTCCAACAAGCCCATGACTACCCCAGTTGAAATTTATATTCAAAACGTATAGTCTCAAAGAGGTGGCATTTCAAACTATTTTTTCAATTCTATCCTCCTTGGTGTCTCCTTAACACCTAAGGTTTTGCGTTAAAAAAAAATTGATCCTGATAACTTTTCTTTCTTCACATTCCAAACTAACTTTTCAATGTTATCCTTCTTAATGTTCCATCAACCCCTAGAATTAGAGATTTCACATTAAAAAATTTCCACTCTAATGGCTCTTTCTAATGATAAAATAAGTTCCTTTTAACTTAAAAAAAATTGTAAATTAACATAACATACACCTCTCTTTTCAAAAATAATCACTATTATTTTAATAACCCTTTTTCAAATGAATGAAATGTACATCTCCCACCTCTTCAACTCTCCTTTCTTCACTATCACATAAATCAAACCACGAAAATATCCACGCTTTTTTTAGTATCTATATTATACCTCATAACTTCTATTACGTTGTGAAGCACTTATGTAACCCAATATAGAAGAGATCGTATATCATGATTAGCTTTAACATAATCATAAGAATCATATCAAACTATATATTATTGATAAAAAATAATTATGATTAAAAAACTCTAAATTAAACATTCAAAAACAAAAACCATAATTTTTCATATATTATACCTATATAGTATTTACACCTACACCATATTGAATGCAACAATAGTATATAGCTATGTCATATAATATAATATTATTTCTCCAGTATAATAGTTTTATAAAATTAATATTTAAAAAAGATATGAGTTTTTTATTTTAAAATGAATATTATAAACACATATTATTAAAAAAATGCCATCTAACTAAAACAAATATAATGAAATTTAGATTAAATAGTTCATATTATACTTAGCTAGTAGCTCTTTAAATTTTTGGAAGTATAGTATAAAAATAAAGGTATAAAAAAATAATTTTTTAAATTATTAAAAAAATGTTTATAATTTTTTATGTGTTTAATAAATTTAAATTTATATTTAAAATAAATATTTGTATTTATTAATAATTTTTAGGATTTTTTTTTTTTAATAAAAATTTAAAATATTTTATTTTTCTATATTTTTATATCTAGCTTTAAGAATTTTAATTATTAAGATGATGATGATGGTGATGTATTAGAGAAATATTAAGGTCTAAAATGGGCCTCGTAAGGAATATTATAAAATAATGGTGGAAATAATAAAATTAGATTTGATTACATCACCATATTTTAGAGGGAAAAAGGAAAAAAACTAGCTTTTCAACTCGTACTTTCAACTCATCTCCTTAAGGATTTACTCAAATGTAGTATTGGAGCACCTGTTGGATGCATAATTTAATTTCTCATCCAAGAAGTACATATGTTGCATACTTCAGATGGACTCTACTACACAAAAAATGAGAAATACGTGAAAAAACATGTTTGCAATCACATTTTTCATGTATTTCTCATTTTTTGTGTAGTAGGGTCCATCGAAACTATGCAACATGGGTACTCCTTGGATGAGGAATTAAATTATTCATCCAACGAGTGCTCCCACTCGAAATTTGAGTAAAACCATAAGGAGATAAGTTGAAAAAGTAGTTTTTTTTTTACTCCAAAAATGGTGAATCATCCCTCGTGATTGACATAATCATCTTGAATCCTATTGATTCTTATAAAGTTTATTTTGGTACTTGTACATTTTTGTTTCGAGGTTCATTTTAGACCTCAAAATTTCTCTAATGGTTAATATCCACAAAGACGAATATGGTGTATCAGACCTTAAGAAGGTAAGCAATTAACTAAGATTTTATAATATATTATTTCTATGATAAAAAATATGTGAGAGAAGCATTCTGAAATGACTATAGTTTTGTTGACTTAGCAAGTCATGAAGGTTTGTAGTGCAACAAATGTTTTGAAAATGAGAATGGATGTGATTAAGGGTCAGACAATCGAAGAGAAAGTCCTTTTCATCTTCAACGCTCTTAGTATCACAAAGGGGGAAGATTCTTTAGTCCCAAAATGTTTTAGGAATAGACCAATGCCTGGTTTCACTAGGAAGCTCATTATCTAATTAGTTCTTATCTTTGCAATGTTCATTTTTCTTCTTAGCACTAGTAAAGATAATTCTAATAAGCAAGATTGAGGTTAATACTTCCGGATAGTATCTTAACTTCCATTTTCCCTCTAACTCCTTATCCTCCCAAAACTTATCCTTAAATTTGGAGGTAATAATGTTTTTAATATCATATTTATTCTTCAAGATGATCTCCTCCTTTATCACCTACTGGTCAAGCCAGAACTGGGCATCTTTATGCTAGCCTCGCTTGAGCCGGAGGTGGCGGTTTGACTAGAGTTTGAAGCAACTTTGGCGAGTCTCTTGGCTTCCATGTTCAACTTCTTCTTGTACATCAAATACTTAAACATAGCCATGCTTTCAATGGGGGGGAGGCTAGCTTCAATAAAGAGAATAGGGTAGGGAGTATTTCCTTTAATCTTGAGGTTGTAGATTATAAATTTCTTTTGGATCATCTCAATCTTTCTCAAGGATTCTCTAGATATACTGCAACCACAAACCTCACATCCATATAAAATAGTAAGGCGACAAGAGTCTCGAAGAGGAACCTTTTTTTACTCCAAACCCCAAGGTCATTTGATTGACAATTGTTTTCAAGCTCATAATAAACTTTCCATCCTCCTATAATTCTTTGCTATAGTTCTAGTTGATTAGATGGTGAATGTCAATACCTAAGTATTTGTATGAGGAAACTCTCTAAGTAATTATTAACATAAATGAAATTATCATAGTTGATCCTCTTGGATTTAATTATCATGACTTTAGTCATGTGAGTGTTAACATTCATACCCATGTTGGACCAATAATCTTGGAGGACTTTAAGTTGTTTGTCGAGATTATCATGGCTTCTAGCAATAAGAACGATATCATCAACATAATGGAGAAGAGCAATGACTATGCAAGTGACTTTGGGTCCATCACATCCTGCAGCTTCTAAACACTCTTCTAGCTTATCAATGTAAATGCCAAAAAGAGTAGGGGATAAGGGACATCCTTGCTTAACTCCGATATTGCATTTAATCTCTTGAGACCAACCCTTAGGAATCTTAAGCTTTGCAACAATATTTCGAGTTGTTTTTAGTGAGACTTTTGGAAGCTTTTCCGAAGGGCTTTTCCAGTCTAATTTTTCTAAAATCTGGCAGGAATTTATTGAAATCACAAGCTTGATGAATAACACCTGCAAAATTGATGTGCCCTAGGGGAATCCATATATACAGTGAAAAAACTAATTTAAATAACACAAATCAAGATTTCACCTCAAATTTTTCCACTATATTCCGACACCTAAAAATCCAAAAATCACACTAAAAACAACACCATAATATTCTCATATACCTTAACTTTACAATATTAAAAATATATCACTTTCACAATTCACATTTATAATTTCAACCCACCCCAAATTTTAAACAAAATTAACCTAATAATAATAATAATAAAGCAGCAAAAATAAACCTTCACCATTTATAAGTGCCATTTCCGAGTGGACTTTAAATTTTCCCACATCTCATACGAGTGACCAATGGATTTCGAAATTTCCAACCTCTCATACCCGCTCCAAGGAGCATGACACACTCAACATCACTTACCGTGAGTGACATAACACACTCAACCACAATCAACGCACAAACATAGGCTCATAGTATAATGAACACGAAAACATTTATCCATTGGAATATTTAAATCATCGACAACATAATTAGAATAGTCAACCAACCTTGAAAATAAATCCAACCGATGTGGTAATCATAGTCTTGTTCATAGAGGTTTCTAGCATTCATTAAAATATCGAAAAGATTGGAGTTGTTTTTAGTGAGGTTTGGAAGTTTTTTAGGGTTTTTGTAGTTTTTTATGGTGTTGAATCTATATATACAGTAAAAAATCAGTCTAAATAACATAAATTAAGATTTCACCTCAATTTTTTCCATTGGCACCAGACTCTGAATTAAAAGTTGATTACCAAATCATTACAGAATTAGTTATATAGTTGAAATGTGATATCATTATAAAGTTAGGCATTAGTTTATTTGTTATTTTTTTGAAATATATATATAAAAATTGGGTAGAGATCTGTTAGAATAATAAATTTAAATTGTGAATTATTTACAATTCAATTAGAGAAAAAAATTCCAAAATACTGAATTATGCAATTAAAAAAATAAACTTAAACAATAAAAGTCAAAATTTACCTCTAAGTCTGCGGATTTCAGAGCTCGGCCCGCAGCTAGGGTTCTGACCCCGCCGCCCTGTGCTGGCTGCTGCGCCTCAGCGCACAGCTCCCCCTCTCCCTCTGCAATCAGATGGAGGCCCCTGAGGGCCCTTCTCCCCCCCCGGATCCGCCCCCTGAAGTTTCAGCTTTCAAGAATCTGATAGCGAACGGATCTCTTCGGCAACCTTCACTGACCCAGCAAAAATTCATTAAAAGGTTGGAATCGATCCCTTCTGTTGCCCTGCCAGAGGAGGATACCTGCAAAGCCGCTCTGAATCTGTCTGAAAAAGGCCTCATTGGCCAGTTTACAGGCCTATGGCCCTCTCCCAAATCTGTGGAGGATTGGACCCAAAGAAACTGGCAACCCCTCATAAAAAATGGAGTGAAGAGTTACTTCGTGGGCAAAGGATACTTCGTCTTTGTCTTTGAATGCTCAGAAGACAGAAGCCTAATATTCAGAAACGGCCCCTACTTCATGGGGCCGCAGGGACTCTATCTAAATCAATGGAATCCAGATTTTGATCCCACTCAAGATGTTCCATCCGCGGTACCGGTGTGGGTTAGACTTCCCCATCTGCCCCTTCACTGCTGGAACCAAAAGTCGTTCCAGACCATTGGGAACGCTCTAGGCAAGTATATAGATCAGGCAGTAAGAAGAGATCAATACTCCTGTGCGCGCATCTGCGTCGAAGTGGATCTCGAAGAAGGATTGCCGGAAGCGATCAAGCTCACGGTGGCAGGTTGGTCTCACATTCAAGAGCTTGATTACGAACAGCTCCCATTTAAATGCAGACACTGTCATGGCTATGGCCACTTCGCCAAGAACTGTAAGAAGAAAGCAGAGGAACAGGTTGAGAAACAGAATGGAGAACAATGGACATTAGTCCAAAGATCAGTCCAAGCAAAGAAAAACTCAGGAAAAAGCGCTCCAACAAGTGACAGGAACAATGATACCCCAGCTCAGGAAACGGGAGACAACGAAAAAGGATCTGAGGAGGCGCAACCAGATCTGCCGACCAAAGCTCAGGCTAATGAGAATCCTGAGGAAACCCCATCAAAAAGCAAAGAGGCAAGAGGTGAAATCCACATTGAAGCCAACCAAGGCAGCCCTTCAAGTCCCACGTATGCTGACATGGCGAAGAAAAAGCCAGCTATAAGCTCTGAGTCTTCAGAAGAAGAACTCTATGAGAGGCCTTTAAAAAGACCAGGAAGGAAATCCCGTAAAGAAAAAAGAGAAGAAGAAGCAGAAAGGTTCAAAACCCAAGGGAGCCAATCCACGATAGAAATGACAATCGGGAGAAGTAACAGGCCCAGGACTTCCAAGGGCGGTTCCACCCCAAGCATAGGTAAATAATGAAATTAGTCTCTTGGAATTGCAGAGGATTGGGGAGCCCCGCAAAAGTCGAAGCAGTAAAAGACCTTCTAAAATCGGAACCTGCAGATATCCTCATGCTCCAAGAGACTAAGATAGCAGGACAAGCCCTGCTAGAAACCGGAAACTCAAAATGGAAGAAGAACTCAGGCATAGCTGTCAGCGCTCGGGGAACCTCGGGAGGCCTGGCAACGCTCTGGAATGGAGACCTATACCAGCTGATTAGCACTCATGAGACCTTGCACTGGATCTACACAGAACTCATCCACACTTCAAGTAAGTTAACTATCTCTTTGGTCAATCTTTATGTTCCAGTTAACTATTCAGAAAAAAGAGACTGTTGGAAGTCTTTGGCAGATTTCCTCGAACAGGAAGCCCCTAACAACATCATCCTCGCGGGTGATCTCAATATTGTCCTGAAAGCCAAAGAAAAAAGAGGAGGCACTGATCACAAGGACCCTATGGTGGGCGTAGTGGAGGAAATCGCTCAGACTTGGGATCTTCATGACATTAATCCAATACACGGTTTATATACCTGGTCAAATAATAGATCTGGAGCAGACCACATCTCTGCCCGGCTTGATCGTTTTCTAGTACAATCTCTCCTCATGAACAAGAAAATCATATCATCAAAAATCCTGCCCAAATTGTCCTCGGATCACAAGCCAGTTCAGCTCTGCCTAGAAGACGAAGAAGACTTGGGCCCCATTCCCTTTCGATTCTCTCCTCAGTGGATTGAAAGAGAAGGCTTTATGGACACGGTGAAAATATCCTGGAACACCCCCATTGCAGGATCCCCAAGCTTTGTTTGGGAGCAAAAACTGAAGCTCACTAAAAAAGCTTTGAAAGAATGGATCAAGAAGCCAGCGCCCAATCCCACCTCTCTAAGAGTTGCAGCTGTCCAGGCCCTGCATTCCCTGCAAAATAATATGGAAAGAAAAATTATTAATGAAAACCTCTTGGAAAAGGAGATTAGAGCACAGAGAGCAGCCTATAAATCTTTCATAAACGAGGAAGAATATTGGAGACTAAAATCAAGGAGCCTGTGGCTAAAAGGAGGGGACCGCAACACCTCCTTTTTCCACCGGCAGTACAGGGCAAGATTGTCTAGGAATCACATAACAGAAATAAAGACCATGACGGGCCAAATCTGCAAGGGCAATCAACAAGTTAAAGAAGCTGCAGAACAACACTTTCAGAATCTCTTCAGCTCGGATGACCAAGGTGAAGAAATGGAGGAAGCAAAATTTCTCAATCACATACCCTCCTTAATTTCGCCTGAGGACAATGCAGAGTTATGTAAACCTGTCACAGAGGAAGAAATTATCAAAACCATCTGGTCCATGGACTCTGACAAGGCCCCCGGACCGGACGGCTTTTCCATTCACTTCTACAAAGTCTGCTGGGACATAATAAAATATGACCTCCAAAGGATGGTAAGGGGATTCATGTCAAAAGCCAAAGTAGGTGGTAGTACCAACTCAACCTACTTAGCTCTGATCCCCAAGGAATCTAACCCGGAAACTTTTGCCAGATTCAGGCCAATTTCCTTATGTAATGCTTCCTATAAGATCTTGGCAAAGCTGATGGCCAATAGAATGAAGCCCTTGCTCCCTAGAATCATCTCAACATCACAAGGAGGTTTTGTGAAGGGTAGACACATCCTCGACAACGTCATCCAAGTTCAAGAGACCATCCACTCAAGCCAACAGAGAAAGGAGAAAGGCATGTTAATAAAGCTAGATATGGCAAACGCGTTCGACAGAGTTAACAGAGAATTTCTCAGCAAAGTCTTGCTGTCCTTTGGCTTCTCCATTCAGTTTGTTAATCTTCTAAAAGCCTGCATGAACAATCCTTGGATAGCTCCTCTCATAAATGGCAGACCTGCAAACTTCTTTAAAGCGAAGAGAGGCATCAGACAGGGATGCCCTCTCTCTCCCTATCTTTACATCATAATGGCAGAAGCATTGAGCAGAAAACTCGAAGATGAAAGACTGTCAGGCTCCATCCCGGGCCTCAAAATCACCAGTAGATTAAGCCCCATAAACCATGCTTTATTTGCAGATGATTCGATTCTTCTGGGGGGTGCCTCAATCAGAATTGCAAAAGCCTGTGGCAAGGTCATTAGGAGCTACTGCAAAGTCTCAGGAGCATTGGTAAATGAAAGCAAAAGTGAAGTCTACAGCTGGAATACAAACCACCAGGAACTCATTAACATAGCCAACACTCTTGGATTTAAAGGGCATTCTCAATGGGAGAGCATCAGATATCTCGGCCTCCCTATAATCTCAGGAATGAACAAAAGATCGCTGTGGAGTGACATAATCTGCAAATTCAAAGCCAAAATCTCGAAATGGGGAGGCCATTGGCTGACAAAAGGAGGTAAGGTTGTTTTAATCAAATCACAGCTCTCCTCTTTAATAATTTACCAAGCTGCATTTCTGCTTGCTCCCAGAAATATCATGGACCAAATCTCTTCTCTTCTTAGGAATTTCCTCTGGCAAGGGGGCAGGGGCAACGACAAGAAACTGCACCTGGTCAACTGGGAAACAGTCAAGAAGCCTCTCGATGAAGGAGGTCTCCAAATCAAAGATCCCTCCCTGGTTAATCTTGCTCTAGGCAGTAAGATCCTGTGGAAATTGTATAAAGAGCCAAGTCACCCTGTCAGCGCCACTCTTCGCTCAAAATACACTACCAGCGGTGAGTTAAGAAACCTTCGATTGGACCACATAGCCAACAGCACTCTTTTGTGGAAACTCTGTCTCAAGAGCAGCAAAATTTTCAATAGTAAAATCTACAGAATACCGGGGAATGGCAAGAAAACCAGCATCTGGAATGATAGGATAATGGGGCGAGATGCCATAAAGGATAACGAAGAAATCGCAGGCTTAATAGAGTGGTTAACCTCTTCCGGGAAGACAAGTCTCTACGACATATCTGAATGGGACCAGCAAGGCGATTGGACAGGTTGGGCAATCCCTGCACCACCAGCCCATCTACTGCATCAACTGAACATCTTCATGGAGCAACTCGAAGAGATCGCCCCGATCCACAGAGCAATGACAGATCGATGGGGCTGGGGCCATTCTGGCGATTACTCTGCTGCGGAAGGATACAAAGCATATCAAATAAAAGGAAACAGCAAGCACAGTCCAGCGCTTTGGAAAAACATATGGGCTCCCACTGCGCTTCCGAAAATCAATTTTTTTGTCTGGACCCTGATCCATAATAAGATCCTAACAGGTGATAACCTTGCAAAAAGAAGTTTTGCCGGCCCTCATTGGTGCGCCCTCTGTAGAAGCCACGCCGAGACTGTGCAACACCTTTTTATCGACTGTCAATTTGCAAAGGCAGTTTGGGAACATACGCTGCAAGATCTACATATAACCTCCCCGGCTCACATAACAATTCCGGATCTCTTTTCTGAATGGAGCCGCCGGTACCCTCGACACATACAGCAAAAATCGATTTGGAACAAAATTTGGAATGCGCTGCCCAAGTTCGTCTGCTGGAAAATCTGGTTGGCCCGCAATCAGAAGGTTTTCAAGGAACATCAGTTAACTTCTTTGCAGGTAGCAGCCAAGGCTAGATCGCTTCTCCTAGAGACGGTGCAGCAACAGTACTATAAAGAAGATGAAACTCTACAACAGGTTGAGAAGCGTTGGATTGGAAAGCTTACATTGCAAAACAGGAAAACTCTCTTTGCACCTAATCTAGAGCACCCAACCTGGAAGAAAAGAGATGCAGATGACACATTCCAGAAGTGGTGGAGAGCTCAAAACATTCATACAATATTCTTTGACGGGGCTTCTAAAGGTAACCCTGGCCCCTCGGGCGCCGGTGGGATCATCTTCTCTCCTGAAGGGCGCTCCAGAGATTTTTTCTACTGGGGCCTCGGCGTGAAGACCAACAATCAAGCAGAACTTCTCAGCCTCCTTAAAGCCTGCCAAATTGCCAGAGCAAAAGGGGTCAAGGATATCCAGATCTTTGGAGACTCGGAGATTCTAATAAAGAAGTTGAGGGATGGAGAGTTATTCCGAAATGTAGGCCTCAACAGAACTCTGGAAAGACTAAAAAGAACTCTTTCATACTTTACAACCACCAAATTATATCATATTCTCAGAACTTCCAACAGTGAAGCGGACTTGATGGCAAACAAAGGAAGCGCACTGGTCAGAGGGCGGCTCTTCATCAATGAGGATAGCTTCATAGAAACTCCTCCATAATAGATTGTTTCAGCAGCTGTATTAGAAGCACAAGCAAGTTGTAAGCAGGGCTGCCTCGGCAAAGCCCCTCTCCTTTTCCACCAGATTCAATAAAATTCCATAACCGTTACAGTTAAAAAAAAAAAAAAATTTACCTCTAAAAATAATCATAAAAAATAAAACTTATCATTAGAGAGTTGGTTATATAGTTGAAATGTGATATCATTATAAAGTTTCACATTAGATTATTTGTTATATATATATATATATATATATATATATATATATATATATAATTGGGTAGAGATCTGTTAGAATGAGAAATTTAAATGGTGAATTATTTATTTATATAATTGGGTAAAAATCTGTTAGAATAATAAATTTAAATTGTGAATTATTTACAATTTAATTTAGAGAAAAAAATTCGAAAATACTGAATTACGCAATTAAAAAAAAAAACTTAAACAATAAAAGTCAATTTTTTTTTTTTCAGAGAGAAAATCATCATGGATTATATTAAGAGAATATAAAGTTCTGAATACATAACATGACCATCCCATCCTGGAACAAAATCAGATAGGTCGAAAACAGCAGATTATACAGATACTTCCACAAAAAATATGACTGTCCAGATAGCATACAAATATACCTTCTTTAGAAGCATTTTATAACACCGTCCAAAAAGCATAGAGATAGTTCAAAAGAGAAAAACATCCACAAAAACCAAGAAAAACGATAATGGCCATATAAACAGAAACCATAGGCCGGAGATTTAACCAGCAGGATCAAAGAATGCCGATATGTGAACCAGGATAGAGGCAAGGGGCACCCTGGAATCTTGAAAGATATGAGCATTCCTCCATTTCCACAAAAACCAGCATGTGAGGATGAATAATGATCGCCAAGATGGTCGTTGTTCACTCCACCATTTGAAGCCTTCCTGTACAGATGAGAAAAACCGGTGAGGAAAACCATGAGACAATGACAGTTCATACCAGATTTGAGAAGTTGAGGCACATTGAAAGAACATGTGAGCATTTGATTCAGCCGCAAAACGACACATTGGACATCTGCCCGGACCCTGCCATCCCTTCCTTTGAAGGACCTCCCATGTGAGGTTCCTGTTAGAAAAGAGCAACCATGAAAATAATATCATTTTGAGCGGACAAGACGCTTTCCAGAATTTGTGAGGAAAGATGGGAACAGAGAGCGGCGGAAGGCCAGATGAAAATGCTGCATATAAGTCTTTGACACGGATAGGCTGTGTAGAATTCTGCAGAGACCACGCCAGCACATCCCTTGAGCCCAATTGCTTGATACCTTTGCCTGCAAGATTATTGACAACCGACAACCAAATGGGATGAAGAGAAAGAGGCAATGATAAGTCATCCCCATCCTTCCATACTGGAGAAGATGAGGACCAAGATTTAATCAGCTTGTTCCACGTAAAATAGCCTTTTGAGTGGAAATAGGAGATCAATCCGGGGGGAAGCAGTGATTCCAGACCATTCACTGTTGAGTCAATGCCGATATAGATGCTCGAGCCTGAAAAAATTCTCCACCTTAAATTTCCCATGAAGAAAAACTGAATCTTCCTGAAACTTTGCCAGATGGCTGATCCTCTTTTAATGCCCAGAGATTTTCTTCTGTACCAGAAAACCATGCTCCTGCCTTTTAGATATTTTTGATTGATGATATTGCTCCACTTACCCTCACCATAGATGCCTCTATGAAGAGATTTGCAAAGAAGGGCTTTGCCAAAAGATCTCATGTGCATAAGGCCCCATCCGCCCACCTTCTTCGGCCTTGAGATGGAATCCATCTTTACTAAATGGAACTTGGACTGATAAGATCTTCCACCCCATAAAAAATTGGCAGCTAATGAAACCATTTTGCTTATAATGGAAGCAGGAAGAAGATATAGGTGGGCCCAATAAACCGCCAGTTGAGATAGAACTGCCTGAACCAGGATAAATCTGCCCGCCAGAGATAGGAATCTCATCTCCCAGCTTGATATTTTTTTATAGAAGCGATCAATCAGCCATTGCCAGTCCTGTTTGCGGTTTCCTTTTGCTTTCAGAATGAAACCCAAATATTTAAAGCCCTCCTTAATCGATGCCTGGTTGATGCCGAACAGCGCTGCAATCCATTGAACTAACTCCAGATTGGACTCATTGTGATACAACATAGATTTGTCCCTGTTTATGACCATGCCAGATGCAGACTGGAACTTTTGAAAGATCTCATTTAGGCAGAGCCAAGTTGATTTGCATAGCATGGCAAAGATAAGAATATCATCAACAAAAAGATTATGAGATAGGAATATATCCTTGCATATCTTAATCGGCCTGCATCTTCGTTCAGCCACTGCATTATTGATCTGAGTGCTGAGAGAGTTCATCACAAGAATAAAGAGGAGAGGGGAGAGAGGGCAACCCTGGCGAAGTCCCCTCTCCGCTTGGAAAAAGGATGAAGGGATACCATTTATAATAACTGAATATTTAACATTTTCGACACACGCCATTATCCAGTTAATACCCTGAGACCTCAAACCGATTTTGGCCAGTAGGATTCTAAGGAATCCCCAATCTACACAATCATACGCTTTTTTCAGATCTATCTTTAGAATGGCCGCATCAATGTTATTTGATAATATTGAAAATAAGCATTCCTGAGTCATAGCAACCGCGTCCAGTATGTTCCTATCTTTTAGAAACGCATGCTGGTCCCTTGTGATAAAAGAGTTTAGAACAGGCTTCATCCTTTCCGCTATAATTTTGGAGATGATTTTAAATAGAATATTGCATAGGGCAATAGGCCTGTAGTCCAATAATGATTCTGATTGGTCCTTTTTGGGAATAAGAGCTAAGAATGTGGCAGTTAAAGCACTGTTTATATTCCCAGATATGCGAGAGGCCTCCACCATCCGCAGCATGTCCTCCTTGAACATATCATAGAAATGAGAAAAGAACTCAATCGGCCAGCCATCTGGCCCAGGACTTTTGTCCTTTTTGAATGTCTTGATAACATCATGGAGTTCCTCTTCCGTAATAGGCTTAAAAAACTCAGCGTTTGCATCCTCGTCAAACATAACAGGCACTAAATCCACAGCCCACAGGATGTCATTTATTTCACTCCGCTGCCTCTTATATTGATTCTGGAAGAATCTTGTGGCTTCAGCCGATATGTCATGCTGAGAGAAAAAGAAACCCCCATTACCGTCTTCAATCTTCCAGATAGAGTTTTTCCTCCTTCTTGCATTTGCGAAATTATGAAAAAACTTTGAATTTCGATCACCCTCCCTGAGCCAGGTCGCTCTGCTTTTAAGCCTCCAGGATGCTTCTTCCTTTTGCAGCAGCGCTTGTTTCTTTTTTTCCAAAATTCTGATGAGATTCTTTTGGTCAAAAGACAAGCAATCATAATTTACTGAGTTTGTGAGGATACCTATCTCCTTTTTGATGTCGATCAGCTCCTGTTTATCCTTCTTCCTCCGCTTAATTTGCCAATCCTTAGCAACATCCCTTAGAGATTGAATCTTTTCCCGAAAAGTAGACAAGAGAGCCATTTCAGATTGTTGAAGATCCTTCCACTTTTTTGTTATGACATCATTAAAGGATTTGTCTTCTAGAAAGATTCTGTTAAATTTAAAGGAGTAACCCATCCTGCAATCCATATCCTTCCATTCAAGAAAGATAGGTCTGTGGTCCGAGGTAAAATCATTCCCGGTACTAGCAACAGGCATCCCCCATTTTGCAATAATGCTGGCATTTATAATAAAACGATCAATTCTTTTTGCAATGAAGGCCGGACCTGACCTGTTGTTGTCCCAAGTTGGAATCATTTTTTCAGGGATGACATCAACAAGATTCCTATTCAAAAATTCCTGTCGGAGTCTATCAGCCAGTGGGTCTTTCTTCCTGCAATTGCCCCAACATTCATCAGAATTTAAAGTCACGTTTAGATCACCTGCTATCATTAACGACTCAATATCTAGGATTTCTGAGGCAAACAAATTATCCCAGAAGGAGGATCTGTTCCTATAGGGCGCATAAATATTCAAGATGTTGAGGTTCAAAGGCCGGCCTCTGATTGAAGCCGAGATAAGAATCCCAGCACAGCATTTAAAAGCTTTTGCTTTTATCCATGCTGGGTCCCACAGAACTGCCAAACCGCCAGACATACCATCAGCTTCAGTGGCAACCATATGCCAAGTCGGAAACATTCTTCTGAAGAAAGCCAAAGAAACAATGCTTGAGTGCATTGTTTCCTGAATGAAGATAATATGAGGATGAGCTGGAACAAAGATCTCTTTTAGCGCCAAAAATTTTGGGAGGGCGCCCAATCCCCTGATATTCAATGATATTAAGAAAGTCATTTTGAAGACTGGCCAGCCATACATGCTCTAAGAGGCTGAGAATCAGTTGGTTCCAGGATTGGAACATCTACAAGGGACAGGTTTGTGACACCAAGATCAGAAACAATTGTTCTACCTCTGAAGTGGCGACTGCCGCCTCTTTGCTTTTTCCTGACGGTAATATTTTTTGCGGAATTGGGACTGATAGAAGGGAAAGAGGGTTTATGAATGGTTAATGGTTCAAGAACCGATGGGTTCCTCTGAAGGAAAAGATCAATGTCACTATCGGATTTATTCACAGGGGATTCAGTCGGGGAGTTGTAAGGTGTCGGTGTTGGCATAAGCTCCTTTCCTTTTGACAAACCAGTTGATGGATTGGCAGAAGAGGGCGACGAAGAGGCAATCAGGATGGGGTGAGACCCCACTACAAAATCCCCTTGATTCATGGCAGGAGGAGAGGGCACCGCATTCTCATCATGAGGCTCGGGGATAAGAGGACATTCAAATTCCGCCATGATTGGAGCTTCTGACTGATCTTGAGGATTGAGCTGAGAGCAGCGAAGATCCGCGGCTTGAAAGGAAAACTGATTATCATGTTTGCTTGCATCTTCAGAAAGAGAATCAGAACCGGAGATTCTGCCCCTATAAAGAGAATGCCTCTTTGGCCTGCGATTAAAACGATGACTGCAGTTTTTGATGAGGTGTCCAGTTCGATGACAGAGAGAGCATCGAAAGGGGATGCCCCAAAAATCAAGTCTTTGACATATTTTGACACCCTCCCAGGTTATCTCGATATGATCCGGATAACCACCTTTATAAGGTTTTTCAATCAAAATCCACGCGATCCTTTTATCCTTCTCACCTCTGACCCAGGGATCCACATAAATAAATTTGCCAACTGAATTGCCAATCTCAGTAAGGGTTTCTATCGACCATAATTCTAGAGGTAAGTTAGGAAGTTTTACCCAAATCATGCAATTAGATGGCGTATTCTTAAGAGGGTCAAAACCCATGAACCACCGAGATAAAGACAGAAAACTTCTACCATACACCCATGGTCTATTAAGGACGATTTCCAGGTCAGATGCTTTCAGAAAGTGGAAGGAGAACCAGTCTTTCATTAGACGAGATATGACTGGAGTGTATCCAATCAGTGGAGACCATTTATCTGCTAGCCATTTCCTCATTTCTTCCTCAGTCATCTCCGGAAAATGCCACTTCCCGATCAGTGCAAGCTTTTGCAGGCTGTCAATACGTTCGGACAGTGTAGCACTGACCACAGATACAGCCTTTGGAGGAGGGATCGTTTTGACCGGGATTCTAGATTTGTTAAAATGCTGGGCATGGGCATGAGTTTTGCCTTTTCTAGAGAGGTCCGACCCAATTTTCTGTTGAGCCAAATCCGGTACCGGCTGGGCAGGAATGGATTGGTCCCGAATGTCGGGGAGTAGCATTTCTTCCACCGTGGCATGCCAGCTGATGCCTTGATTGGCAATTTCACGTGCAGATTCAGCCTCGATAGCAGCTCTAAATAGGGCTTGCGTGGCAGGAGAGTCACTATCATCCGACATCTTTGAACAAAGAGAAGGCTCAGAAGGTGCTGGAAAGAAAGTACAGCACGGAGACTAGAGCAAATAATCATAAAAAATAAAACTTATCATGACAGAATTGGTTATATAGTTGAAATGTGATATCATTACAAAGTTTCACATTAGATTATTTGTTTATATATATATATATAATTAATTAGATAGAGATCTGTTAGAATGAGAAATTTAAATAGTGAATTATTTATATATATAATAAAAAAACTTAAACAATAAAAATTAACATTATCTTTAAAAATAATTATAAAAAATACAACTTTTAAAATATATAATTCAATTCTAAAATATATAATAAATAGACAAAATTCCAAAACATATAATAATTAAACAAAATTCCAAAACAACTACGCTGGATATTTTCCAAATGTACCATTTTCTAACTATATAATAATTAAACAAAACTCTAAAACATATAATAATTAAAACAAAATTCGAAAATGACTACGCTTTATATTTTCCAAATGTACCATTTTCCTTCGGACTTAATTCTTGTCATCGTTTAGCACTCCATCTGTTAATGGAAAAGACGTGTTGGCTTCTTCATCATGCTGAGTGGGTTTCTCATCATCGGATACCAAAGACGCGGGGCTTACTCAGCATGAGTGGATTTATCGTTCCCAATACGAAAACGTGTTGACTTTTAATTTACATGAATCAGTTTATCCGGCTTTCCAGCTGGTCTCCACATGCGAAAGCAGATAACGCTGTTAGGAAATAGACCTCATGTGTGCAAGGCGGCTCATGTGTGCAAGGCGGCCTTTGTCGTGATTGATGCCCTGTACTTTTATATACAGGGAACAATACTGAACCATCAACCAAACAGTATATTTCGTCTGTTTCAAGACGGCAAGATGTTCAGGTCCATGTTTTTCATATGCAAGAACCCATCGCTTTAATATTGCATAATCTATGGACAAACCACAGTACTAGTAAGTTAATAACACAACACAGAAACAGATCCTTGGATGTAAATAATGTTGGACTGGATAGAGACAAATGCAACCTAAGTGGAGCCCGGTTGGTATAATCTTTATTGTTAAAGTATTTCTTTTATAATTTACTTTTGTTATTAAATAGTTAAGACTTAAATTGTTTAAATATTTTCTGGTCGAATTTTATAGTTAAACTAGTAACAAGTGATCTCTTGAGATAAATCTTCATTAAATAATTAAAAGTTAAATTCTCTAAATAATTTCAGATCAATTTTTAGTAAATCTTCTCCATACACATATTCCATAAACATAACGGGAATAAATTAAAACATAATTAGGAAACGCAGAATAACGCATCCAGCATCCTCCCATATAATTCCACCCTTCATGCATGAAGCCCATTACACTAATGAATTGCTTTCGTCACAAACAAAATGTCTGCAAGAAGTTAAAGGTCACTGTTAGCAGTAGGTTAGAGCAGATCACTCAAAAAAAATTAAAAATTCCTAGGAGCTTAGTTATTGGCCATGGAAACATAAACATTAGTGGGAGATTGAAGTCGGACACCATGATTCCCTCTAAGGCCATCCAGGAAGAAAGCCATCTTCACACAGCGAAGCAGCATAACCACTGTTTTGTTTTATTGTGCCATAAATCCTGAGATCCTCCGCTGTTTTGACCAAGAATTGTAGCCTACTTTCAACAAAACTGATGAGTTAGCCAGTGTTCGCTGTGGCGATTTTAGAATGCAAAATTTTATCATATATGTTCACCATGTGAATTGAACAGCCATACCAACAGTAGAAGTGTTTCATTCTTTGGCTGTCGTGAACAATTGAAATTCTACCTGAAATGATGTATCGACATTTACAACAAGACAAAAATCTGAAAGAGCACAAAAGCAAATAGCCAGAAGCGGAAGAGATTAGAAGTCCCCAACTCTGGATGCTATTCTAGTTTTTTATTAAAACATTATCCTAAAGTTGCATAATTAATTCTAGTTAAACCCAGCTAATTCTTTCAGTATGAATATTTCCGCAAACATAGTGCGATTATATTTGTATTACTTTCAAGTCTTAACAGACAGACATGAACATTTAAAAATGGAAAACCAGTTCCCATTGTCAAAAAGCACATCATTTTCACTGTTATCTTCAATATCCAATACTGCAAATTTTACTTCGGCTGCTTATGTGGATTGCTAGAATACAACTCAAACCACCTCAGCTTTACCACTATTCGAATATAGTATACTAAATACCAAACCCCATCCAGACATCGTGTTCAAACACTAATACAAAATAGCAATTATTCTGGATGACATTTTCCAGTGATAAAATTTGTCATTAAATTTAAACGCATCTTCAATTCATAACTTATCAACCCAGAAAACAAACGAAGCAAACAAGAAGAATCCGGGAAAGCCATAGGAATCCTAAGTGACTCACAAGAACTCCAAGCTTCCAATAGCATTTTTATAATATCCACACAGAAATGACTGCAAACACCTTCCACACACAAACCTCTATCCAAAATTATGTTAACAATATCAATGACTCATCGCAATAACAATTTGCCAACGGCTGCCTTCGAATTTCAGGCATCATCAACACATGGCATAACTGACTCTGCTGTACAAATTCCCACATTTTAACAATGGAGTTAAGTGGAAAAGATCCGAAACGAGGCCTTATTCGATGTAATTCTATTTCAGCATTCGAAGAAACAAATCCCTCGTATGTAATCCAAGGAATCGTGACACAACAGCGTTCGTCTTCATAATAGAGAATTATGTAGTAGGTACGGTCCGTGCTTTGAAGGTAGTCCCTGAAACAAAACCAGGACCTCTACTCTTTGAAAGAATAATTTCTCCAAAACCCTATATAACTCTTCCCCGTCACCTCTTCCCAACATTGCTCGGTACTGATTCTACAGGAATTCTGCTCAGTACTGATTCTAGAGAAAACAATTTGCACGTTTACCATATCACGTTCATGATCTGAGCCCAACATTTCGTCCCTAGACGAATCCACGGAAGCCTCTTCCCACAAAGTTTGTACTTTATCGTTGGCAGTTTTTCCATGTGACCGTTTCTTCGCTCCTATCTTTCTTTTGATTTTCTTTACTGTTTTCTTGCACAAACCTGCAGGCAACTTCACAAGGGCCAAAGTGGCCAAAGGCAACAAGACGCACGGGCAACAACAAACGGCAGCGAAGTCTGCGGCAGTACCGCCGGCAACCTCACCAAACCCCCTACGGCGATGTTCCTTTGTAAGAAAAGGTTGCTCACGACCGCTCCCGGGTTTCGAACTCGATTCCTTCTGAGACATATTGTGAAAAGCCTCTTATGAGGCCAATTTCTTTACAGGTTCACCCTAAAGACTTTCGAAACTAAAACTGAAAGACTCCATGCCGTGTAAGCCATCAAACCAGTGAGTATATCTTCCACTCGCAATTTCGCCGCATTGCTGCAAAAATGAAGGTTAAACATAGATTTAGACAGCCGGAAAGACTAAAAAAATCCGGTATCTTCAGAAACAAATCTCTATCTTGGAGATGATCGGCCATGGAAAGGAAATCTTGCAAGCATGACATTTTAATCTTTTTTCCCTTTTCTTAAATTAAATTCGGGGTCCTAAAGATCATTTAGCTCTCAAAGAAAAACATAGAATATCATATAAAACAGGCTCGCCTTTGAACAAATTTCACAGATTCCATAAGAAAACAAGCCGGCAATGCACAATTATATATACATGGCATATCGATATTATGGATTAGAGCTAGTTTTACGGTGAAAGAGACAGCTGAGTCTGCACTTCTTTAGTATTCTAAGATTTATTGGTAAGTATGATATTCTCTACGCTTCAGAATTAGAACAACTTTACCAGATTCCGTCTTTAAAAATTAAAATATAGCAGGCTGCGTTTAGCTTTAATGTCAAAATACCTGAAGTCTGACAAAAATAAGAGATTTCACGATAAATAAGACAGCAGCTCTCCCTAATCTAACTTGTTTTCCAAAACGCAGGGTGTCTCAAACGGATTTTACCAAGATTTACGGCGAAAACAGAGATTGACTTAATTTCACTGTTATTCTACACCATATTTCTCTATAGTACCGTTAAGGTACTCTGAACAATTCAAGAATTTTGAAAGATAAACTAAATGCTGTAATAAATGATACAATTAGGCCAGACCGGCCGAAATTTCTGCGATAAGAACAATATTGATGAAACAACACGATATATTTAGCTAATTTGACGCTTTTTGCCCGCAAAATGAAATTTTAACAGATGAGACCAAACCTGATACATCGTCGGCCTAAATGAGCGTTCCTGCGTTTCGGTAGAGGATTTCACGCAGCACAGAGTGGTGGTTCCACACACTCATGGCCAATTTTGGCTGGAAATTGACAGAATTGAAGTTATTGAGGATCCGAATTCCTCAAGGGATAAAAGAGGAGCAACCTTCTTTCCTGAAGTAAGCAGGTCGGACGCGGTTCCGTAGGTTGTGAGGATTTTCCACAAATAATCTGAACACGATTTAGTTGTTGAGTCAGCAATTTGACAGAAAGGCGATCTGATCTCATCTCCGTGTGTGAATTCTCCAGTCGCCGTATCCAGAAGCCTCAAAAGATCAAAAATACAATTTTAAAGATTAAAAATAGCAAAATATTTCAATGATTGGAGAGAAGAAGTTTTTCTTTCTCATAAATATTTGTTTTATGAGGAAGAAATTGGAAAGATATGTGAGCAGCGTATCGCTTTTTATTTGCCGAACGTTTTGCATGTGGGTAGGAGTATACATCGTATGTGATATACCCCTTTCTCTTCGTAGCATACCGAGGCAAGGGGTCGTAGGATACGGTGACAATAAAGTCAAAAGAGTGTCGATGTTTTACATAAATATTTTTCAAAATTTAGGGGGTTAAATATTTTATATTGTAGTTTATTATATTTGTTACTGGCGGGATCTAACGTAATTAGTTTTTCATTAATTGGTTATTAGTTTTTCTTTAAAATTGCTCCCGCCACATTTAATATGTAGGTCATCCACTATGACCCTTGGATTGACCTAAGCGGAAACATCATCAAATTGTACCTATTAAAATAATTTAAAATCATTTGGGTGGTGTGCAAGACTAATTTGGCTTTTTTCCCTTTTAATTGAGTAAAAGTCTTTTTCATTAAATGTAATGAAACTTGAATTTTAACCATTTTTAAAGAGTATTTTTTTTTAAATAGTGCGAAAACTTATTATAACTTGGAAAATTAGTAATGTAGAAAAATATATCATTGAAAAAATTAGTTATATAAATAGTAATATATCAAAATATGTTTTTATAATATAAAATCTATTCTCTAGTAAAATTTGTATATATTAAATAAAATGATGAAAATTATTTTTTTAGTATAAGGTTTATATTTTTATAATATAAAGTTCATATAAAATATAGATTTGTTTATTAATATGCAAATTTTAAAAAGATTAATTTAGATTTATTTTAATTTTGGATTATTAAGAAAAATCAATTTTTTTGTGGTGTAAATATATTTTTGAATTCAAAATTTGACTATTTACAAAGAGATTTGATGTCTCTCAACTCTAGATTACATCTGGGGTGTAATTATTATAATGTTCTTTCCATGTTAAACAATTCACATTTGTATTTGCTTTTTTCCTTAAATTACATGTAATAAATACATTATAATATTTTTCACATTTCATTCTTAAAATTTTATTGGTTTTTTTTAATTACAATAATATAATACCTATAAAAATGAAAACATTTTAACTTTCATTTTTAATCATGATTATTGAAAAGAAAATTTTGAAAACTTATTTTAATATTAATAAGAATTCAATTTTGTTATTGCACTGTTTTATGTGACTAATTGTTCACTATTAGATTAGCATAGAAATTATCTCTATTAATATTCTAGTCTTCCATATTAATACATATGAAGAAATCTTCCTCATATGATCATTCTACCAAAAAATCATGTTAATGTATGTGCACATAAACAAATTTATACTTTTTTTTTAATAAAATATATATAATACATTAATGTGACAACATCTCCTGTATTAAATTGTAAAACAAATTTTTTAATAAAAATAATTAAATTCAAAATATATTTCCTGGCATATTCTTCCCACCCATAAAGAAGATAAAATCATTTGGTTTAAATATTATTTCATAATAAATTTAATGATAAAATCATCGTTGCCCAAATGAGGCATCCTGAGTGAAAACTTTGGTTCCCTTGTTGAAAATGCAACAAGATGATGGAGCTTAGTGAAAAGAAGTCGCCTTCACTAAGTGGGCCCACAGGCTATTTTTGGCGCAAAGTCTATTTTTAGACATATGGATCATGGTCTATGACTTGCAGGATGCTATTTATGGATGATTGGTCATGTTGGTAAAAAATAGATGGACTTCTATTTTTAGACATATGGGCGGAGTCTATTTTTAGACTGTCAGTCAAAAAATAGAACAGTCGAATATTATTAGCTCTTAATAATATTTGGACTATAAACATTATCTTATCCTCTTGCAGCACTTCAGTTCGAGCTACAAATGTGGCACATGCAATTGCCAGAAGGAAATACGCTTTTCCTATGGGTTAGTTGAGCTATTGCATGATGGACTTCAGTTAGAACTCAAGTGATTGAGTTTGGTGGAGTTGATTGAGGAGTTGATGGAGTTGTGTTCAGTTTGACTTAGTTGAACTAGTTGTATTTAGTCTAACTGCTAAATACACTAGTGATCAGTGATGTGAATTAATTATTAATTAATTCACTAATTATTAACTCATAAATCAACTAAAGAATACATCAGTTAACTCAATGCATGGATAGTTCAGTGGAGACAAGTGTTAGAGGTGGGTGAAAGGGTGAGACTACTATTAGTTGTGACTATAGCTGTGCATGAGAATTGCACAATCATTGATTGAGATTGCCAATGAGGATTGCGCAGTACAAGCCAAGGGAATTTGAACTTGGATCTGATCTATTATCAACTTGGATTGTGCAGTAGAGGCAGGCAAACAGTGGAGGAGATTTGAACCTGTGATTTGTTCAGATCTGAGCTAGTTTGTGTGTAGCATGTGGAGATAGTACTGAGTACTTGTGAGGAGTATTGTACTATGTATTGTTACATGTTCTATCATTATAATATACAGATAGCTGGGGGTTTTCAACCGTATGCTTTCCCCATTACATACTGTGTTGATATGTGTGATTGATGTTTCAATGTGCGCATGCGATTGTTTTTCAATTCCGCAAATTGACGATCAATGTAGAGGAGGTTATGTATTATGCATGCATTCCGCAAATAGTGTATAATCAGGATAATCTCTGTGAATAAGTGTTATATTATTCAAATTTCTACATGGTATCAGAGCGAAGTTGATCATCAGATCTGTTATTTAGAAAGAGATTACATTTTATTTCTTCAGGCAGAGTCTGTAATCAGGCCAGGTAGCCTCTGGATTCATCCTTCTTTTGGAAGGTGAGATATCTGGTAAATGCCCATACAGTCAATCTCTGTACGAGAAATACTTTGTTCTCACGAATTTTAGATCAGAAGCGGTTGAGTTTTGAGCTGGTGGAATTCGAATTTGCATCAGTGTTTTCTTGGTGTCGAAGTTGAAATGTCTTTCAACGGATTGCAATTGGAGTATGCCCTTGAAGGCAACTCGAATTATATTGCATGGAAAGACAGGATGGAGGTGGTGTTAGATGACAATGGGTTGAAGGAGTTCATAGATGCTGAGGTCCCAAAGCCTACTGATGCTGCTCAAGTTGAGGCTTGCCAAAAGAAGACAGCAAGGTGTTGAAGGATTCTGTTGGAGGGCATGAAGGATCACATTGTATCCAGCCTGCATGGAAAGGCTTCTCCATACTTGATGTCGAAAGCATTGACAGATTTATTCCAAAGCAAGAGTGACCAAAGGAAGTTGACGCTCAAGGATAAACTCAGAAACATTAAGTGTGAGAAAGGAGACAGTATGCCCAAGTATCTCACAAAGTTCACCCAATGGCGGGATGAGCTGGGAAGTGTGGGGGTGACTGTTGATGATGAGGACTTGGTGAGCTTGGCTCTCCTTGGTCTTCCGAAGAGTTGGCATTCCTATCAGGAGTTTGTCAATGGTTGGGAGAAATTGCCAGGATGGGAGAGACTTTGGTCTGATCTTGTGCAAGAGGAGATCGGGCGGAATACTAGGGACGGATCTTCATCAAAGGCATCTGATGAAGAAAATTGCGCTTTAGCTGCCAAAGCAAAGAAGGGGAAGAACAAGAAAGCTTCTCATTCTGGTGCAAAAGGAAAGAAGCAGGACATGTCCAAGGTGAAGTGCTTTCACTGTCACCAGCACAGACATTATGCCACAAATTGTCCGCAGAAGAAGAAAAATAAGCAAGCTGCTGGATCTGCAGCGAGAGAGGCCTTAGCCTCGCAGTTTGAGCTGGATTTTTTGCTGATCGCATGCTTGGTATCAAGTGTGATGGGATCGGTATGGTTCTTGGACAGTGGTGCGTCTTTTCACATGACAGGAGATCGAGATTTGTTTTCTGATCTGGATGAGAAAGATCTTGGAGTGCACATCGAGATGGATGATGATGGTAGATACAATGTGACTGGTATCGGTACCATTTCCTTTGAGAGGGAGTCCGGTAAACCCTTTGTATTGAAGGAAGTGATGCATGTTCCAGGATTGAAGAAGAATCTTATCTCTGTGGCGATGTTAGAAGACAAGGGATATGATGTTGTCTTCAGCGAGGGAAAGGCTTTCCTGCGTAGTAAGACAACTGGAGAAACCCGAAAGATAGGGGTTCGAGTCAAGAACCTTTATCAATTGCATGTAGATGACTGCGCAACAATGGCATGCAAGGTAGAAGGATTGGTGAGCCGGGATGATGGCGAGCTGTGGCACCAGAGATTGGGCCACCTTCACCATGGAGCCTTGAAGATACTGCAGCAGATTTCTACTGGGCTTCCTAAAGGCACTCTTGCGCAGTCAGATCAGTGCAAGGGGTGTACTTTGGGAAAATTTGTGAAAGCCACCTTTCACGAGAAGGATAGTCATGCCACGATGATCCTTGAGAGAATTCACACAGACGTGTGTGGACCTTTCTCAGTAGCTTCGACAGCAAAGCACAAGTACTATGTGATCTTTGTTGATGATTTCTCTCGAAAGTGCTGGATCTTCTTCATGCAGAAGAAGAGCGAGACATACTCAAAGTTCTGTGAGTTCAAAGCACTGGTCGAGAAGGAATCGGGGAAGAAGGTGAAGGCTCTTAGGAGCGACAATGGTGGTGAATTCATCTCTGGCGAGTTCAAGGACTTCTGCAACACAGAAGGGATTCGAAGAGAGCTCATAGCTCCCCATAACCCACAGCAGAACGGGGTTGCTGAGCGGAAGAACAGAATGATCGTGGGTGCTGCACAGGCGATGTTTCATGATCAGGGCCTACCCCTTCACTTGTGGGCGAAGGCATGCAATACTGTAGTATGTGTGCATAACTGTTGTCCTCACAAGATACTTGGCATGAGTACACCCGAGGAGGCTTATTCTAGTAAGAGGCCTGATATTTCCCATTTGAGGATTTTTGGTTCTCCTGTTTACATGCATGTGACGAAGGATGCCAGGAAGAAGTTGGAGCCGACCGCAGAGGTTGGGATATTTGTGGGGTACATTGATACGCCTCACAACTATTGTGTGTATTTGCCAGACAGTCGCAAGACTGTTGTGTGACGGGATATCAAATTTCAGGAGGAGAAAGCCATGAAGTGTTCGCTTGAGAGGGAGCCACACTTGCATGCAGATGAGGAGCTATTAGTTCCTACGGATGAGCTTCAGGATGTGGATCAGCCACAAGATGAAGTTCATGGAGTGGAAGAGACCACTCATGTAGCACCAACCATCAGAGGGCGAAAGCGCACTACAGAAGCTGAGTGTCTGGCTTAAGATGCAGAGAAGGTTGTAGGACCACCTACAGCACATCGCAGACAGAGACAGTCACCTAATCGGTACACTGGATATATGGCTCTTATGATAAAATGTGTCGTGACTGAGCCATCCTCTTTCGAGGAAGATGTGGAGGATCCCGCATGGGTAGATGCCATGGTGGAAGAGTATGATTCAATTGTTAGAAACAGTACATGGGAGATTGTCCCAAGACCGGAGGGGAAATCAGTGGTGGGTTCAAGATGGATCTACAAAGTGAAGCAGGTAGCTGACGGGAGTGTGGAGAAGTACAAGGCAAAATTTGTTGCCTGAGGCTTCTCACAGATAGAGGGGATCAATTATGAGGAGACCTTTGCACCTGTCGCAAGGTATTCTTCCATACGGACGATTCTTGCTCTCTCAGCGTAGATGGCGTGGCACATCGATCAGATGGATGTGAAGACTGCGTTCCTCAACAGAGTCATTGAGGAGGAGGTGTACATAGAGCAGCCCGAAGGTTTCGAGATCTTCAGCAGTGAGTCGCATGTGTGCAGGCTCAAGAGAGCGTTGTATGGGTTGAAACAATCACCTCGTGCTTGGTACACATGGATAGACGATTATTTCACCAGACTTGGATTCTCCAAGAGTGAGGTGGATCCTAACCTATACTAGATTGTGGTGGAGGGTAAGTTGCTGATCATTCTACTTTATGTAGATGATTTGATTTTGACGGGAGATGAGCTGTTGATACTTTCATGCAAGGAGGATCTTGCTAGAGAGTTTGAGATGAAGGACTTAGGCCTCCTTCTTTATTTCCTGGGATTGGAAATTTGGCAGCGCAATGATGGACTATTTGTTTCTCAAGGTAAGTATGCCCGGGAGATACTGGAGAAGTTCAACATGCATGGCTACAAGCCTGTTGATACTCCTGTTCTTGAAGGTTGGAGGAAGGAGGATGCTACTTCAGCGGAGGTAGTGGATGGTACTGTTTATCGACATTTGGTGGGGTTGCTTATTTATCTGGTCAATACACGACCCGATATTTGCTATGCCGTTAACCAGCTTTCACAAGCTATGGTTAAGCCAACCAAGCTCTTCTGGAAGGCAGGCAAGCATGTATTGCGTTATCTCAGAGGCACATCGGGATATGGATTGTGGTACAGACAGGAGGATGAGGTGAAGCTATGTGGCTTCACGGATGCAGATTGGGTAGGGAGCCCAACGGACAGAAAGAGCACATCTGGAGGGATCTTCAGTACCGGGTTGACAGCAATTTCTTGGTACCAGCAGGAAGCAAAGATCTGTGGCACTCAGTTTAGCAGAGGCCGAGTATATGGCAGCAAGTTTGGCTGCATGCGAGGCTATATGGATGAGGAAGATCCTGGTCAGGTTGTTCGGGTCACACTTGGAGCCTACTGTGATTTATTGTGATAACCAGTGTTGCATTAAACTCTCGGCTAATCCAGTATTCATGATAGATCCAAGCACATCGACATCAGGTACCACCATATCAGAATTGTGTGCAGCAGAGAATCATGTTACTTTCTGTTGAGGGCCCCGAAATCGGGTCAACAACAAGGGGGATACCCACCCGGTCGGGAACCTGGTTGGTGGCTCCGTGCCCGTTTGGTGTAGCGGGTCCGACTGGGGATGACGGGACCAGCTTCCCGTTCTAAGGGGTGTGTGTGTGTGTAGAAAATGGTGATGTGTGTGTGTAGAAAATGATAGTAGAAAATCTGTAATTATTCCTTAACTAATCTAATTCTAAATTCTGAAATGACTTTATACTACTTTAAGCTAACAAAAACAATACATCTAATCTACACTAACCCGGGACAGAATTTTTCCATTATGCAATCTAGAAAGATTTCACAGAATAATTGGTAATGAAGATTATTCAGCTATCATGAGAATATAAATCAATTAAGATGAACCATCTTGCGTAAGAAGTCAAGCAAAACGGTTGTGAACAACGTATTGCATAATCAACTATTCATGTATTAAGCACAAATCAATGACTCCACCATACAAAAGTGCCAAATGGTAGTCCACTCATTCATACGTTAACATATAAATAACATCAGTTGTATATTACTCTAAGAATGCGAGCAGAAACTAGTCAAGAGATAAAAGTACCATTTATGACTGGTTTTAAACTTACAGACTTTAAGCAATAATGATCTATTTCTACTTGCTTCTAATGCCTACTAAGAGTACAGAAGTGCAACATCAGTAGCAGGTATTAAAATGCAAACATAAATAAATCTTGATCCGTCCATTCATCAAAAACCCCCTCCGAGGGTGCAAAAGTGCATGTTCTGAGGACAAGTTTTTTGACAAAATTTCGGACCCTTCTCCAATGCAACGAGAAGGGTTAAATACTAGTAACCGACTAATTTTACTTTACACAAATTCAGGGAACGGCTTCAAATGACCGCCCTTTTACTAAAAACAAATTTATTTCTAAAAACTGAATCTAATTTCTAACCGTTTCTGTATCTGCTCCTTAGTGCTGTAAGCAATGCGCTGTTCGCCCTGAAAGAGTCGGCTGGTTGTCCTTTCCTTTTGTTCGAGCTTGAAAATTAGAAACAACAAGCGCTGGCACCTCTTTCTGTTAGATTAGAAGATATTTTCGAAAACCTTTCTCTAGCTGGGTGTATTCGTTGTGCGCACACTTAGTACAACCCAGTTTCTTTTCGAACTGATTTTGTTGTTGCTATTTCGGTTTCCGGTCGTGCGAATGACTCAATGAGTTAGAAGTCGCGCTGTATGGACAATCCCCTGTTTCGAGAACTGTTTCCGTTCTTTGTTCCAGGCTTTTCTGGAGCGTCTTTCTTCTCTTGCGCTTCTTTCTATGCTTTACCAAGTCTGAGCTTCAGGATCTTTTGTAAACACGCTGCTTTTGTGCGCCTTTGACTCTGAGTCTTGGACAGTCTATTTTCATCAGTGCCTGTTGGGCGATACTCTGGAATCCGCGGTTCTACTGCATGCGGCATCCAATTGCGGAGGCATCTTCTCTCTGTTGTCTTATTGGCGCTCTTCCCTTCTCCTTAGATGTTTCCTGCATATAGATTTATATCAGTTGCATGTCTTGCAGTTTACACAAAGAAGAAGGGAAATGACAAAAAGATTGACATGAAAGCATTAAATTCTAATGAATGCGAAATTAATGACATTCATCATAACTTGACTCTTCGATAAATGCGATGCAATCATTTCTGGATATTCGAGCATGCGGTCATTAATTTCCCTTAAGGCGCGCTTTCAAATTTGGATCTACCGTGTATGTCAGAGAATTCTTGCGATGAGTTTTTTCTGCGATTGGTATCACAGTATCGATGGCTGCGACGTTATTAAGTGTTATCGTAGATCGCAGATCGCAGATCGCTAATATCGCAGATCGCAGCTTTGCATGGTCGCAGATCGCAGATCGCAACATCGCAAGGTTTTCACTTTGTCATTTTGTGCTACTCGTGTGGCATTGCGACGTGCGACGTCGCATATCGGCCGTCGGCATTTCTTTAGGTTCTCCTTTTTCAAACGCTCTTAATGCACGCGATGCGATGGGTTCTCGCGTCGCTCCTTTTTAGTGTATTTATGCACTTTGGGCAAGCGCTCCTTTTTCCGTTGCGACGCGATATATCTTTTAGGGAGCTGATACAAAATAATTTTTTAAACAAAAATATTTTGTGGATTTTTGGCTAAGGGTCCCCCTTTGCTTGATGTTATTACTAATATCAAACGAAGAGGGGGGTTGTTAGTGACCACAACAATGGCGATTCACTGTGAAGAACCAGTTATCTCTGCATTTCTATTGACCGTTCACTTCCGAAACAGCAAAATTCTTATATGTCTAAATTTTGTTATGAACAGATAGAGTAGACTACCCCTCACCTTGTCAACGATACTTTGTCTCAACCTTTTTTAATCTCAATTGCTTACTTCCTCAGGCTTTTTCTTGCATTCGCACCAGACATTACTTGGTCTTGATTAAAGATAAAATAAGGTCTTCTCTGCGTACTGGTTTAAAAGTATACTCATTTGTCGTAGGTAGAGCCTCTGCTGCCCGCAAGCGTCCATAGCCTCGACAGGGTTACCATGTTATCCAGCAATGATCCTTTTTCCTGCTTGAGGTTACTCGCAACATTCCAGAGAAAAATCCTTTTTGACACACTTTTCCTTTTTTAATTCTCTAAAGAACAATGTCTTGGTTTGGTGGCCAAATTATGACATAGTCATTCACTTGATTTACACTTTTGCTGAACAAGCCGGCTCGTGATGAGACCTCTTGTCTTTTGATTGCAACAATCTTAAGTCGTTGCCCTGTTTTGACAGACAGTATTGGCAAAGTCAGCAAGTTATAATATTTGTGATCATGATAAGCCGGCTCGTGATGAGACCTCTTATTCTTTGAGATATAGTGTTTTGCTTGGATTATTTCTCTGAATGCTGCAATTCCCTTTTAGCAGGGAGGAAGTCATTGTTTTTCCTTAAGAAAGCTCTGGACGACAATAATAGAGTTTTTTGAAAACAACAGCTTTGCAGAGAGTACTTATTTTATTATTGATGATACCTTTCATGGTGCTGATACAAAACAATTTTTTCACCAAAGGTTGCCTTCGTCAAAGTTCTTTGAGGTTGAAACTAATATCGTAATCAAGGTGAAGTTAACTCTATTTGTTAATAATAAAATTCAGAATTTTCAAAAATTTTGCTATTTGTACAAGCGAAATCAAAATCTGATAGAGAATTGGCGTGCTCTTTTCATGAATCCTTTTCACATGATCATCTACAACGGGTTTTATTCATCAAAAAGAGAAAAACAAAACAAAATGAAATATAAAAACTAAATCTATCCTACAAAAATTAGAAGAATTTCTCTTCTATGGAAAATATAATTTAAGAATCAATCCATTGACAGGTAAAGAATCTCTCCTACCTGCCAGATCCTGCAACACGAATGTGGATGGGCCTACGACTTCTAAAATCTGAAAAGGGCCAAGCCACAGCTTCTGGAATTTCGTATGTTTGCCCTTTTCTTCATGTGCCTTATCCCATTTCAAAACTAAATCACCCATCTGAAAGTTTTTTCTGGTTATGATGCTTGAGTCAAAAGAAGATTTTATTAGCGCTTGGTGATGTGCATGGGTTTTCCTAGCTTGTTCTCTTTGTTCTTCTAGTTTGATTATTTCCATTTGTCTTAATTGTAATGAGGAAGTAGGTACTTCATCAATGTACTGCACTAAAGACAAAGAGGGAATGACTAAGTGAGTCGGAAGAACCACTTCCCGCCTGTAAACTAAATTAAAGGGAGAAGTGCCGATCGAAGCTTTCTTTGTGATTCTATCGGCCCATAAAGCATTTACCAGCGCTTTGTGCCAATTCTTTTGGTTTTGGTCGACTGTTCTTTTAATAATTCTGATTAGGTTCTTGTTTGTTGATTCAGCCAATCCATTACCTTGCGGATAGTAGTTGGCAGAATATTTCAGTTTGAACCCTCTTTTGAGCGCAAACTCAGTCATAGCATTTCCAGAAAAATACGAAGCGTTATCAAACATTAAGGCCGTTGGCAATCCAAACCTAGTTATGATAAATTGGTCTATGAATTCAATAATGTTTTCAGAATGAACTGTCTTGAGAGGAACTGCTTCTACCCATTTGGTAAAATAATCAGTTGCTGTAAGGATATACTTATGCTGCTTAGAAGAGTGAGGAACGATCTCACCTATTATGTCCAAGCCCCATTGACTGAATGGTTGGTCGATGTTGACCGGTTGTAGTAGCGTGGACTCTTTCCTTTGTTTTCCTGCAGCAGTCTGGCAGACTTGGCATTTCCTTACGTAATTGTATGAGTCTTTGAACAGCGTGGGCCAATAATATCCTGCACGCAAGATTTTGTGTGTAGTCGCATCTCCGGCATAGTGTCCACCTGCTGGTCCATCATGAAGTTCCTGCAAAACCTTTTCGGCTTCAGTTTTCTCAAGACACCTAAGAAGTACAGAATCGTAATTCCTTTTAAACAGGACATCATTTATGAGCTGGTATTGTTTAGCTTTTAATCTCAGAGCTCTTTTCTTGGTATGATCCAGACGTGATGGAGCATACCCGTTCTTAAGAAAATAAATGGTGTCAGCATATAATGATTCTGAGTCGTTTAGGCTTACCTCATACGTGTGTACCTCTTCAGACGAGTTCTCAGGGATTTGCGATGCTCCAGCTAACATCTTGCAAAAGCCTTGGCCTCTTACGATGTGTGCCGATTTGATCTCAAGGTCGTATTCTTGTAAGGCGGTGATCCAATTCGCTCTCTTCTCGCCCACATCCTTCTGTATCAGGAGGTTTCTTACCGCTGGAAACGGTACTATGACTTTGGTATGGGCTTTTAGCAAGAAAGGTCTGAAATATTTGATTGCTTTGAAAATGGCATATGCCTGTTTCTCGACGTCAGAATAATTGAGTTCAACACCTTGTAAGTTCGAGCTAAAGAATGCGATTGGGGCTTCTACCTTTTCGTGATTTGCTTGAGTTAAAATCGCAGCATAAGATTTTTCTGAGGCAAACGTGTATAAGATGAAAGGTTCTGAAAAATTTGGGGTAGCCAAAGATGGAGCGTTGATGATGGCTTGTTTGATTAAGTTGAATGCTTCGTGCTCGTCTAGACCCCATTTGAAATTTGAATTCTTTTTTATCATTTTTTGTAAGGGTGAAATAATACGTGAAAAATCCGGGACAAATCTTTTGACAAAATTGATCTGTCCAAGGAAGGATTGCATGGCTTTCTTGTTATGAGGTATGGATATTTCGGAAATTTCCTTGATTCTGTCGGGTTCTATGTGAATACCAAATTTAGATACTATGAATCCGAGCAATTTCCCTTCGCTTAATGCAAAGAAATATTTCTTTGGATTGAGCGAAATCCCATACCTCAAGCATCTTTGAAAGATTTGCTTCAAATCTTGGAGATGGTTGTTTCGTTTTCTGGAGTACACTGTTATATCATCCAGATAAATCACTACTGATTTATTGACCAATCCTTTAAACGCGATGTCCATGGCTCTCTGAAAGGTAGCTCCGGCGTTGATCAGACCAAATGGCATCTTCCGATATGCATAAGTGCCCCACTTGGTTCGGAACGTAGTCTTTAACTGATCATCGGGATGCACCAGTACTTGATTGTATCCTGAAAATCCATCCAGGAATGACATTAATTCTGAGCCTGCTACTGCCTGTAGAATTTGCTCCATAGGTGGGAGGGGAAAGTTATCTTTCTGACAGGCTTTGTTGAGATTTCGGAAGTCGATACAGATTCTAATGTCTCCGTTTTTCTTCCTAACGGGCACCATATTGGATACCCATTTGGAATACCTAACGGGGAAGATTATTCTGGCTCTCAACAACTTATTAAGCTCAGTTTTTATCTGGTTTTCTAGGTTAGGGTGTATTTTTCTGAGCTTCTGCTAGACAGGTCTCTCGTTGTCAGTCATAGGGATAACATGCTGAATGATGGAAGTGTTGTAATTCTTCAGCTCATCGTAGTTCCAGGCAAAAACGTTTTTGTACTGTCTCAGAAGGCGGATATATGCTGATTTTTCTTCAGGGGCTAAGCCCTGGCCTAGATTAACGTTTTGCGTCTTTTCGTCGGTTCCTAGGTTGACTGATTCGTAGTTCAGAGTTGAACTATAAAGCTTGGCATTAGCCGACCTTTTGAACCGACTTTTCAAGTCATATAAGTCTTCTAATTTGACCACCGATTTGGGTATAGCATTATCAGTGCTACTTTGTTGTATTTGGTGATCATGACAGTCTTCGTCAACTATCTGGTTTGTGTAGGATCCTTCAGAGGTGAGGAAACTTACGATGTCTGGGTCGTCGTTGAACACTCTCCAGTTGGTGATATTGTCAGGAATGGAAGGTTTAAAAATTAATTCTATTGAAAACCTATCAGGACTAAAATCTTCGGAAGGGATAAGTCGAGAGGCTACGTTAGCTAACAGGTCTGCGCTTGCGTTTTGAATTCTTGGAATTGACGAGATCTTAAATGCTATGAAATGTGCAGTGAGATCTTGCACTAACGATTGATAATGCTTTAAATGACTAGACAGGCAATGTATGGTGTTACGTACCTGTTTTACGACGATCTCAGAATCTCCAAAGACTTGAAGATACTTAACATTCAATCCGATTGCTTTGTATAGGCCTTGAACCAAGGCTTCGTACTCCGCTGTGTTGTTCGTGCAATCGAACTCAAGTCTGCATGTGAGCATAATCTTGTTCCCGTCTGGGTTGATCAGAACGCATCCTGCTCCTGCCCCCTCGTTGAATTTAGATCCATCAAAATATAATTTCCAAAATAAAGACGTATTTACAGAATTATCTAAAAAACTAAAACATTTTGAGTCATCAGTTTGGGAGAAATTTTCAACTTGGGATAAAACTGAATTCTCTAAGTATGGCGAAATATGAGCACTGAAATTGCCTAGGAAAGAATCTATTGCGTAATTGCCTACAATGCTACTATTGTATGTGATGGCTTCATTTTCTCCTTCTAGTTCTGTCACTATGTATTTTTGGTGCAACTCTCGTTCAACGTTTATCTGATTTGGTTTACCGTTGGATGGTAACCACATGTGCGACCAGTCGGTTGAGAAATATCCGTGGAGTTTCTCCGACCAATCCCTGCTAAGAATAAAGCCATAGAACTCAGGGATATCAGCTACCAGAATGTCGATAACCTGACACACTTTTGGGTTAGACGACAATCTTATGGTCACCTGATTAAGTTCACCAATCCCTTCGACCTGGGATCGATCAAGTTGAACTATGCGTACTTCAGATTTTTGAGGTTGCACATTCAATTTGGCACATATTGACCTGGGTAAAATATTCGTTGAAGCACCAGAATCGACCAAGCAATTGTGCACGTTTTTGTTGAAGATTTCATATGTGAGAAGAAAAGGAGGAGTATGAGACCTTGATCTTCCTCCAATCAAGGCGATGTCAATTGGATCAATTTTATTTATCGTATTGGTTGGAGGTCTTCCCAGATTGTGGGAAGCCACAAATGTAGGTAAAGATGTGGTAGGCACAGCATGTAATTCTTTCATCATGATTTTCTGCTGGTGTTTCAGTTTACTCAATTCATACAGAGTGATATTAGCCCTAGTCTTCTTCATGTCGTCAATGATGTTATAATCCATTTCATCCGACACTATTAGTGTTCTTGATGGAGGTGCTTGTTCAGATTGGACTGGGCTAAACTGGGTCGCTTTAGCAGTTGTCTTTTTGGTTACGACCCTTTCTTTTGTTGCAGGGCTTGCACCCTTTTGTTTTGGGGTAGTTTGGGGAGGATCAAGCTGATTTTTGCTTCTCGTGCTAACATGAAATGCTTCTTGATCCTCTTCCTGTGGGAGGATGAAATCCCACATTCCTTGAAGTTCTACAACTTCTTCCTCATCGGTCTGCCCTTCAGTGGTATTCTCTTCTTCTTCGTCTTCTTCAGACTCAACGTTTGAGACTACACTGGGTGGTTTTACGTCCATGGGAGGATTTCTTTTAAAAGTCCTAAAGGGCTTTTTCGAAGAAGTCTCTGCTACTTGTTTCTTGATATCGACCATCTCATTGGACATGGCTTTCAACACTTTTTGTAACCCTTCTAAATCGAAAGGATCTTTCATTTGCTTCTTCTTGGTGTCTTCTTTGAAAGAGATCTTCTTTGATTTGCGTTCTTTTATAGCAGATCTCTTTTCTAGGGCTACCACGCGTCTTTCCACTGCTAACGCTTCTGTCAAGTTGTCAACTAATGTGGTCTTGTTTGCCCTATCTACGAAGATAGCCAAGTTTGGAGGTAAAGCCTTGATGTACCATTCACATCTTACTTCCTCGCTGGGTTGTGAAGCAGCGGGGATTTTGTTGAGGATCTTATTGAACCGTAAGTTAAAGTCTTTAATGGGTTCTCTAGCCTCAGCCTTAAGATTAGATAGGTCATTAATCAATGTCGCCGTAGATCGGTCATCACCAAACTTAGTGAGGAACTGACTTTGAAAAATGTCCCAGCTTGTGATGGATCCGGAAGGTAACGAAAAGTACCATGACCCGGCCGTTCCTTGCATTGTATAAGGGAAGAGCCGGACAACAGCGTCTTCGTTAGTAACTCCGTTGAGATTAACAGAAAGCATGAAATTATTGATATGTTCTTCGGCTAGCATACCTGCTTCTGGGTTGAATTTAGGTAGCCACTTCTCTGGATGGGCCGGTATAGGGCTCAGGGGTGGAGGCATTAAAACCGCCCCAGGATTGTTCCATGGAGACTGGGCCATCGTGGAGCTGCTAGCTAATGGAAGTGCAGAAACTGACCCCTGATGCTGAGAAGGTGAAGAAATCAGGATCTTTGATGTTCGAAGAGGAAGGTTTGTGGAAGACGGGTGAGTGAGTTGGAATGGAAAAGTGGGTGGTTGACTTCGCGGTGAGGGAGTTGATATGGACGAAGTGGATGAGAGAGTCTCTCCGTCAGACTCTTGAGGTGTTTTCCTTGCTCTTTTTCTGGTAGGAAGAGGGAGTTCACTTGGTTGTATGCCAAATTTTTCACTCTTTAATCTGGTAAGGGGATGAGCAGGGTTGTACTGCGAAGTCACGCTGCTTTTAGATTTATCAGACTTCTGGTTAAAAATAGAGAATCCCTGGAGTTTACGAATCAAAGTTTGAATTTCAGGGGGTTCAATAATAGATTGGTCTGATATATTCGAATATGTAGCAGTGGTGGATACTCGAGCGACTTCAAATTCTAGGTTTAACCGTGTTGGAGAAGTTGAGGGAGTTGATGAGGGTGTATTACTCTCAGAATGGTATTTGGATATTGCTTTAGGTGCCATTCATAGTTTGTGCCCTCCTTCTAGCGCCAAATATGTTGAGGGCCCCAAAATCGGGTCAACAACAAGGGGGATACCCACCCGGTCGGGAACCTGGTTGGCGGCTCCGTGCCCGTTTGGTGTAGCGGGTCCGACTGGGGATGACGGGACCAGCTTCCCGTTCTAAGGGGTGTGTGTGTGTGTAGAAAATGGTGATGTGTGTGTGTAGAAAATGATAGTAGAAAATCTGTAATTATTCCTTAACTAATCTAATTGTAAATTCTGAAATGACTTTATACTACTTTAATCTAACAAAAACAATACATCTAATCTACACTAACCCGGGACAAAATTTTTCCATTATGCAATCTAGAAAGATTTCACAGAATAACTGGTAATGAAGATTATTCAGCTATCATGAGAATATAAATCAATTAAGATGAACCATCTTGCGTAAGAAGTTAAGCAAAACGGTTGTGAACAGCGTATTGCATAATCAGTTATTCATGTATTAAGCACAAATCAATGACTCCACCGTACAAAAGTGCCAAATGGTAGTCCACTCATTCATACGTTAACATATAAATAACATCAGCTGTATATTACTCTAAGAATGCGAGCAGAAACTAGTCAAGAGATAAAAGTACCATTTATGACTGATTTTAAACTTACAGACTTTAAGCAATAATGATCTATTTCTACTTGCTTCTAATGCCTACTAAGAGTACAGAAGTGCAACATCAGTAGCAGGTATTAAAATGCAAACATAAATAAATCTTGATCCGTCCATTCATCAAAAACCCCCTCCGAGGGTGCAAAAGTGCATGTTCTGAGGACAAGTTTTTTGACAAAATTTCGGACCCTTCTCCAATGCAACGAGAAGGGTTAAATACTAGTAACCGACTAATTTTACTTTACACAAATTCAGGGAACGGCTTCAAATGACCGCCCTTTTACTAAAAACAAATTTATTTCTAAAAACTGAATCTAATTTCTAACCGTTTCTGTATCTGCTCCTTAGTGCTGTAAGCAATGCGCTGTTCGCCCTGAAAGAGTCGGCTGGTTGTCCTTTCCTTTTGTTCGAGCTTGAAAATTAGAAACAAAAAGCGCTGGCACCTCTTTCTGTTAGATTAGAAGATATTTTTGAAAACCTTTCTCTAGCTGGGTGTATTCGTTGTGCGCACACTTAGTACAACCCAGTTTCTTTTCGAACTGATTTTGCTGTTGCTATTTCGGTTTCCGGTCGTGCGAATGACTCAATGAGTTAGAAGTCGCGCTGTATGGACAATCCCCTGTTTCGAGAACTGTTTCCGTTCTTTGTTCCAGGATTTTCTGGAGCGTCTTTCTTCTCTTGCGCTTCTTTCTCTGCTTTACCAAGTCTGAGCTTCAGGATCTTTTGTAAACACGCTGCTTTTGTGCGCCTTTGACTCTGAGTCTTGGACAGTCTATTTTCATCAGTGCCTGTTGGGCGATACTCTGGAATCCGCGGTTCTGCTGCATGCGGCATCCAATTGCGGAGGCATATTTTCTCTGTTGTCTTATTGGCGCTCTTCCCTTCTCCTTAGATGTTTCCTGCATATAGATTTATATCAGTTGCATGTCTTGCAGTTTATGCAAAGAAGAAGGGAAATGACGAAAAGATTGACATGAAAGCATTAAATTCTAATGAATGCGAAATTAATGACATTCATCATAACTTGACTCTTCGATAAATGCGATGCAATCATTTCTGGATATTCGAGCATGCGGTCATTAATTTCCCTTAAGGCGCGCTTTCAAATTTGGATCTACCGTGTATGTCAGAGAATTCTTGCGATGAGTTTTTTCTGCGATTGGTATCACAGTATCGATGGCTGTGACGTTATTAAGTGTTATCGTAGATCGCAGATCACTAATATCGCAGATCGCAGCTTTGCATGGTCGCAGATCGCAGATCGCAACATCGCAAGGTTTTCACTTTGTCATTTTGTGCTGCTCGTGTGGCATTGCGACGTGCGACGTCGCATATAGGTCTTCGACGTTTCTTTAGGTTCTCCTTTTTCAAACGCTCTTAATGCGCGCGATGCGATGGGTTCTCGCGTCGCTCCTTTTTAGTGTATTTATGCGCTTTGGGCAAGCGCTCCTTTTTCCATTACGACGCAATATAGCTTTTAGGGAGCTGATACAAAAGAATTTTTTAAACAAAAATATTTTTTGGATTTTTGGCTAAGGGTCCCCCTTTGCTTGATGTTATTACTAATATCAAATGAAGAGGGGGGTTGTTGGTGACCACAACACTTTCATACATTCCCACGGAGGATCAGGATGCTGATATCTTGACGAAGGCGCTCACCAGGAGCAAATTCGAATACCACAGAGGTAGGATAGGGGTTGCAGATAACCCATATCTTGTTGAGAGGGAGTGTTGAAAATGCAACAAGATGATGGAGCTTAGTGAAAAGAAGTCGCCTTCACTAAGTGGGCCTGTAGGCTATTTTTGGTGCAAAGTATATTTTTAGACTATGTCTACTTTTAGACATATGGATCATGGTCTATGAGTTTCAGGATGCTATTTATGGATGATTGGTCATGTTGGTAAAAAATAGATGGTCTTATATTTTTAGACATATGGGCGGAGTCTATTTTTAGACTGCTAGTCAAAAAATAGAACAGTGGAATATTATTAGCTCTTAATAATATTTGGCCTATAAACATTATCTTATCCTCTTGCAGTACTTCAGTTTGAGCTACGAATGTGGCAAATGCAACTGCCAGAAGGAAATACGCTTTTCCTATGGGTTAGTTGAGCTATTGCACGATGGACTTCAGTTAGAACTCAAGTGATTGAGTTTGGTGGAGTTGATTGAGGAGTTGATGGAGTTGTGTTCAGTTTGACTTAGTTGAACTAGTTGTATTTAGTCTAACTGCCAAATACACTAGTGATAAGTGATGTGAATTAATTATTAATTAATTCACTAATTATTAAATCATAAATCAACTAAAGAATACATCAGTTAACTCAGTGCATGGACAGTTCAGTGGAGACAAGTGTTAGAGGTGGGTGAAAGGGTGAGACTACTATTAGTTGTGACTATAGCTGTGCATGAGATTTGCACAATCATTGATTGAGATTGCCAATGAGGATTGCGCAGTACAAGCCAAGGGAATCCAAACTTGGATCTGATCTATTATCAACTTGGATTGCGCAGTAGAGGCAGGAAAACAGTGGAGAAGATTTGAAACCGTGACTTGTTCATATCTAAGCTAGTTTGTGTGTAGCATGTGGAGATAGTACTGAGTACTTGTGAGGAGTATTGTACTATGTATTGTTACATGTTCTCTATCATTATAATATACAGATAGTTGGGGGTTTTCAACTGTATGCTTTCCCCATTACATACTGTGTTGATATGTGTGTTTGATGTTTCAATGTGCACATGCGATTGTTTTTCAATTCCGCAAATTGATGATCAATGTAGAGGAGGTTATGTATTATGCATGCATTCCGAAAATAGTGTATAATCAGGATAATCTCTATGAATATGTGTTATATTATTCAAATTTCTACATGGTATCAGAGCGAAGTTGATCATCGTATCTATTATTTAGAAAGTGATTACATTTTGTTTCTTCAGGCAGAGTCTGTAATCAGGCCAGGTAGCCTTTGGATTCATCCTTCTTTTGGAAGGTGAGATATCCGATAAATGCCCATACAGTCAATCTCTATACGAGAAATACTTTGTTCTCACGAATTTTAGATCAGAAGCGGTTGAGTTTTGAGCTGGTGGAATTCGAATTTGCAGCAGTGTTTTCTTGGTGTCGAAGTTGGAATGTCTTTCAACAAATTGCGATTGGAGTATGCCCTTGAAGGCAGCTCGAATTATATTGCATGGAAAGACAGGATGGAGGCGGTGTTAGATGACAATGGGTTGAAGGAGTTCATAGATGCTAAGGTCCCAAAGCATACTGATGCTGCTCAAGTTGAGGCTTAGCAAAAGAAGACAGCAAGGTGTCAAAGGATTCTGTTGGAAGGCATGAAGGATCACATTGTATCCATCCTGCATGGAAAGGCTTCTCCATACTTGATGTGGAAAGCATTGACAGATTTATTCCAAAGCAAGAGAAACCAGAGGAAGTTGGCGCTCAAGGATAAACTCAGAAACATTAAGTGTGAGAAAGGAGGCAGTATGCCCAAGTATCTTACGAAGTTCACCCAATGCCGGGATGAGCTGGGAAGTGTGGGGGTGACTGTCGATGATGAGGACTTGGTGAGCTTGGCTCTCCTTGGTCTTCCAAAGAGTTGGCATTCCTATCAGGACTCTATCAATGGTTGGGAGAAATTTCCAGGATGGGAGAGACTTTGGTCTGATCTTGTGCAAGAGGAGATCAGGCGGAATACCAGGGACAGATCTTCATCAAAGGCATCTGATGAAGAAAATTGCACTTTGGTTGCCAAAGCAAAGAAGGGTAAGAACAAGAAAGCTTCTCATTCTGGTGCGAAAGGCAAGAAGCAGGACATGTCCAAGGTGAAGTGCTTTCACTGTCACCAGCACAGACATTATGCCACAAATTGTCCACAGAAGAAGAAAAATAAGCAAGCTGTTTGATCTGCAATGGGAGGGGCCTTAGCCTCACTGTTTGAGCTGGATTTTTTGCTGATCGCATGCTTGGTACAAGTGTGATGGGATCGGTATGGTTCTTGGATAGTGGTGTGTGTTTTCACATGACAGGAGATCGAGATTTGTTTTCTGATCTGGATGAGAAAGATCCTGAGTGCACATCGAGATGGGCGATGATGGTAGATACAATGCGACTGGTATCGGTACCATTTCCTTTGAGAGGGAGTCTGGTAAACCCTTTGTATTGAAGAAAGTGATGCATGTTCCAGGATTGAAGAAGAATCTTATTTCTGTGGCGATGTTAGAAGACAAGGGATATGATGTTGTCTTCAGCAAGGGGAAAGGCTTTCCTGTGTAGTAAGACAACTGGAGAAACTCGGAAGATAGGGGTTCGAGTCAAGAACCTTTATCAATTGCATGTAGATGAATGTGCAACAATGGCATGCAAGGTAGAAGGGTTGGTGAGCCGGGATGATGGCGAGCTGTGGCACTAGAGATTGGGCCACCTTCACCATGGAGCCTTGAAGATACTGCAGCAGATTTCTACTGGCCTTCCTAAAGGCACTCTTGCACAGTCAGATCAGTGCAAGGGGTGTACTTTGGGAAAATTTGTGTAAGCCACCTTTCACGAATAGTCACGCCACGATGATCCTTGAGAAAATTCACATAGACGTGTGTGGACCTTTCTCAGTAGCTTCGACAGCAAAGCACAAGTACTATGTGATCTTTGTTGATGATTTCTCTCAAAAGTGTTGGATCTTCTTCATGCAGAAGAAGAGCGAGACATACTCAAAGTTCTGTGAGTTCAAAGCACTGGTCAAGAAGGAATCGGGGAAGAAGGTGAAGGCTCTTAGAGCAATAGTGGTGGTGAATTCATATTTGGCGAGTTCAAGGACTTCTGCAGTGCAGAAGGGATTCGAAGAGAGCTCATAGCTCCCCATAACCCACAGTAGAACGGGTTTCTGAGCGGAAGAACAGAACTATTGTGGGTGCTGCACGGGCGATGTTGCATAATCAAGGCCTACCCCTTCAGTTGTGGGCGGAGGCATGCAATACTGTAGTATATGTGCAGAACTGTTGTCCTCACAAGATACTTGGCATGAGTACACCCGAGGAGGCTTATTCTGGTAAGAGGCCTAATATTTCCCATTTGAGGATTTTTGGTTCTCTTGTTTACATGCATGTGACGAAGGATGCCAGGAAGAAGTTGGAGCCGACCGCAGAGGTTGGGATATTTGTGGGGTACATTGATACGCCTCACAACTATTGTGTGTATTTTCCAGACAGTCGCAAGACTGTTGTGCGACAGGATATCAAATTTCAAGAGGAGAAAGCCATGAAGTGTTCGCTTGAGAGGGAGCCACACTTGCATGGAGATGAGGAGCTATTAGTTCCTATGGATGAACTTCAAGATGTGGATCAGCCACAAGATGAAGTTCATGGAGTGGAAGAGACCACTCATGCAGCACCAACCATCAAAGGGCGAAAGCGCACTATAGAAGCTGAGCGACTGGCTCAAGATGCAGAGAAGGTTGTAGGACCACCTACAGCATAGCACAGACAGAGACAGTCACCTAATCGGTACATTGGATATATGGCTCTTGTGAGCAAATGTGTCATGACTGAGCCATCCTATTTTGAGGAAGATGTGGAGGATCCCGCATGGGTAGATGCCATGGTGGAAGAGTATGATTCAATTGTTAGAAACAGTGCATGGGAGATTGTCCCAAGACCAGAGGGGAAATCAGTGGTGGGTTCGAGATGGATCTACAAAGTGAAGCAGGTAGCTGACGGGAGTGTGGAGAAGTACAAGGCAAGATTTGTTGCCCGAGGCTTCTCACAGATAGAGGGGATCGATTATGAGGAGACCTTTGCACCTGTCGCAAGGTATTCTTCCATACGGACGATTCTTGCTCTCTCAGCGTAGATGGAGTGGCACATCCATCAGATGGATGTGAAGACTGTGTTCCTCAACGGAGTCGTTGAGGAGGAGGTGTACATAGAGCAGCCCGAAGGTTTCGAGATCTTCAGCTGTGAGCTGCATGTGTGCAGGCTCAAGAGAGCGCTGTATGGGTTGAAACACACACCTCATGCTTGGTACACATGTATAGATAGTTATTTCACCAGACTTGGATTCTCCAAGAGTGAGGTGGATCCTAACCTATACCAGATTGTGGTGGAGGGTAAGTTGCTGATCATTGTACTTTATGTAGATGATTTGATTTTGACGGGAGATGAGATGTTGATACTTTCATGCAAGGAGGATCTTGCTAGAGAGTTTGAGATGAAGGACTTAGGCCTCCTTCATTATTTCCTGGGATTGGAAATTTGGCAGCGCAGTGATGTACTATTTGTTTCTCAGGGTAAGTATGCCCGGGAGATACTGGAGAAGTTCATAATGCATGGCTGCAAGCTTGTTGATACTCCTCTTCCTGGAGGTTGGAGGAAGGAGGATGTTACTTCAGCAGAGGTAGTGGATGCCACTGTTTATAGACAGTTGGTGGGGTCGCTTATGTATTTGGTCAATACATGACTTGATATTTGCTATGCTGTTAACCAGCTTTCACAAGCTATGGTTAAGCCAACCAAGCTCTTCTGGAAGGCAGACAAGCATGTATTGTGTTATCTCAGAGGCACATCGGGATATGGATTGTGGTACAGACAGGAGGATGAGGTGAAGCTATGTGGCTTCACAGATGCAGATTGGGCAGGGAGCCCAACGGACAGAAAGAGCACATCTGGAGGGATCTCCAGTATCGGGTTGACAGTAGTTTCTTGGTACAACAGGAGGCAAAGGTTCGTGGCACTCAGTTCAGCAGAGGCCGAGTATATGGTAGCAAGTTTAGCTGCATGTGAGGCTATATGGATGAGGAAGATCCTGGTCGGGTTGTTCGGGTCACACTTGGAGCCTACTGTGATTTATTGTGATAACCAGAGTTGCATTAAACTCTCGGCTAATCCAATATTTCATGATAGATTCAAGCACATCGACATCAAGTACCATCATATCAGAGATTGTGTGCAGCGGAGAATCATGTTACTTTCATACATTCCCACGGAGGATCAGGATGCTGATATCTTGACGAAGGCGCTCACCAGGAGAAAATTCGAATACCACAGAGGCAGGGTAGGGGTTGCAAATAATCCATATCTTGTTGAGAGGGAGTGTTGAAAATGCAACAAGATGATGGAGCTTAGTGAAAAAATGTCGCCTTCACTAAGTGGGCCCACAGGTAATTTTTGGCGCAAAGTCTATTTTTAGACTATGTCTATTTTTAGACATTCAGATCATGGTCTATGAGTTGCAGGATGCTATTTATGGATGATTGGTCATGTTGGTAAAAAATATATGGACTTCTATTTTTAGACATATGGGCGGAGTCTATTTTTAGACTGCTAGTCAAAAAATAGAACAGTTGAATATTATTAGCTCTTAATAATATTTGGACTATAAACAATCTTATCCTCTTGCAGCACTTCAATTCGAGCTACGGATGTGGCACATGCAACTGCCAGAAGGAAATATGCTTTTCCTATGGGTTAGTTGAGCTATTGCATGATGGACTTCAGTTAGAACTCAAGTGATTGAGTTTGGTGGAGTTGATTGAGGAGTTGATGGAGTTGTGTTCAGTTTGACTTAGTTGAACTAGTTTTATTTAGTCTAACTGCCAAATACACTAGTGATGAGTGATATGAATTAATTATTAATTAATTCACTAATTATTAAATCATAAATCAACTAAAGAATACATCAGTTAACTCAGTGCATGGACAGTTCAGTGGAGACAAGTGTTAGAGGTGGGTGAAAGGGTGAGACTACTATCAGTTGTGACTGTAGCTGTGCATGAGATTTGCACAATCATTGATTGAGATTTCCAATGAGGATTGCACAGTACAAGCCAAGGGAATTCAAACTTGGATCTTATCTATTCTCAACTTGGATTGCGCAGTAGAGGCAGGCAAACAGTGGAGGAAATTTGAACCCGTGACTTGTTCAGATCTGAGCTAGTTTGTGTGTAGCATGTGGAGATAGTACTGAGTACTTGTGAGGAGTATTGTACTATGTATTGTTACATGTTCTCTATCATTATAATATACAGATAGTTGGGGGTTTTCAGCCGTATGCTTTCCCCATTACATACTTTGTTGATATGTGTGATTGATGTTTCAATGTGTGCATGCGATTGTTTTTCAATTCCGCAAATTGATGATCAATGTAGAGGAGGTTATGTATATGCATGCATTCCGCAAATAGTGTATAATCAGGATAATCTCTATGAATAAGTGTTATATTATTCAAATTTCTACATCCCTAAGTTCCGAGTTTAAGTTCTCCCTTGGTTAACAATGTAATTATATGTAAATATTGTATCCATCTAAAAAGATAAAATCATTGTTGGTAAAATCTTATTATAACTATTATATTTTATTATTCTCTAAGAGTCATTATATTTTATTATTCTCTAAGAGTTTTTAACTAAATTTTAAGTTGTGTGTTGCATATTTTACCACACGCTTTTCTAATGTCACAAGAATAGAGTGCTCATAAATCTCGTTTATGCTGATATACAAAAATATTCTCTAAGAAATAATTAAACATTAATAATATTTTCATGTGAGTAGAGAATTGAGGCACTTATGGGCCAAAGTGGACCATTAGTCCACTAAAAATTTGCGATTGAAGATAAAAGTTATGGGCAAATGAAGAGTTATAAAAGAAATATTATTTTTTATTAGTATATTAAATTTTTCAATTCATTAAAAAAGATGAGTATGTTGGAAAATAATCACAATCCATGTGTAAAACCTAACATAGATAGAAATGGACAATAACATTAAGATTCATTTATGAACTACTCCATCTATATGGGACCATAGTAATATAAAGGTTTAAGATAATAATAAACTAAGCAAATAAGTGTAGTCCATAGAAATGGACAATAACATTAAAATTCATTTATGAACTACTTCATCTATGTGGGACCATAGTAATATAAAACTTTAAGATAATAATAAACAAAGCACATTAGTGTAGCCCAACTTTGAACAAACTTTTTTCTAGGTAATTTAAATTTTATGAAAAATTAAAATTTGTATTTAAAAGAAATTCATAAAATGGGTATATTTATAAAGGTAAATAATAACACTATGTTATCAAAATATTTAAAATTTACAAATTGCATAACTTGTTCCAAAACCATTCATTAAAAAAGAGTTTAAATTGAATGTAAAATTCTTTAACTTTATGAGTAAAAGTTCTACATGGTGGATAGATATTGTCCCTTTCATGAGTCAAATTAATATCTCCATGAATGGTAGAATTTGGTAGTGAAATTGCAATTCATGGCTTATTTTGGTCATCAAATGACAATTTTTTTTTATTGACCATGACTTGTGAATGGTGTTTTTTAAAATTTTAAAATAATATTCTTAAATATATATTTCTAATCTTAAAAAAATATAAGACATCATTATAAATTTTAACTCCATATAATTAATTATAGCCCCTTTTTTTCAAATATTTTTTCTAGTCTTATCTATTTTTCTTCTAGTTTGTTTTGGGGTTTCTGCATGCACTTATATAAGCTTCCATTTTGCCAAATCTTCATAGTTTTTTACTTTAATCTAACTATATTTAAACTAGGAAGTTCACTACTATGTAGCTTGATTTAATAATGGATTTGATGTTTTATATCGCAATTCAGTTTATTAACGAGATAAGTTGACTTTACTTCAACTATTCTATTTTATTGTTATTTTTAGTATATATATATATATATATATATATATATATATATATATATGGAATATTTTTGTTTATTGTATGGGGAATATTTTTGTTTATTTATAATTTTTTAAAGTCTAATTTCTTTATTTGTATTATTTTATTGTTGAAATTAATATATAAAAGTTTGATATAAATAACATTGCTACATTTTTTTGAAGTTAAGGAATTACTCATACAAAAATAAATTTAGAATATATATATATATATATATATATGAAAATTAATTAAGTAGATTTGCAATTTCATCATTTATTTATAAGTATATTTAATGAAAAATGCTAAATTTCTTATAGATTATGCATTCCATACTAATAGATTGTTGGGTCCAAAGTATCTATATAGGATAAAAGATGACACATACTCTAGAAATGTAAGCACATCCTATGAAGTTTGAATTTGTCACGTATATTACTTTACCACTAACTTGCTAGGTCCAAAGTATGTATATAGTATAAAAGATGATATATACTAGAAAATGTAAGAATATTCCTATGAAGTTTGAATTTGTTACTTATATTACTCTACCACTTACATTTTGGTTGAGTAGAACATGTGTACAATTTTACTTAATAAAAATGCATGGATGATTTTAGTTAACAAAAATGTGTGTATGTTTTTAGTTAACAAAAATGCATGCATGATATTGTGGTAATGAATTGAAACAATGAAAAGATTAGTCCATTGATGAACCAACCTTTCTATTCACCAACTAACAACCTAAGCAAGGAAGCGCTAGATCAAATCATAATGGCACACAAATAATCTTAACCATAGATAGCATCATCCATGTTGAGAACCTAATGATGTCTTCATAAATTAGATTCTGAAGTCACTTTGTTTGATGGTTCAAATGGAACACCATTTGCATCTTTTGAGCAGCATTGTATACATGGTTGTAGGATAAAACAACTATCTTAATCCCTATAAGAGGCTCATTTGCATCCAAGGACAATATGAACTCCTCAAATCACCATACATGACCTCTTAAGGGTCTTTTATTCACCTAGGAATAATAATGATGCTATGGGACCTCTTGAATGGTCCATGATCATCACTAGGAATTGTTACAACCTAAGTATTTGGATCTTGATTCAAATAGACTTACCCAAACTACACCAAGCATCTAAATTATTTTCGTATACCACTCATAGGTACAAATATTTCCCTCAATAGAGGCATTGTTGTTTTTAAATGCATGAAACATGATCCCTAGAAGAACCTCTTATGGCCTATGTCTTTGGGTTTTGATCCTAAACCATGGCATAGACCACAGGACCCATCACTGCTACACAAAATGTCTAAATATTAGTTATATCCTATTTGGATGTTTTGAGCACTATATATGTTTGTTGAGGCTCTAGACAAGGTTGCAAGATGACACAACAAGAGCCGTGTATGCATATAAACATAGTAATATATTTTCAAACCACTACACAACGTCTTAATGGTATTCTAGTCACCTTGTGATAGTGACGAAGCTATGATGCCCCTTGTAATGCCCTACTATGACATCTTAATGGTATTCTAGTCACCTTGTGATAGTGACAAAGCTATGATGCCCCTTGTAATGCCCTACTTAATCTTATCATGCAAATTTTAGTAGTGTTTAAATTACCTGAAAACATTGACTTATAATTATCAAGAAATATTGGTATATACCTACATTTGTGGAACTATAAATTTATTACTGATTTAAATTATATTATTCAATTCCCAACTTACCTCCTCAAATTTAAATTTTGAAAGGATATGGTCTCCTTCCCTTTATTCCAATTTAAATATTCATATCTCATCCCCAAAATGTCCTCTCAAATTTACTTGGGAGAAGATATGGTCCTCTCCAATTAATTACCAAATTATATATTCATATATCATCCCCAAAATGGTCTCTCAAATTTAATTGGGAGAAGATATGGTCCTCTCCAATTAATTACCAAATTATATATTCATATCTCATCCCCAAAATGTCCTCTCAAATTACTTGGGAGAAGATATGGTCTTCTCCAATTAATTACCAAATTATATATTCATATCTCATCCCAAAAATTTCCTCTCAAATTTACTTAGGAGAAGATATGGTCCTCCCTAATTAATTACCAAATTAAATATCCATATCTTATTCCAAAATTGTCCTCTCAAATTTAATTGGGAGAAGATATGGTAAGAAAAGTCAAAAGTAAGGATGAGGGGGTAGTTATGACATTAATGACAGGTGGTTGAGGTGGAGAAGAGAAGGAGGCATAAAAGGGGAAGGATGATGAAAAGAGGGAGAGAATCCTTGGTCTTGGTTTTAGTTGTGTTTTTGGATGAATTTGTTTTGGGAGAGAAGGAGAGTGTTTGTTTAACTTGGACACACTACATCTGGTTGGACTTGGGCTCGAAGGGTTAGGGAACCTGTGGAGGTTCCCTGGGCTAGGCATTACTTCCTAGTTGGCTGGGAGGAAAATCCAGTCGGGTAGTCAAGAGGAGAATCCCAACATAGTCAGGAGCTTAGAAGCATCCCGACTAAGCTATTGGAACAGGTATTCCTCTGTTATTTGATTACTTATGTAAATGGTTTAAATGAAATTCTTACTTATTTAAATTGTGGTAAAAAGATTTTAATGGTATATTATCATGAAATAAATTTTCAGATAGAAATAGGTTATTTCCCATTTTATTGTATTTAAAGTTAGAGAAACTTAGTTTTTAGTTAGAGGACCCTAGGAGGGAGCCTCACACATGGTATCAGAGCAGGTCTCCAACTCGGACCTATTAAAATAGTGTTACAGTTTGTATCAACACAAAGAAAATTATCAAGTATTGTAATCAGAATTCTAAAAAAAAAAGGAATTTGGTAAAACTCTCGCTAAAGAAATTAATTAGCCTGAAATATACACTGTCATGTTGGAGCTGAATCGATGAAAATATGAAAACTCTAAAATGGTCCATCCTTAGATTATAGATCTCTATAACGGTTTTCTGGAAGGCACCCCAAATTTGACAGCGTTTTAAGAAGTATTGACTTAGCGAAAATCAACTGGTTAGTTTAGTACAGTCAGTGTTGTAACTATAAAATAAGTCTTTTCTGTTGTAATAATATCACCTCAGACACATTCTGAAGCTTAAATGGTTGGTTAAAAATTGGTTTCATTTCTGCAGCCTTTAGAAATGGTAGGGTTAAGGAATTGTTGGCTCAATACATACAACAAAATCGATATTCTCTTTAACACTTCCAGTTTATCCTTAGAAGTAACTATCAGTTTCAGAAATTTCTGTATCTATTGCACTTGTAAAAAAAATCAGTAGATAGGGGACACGCACAATCATTTTGTAGATTATCACAAGCCTTCGTTAGATTGGCGGCCTTCGATAGTCTGCATTTGGTTTATTACTCACAGCATCATCGGATTTGTCAATGGTAGTGCTCTCCCTCTATTTCCTCTAGCTTGATTGTTGACATATCTCTTCTTCTCTATGCTGATACAAAATCGATCCCTGGATGTGCTGGTAAATTCAACCCTTTCTAGCCGATGCATTATGCAGAATGAGGCAGTCTTGATGACATGCCCATTTTAGTGGAAGTTATGGATCCTTCTCTGCTTCTAATGCTTTCAAGCCTAATGCAACTGCAAAACACCTTCAAACCCTCTTCCTCCTCCATAAACGACAACAACGTCCCTCTGCTCTTCTTCATGTTGGCAGCCGCTCTATGTCATGCGACTGCCATCTATTCCCACAAGACCTCAAACTCAGATGACGATGGCAACAACAATTCATATTTCAATGCTACTAACACCAACCTCCTCCTTTACAACAATCTCATAATCCTAGACCGAATGTGGGCACTAGATCCCCATTTGAGGGATACCCAATTTAGAACCACCTATGGCCTGTCATATCCACTCTTCACAGCACTCCTTGAACAACTCAAACCCTACATTCCTCCCCACACAATCAACATGCCCCTCCATTCTGCCCTTGCAATGGTCCTACACAGGCTCTCACAGGGCCATAGTGCTAGAGTAGTGGCTTCCCAATACAAGGTCGATCTGTGGATGGTAGCCAAGATAACAAACATGGTCACTAGAGTTATATCCACCAAGTTATACCCATATTACTTTGGAATCCCAAGTGGGCAGAGGCTGCTGCAGATAATACAGGGATTCAAGGAGCTCACTGGTCTGCCCAACATGTGTGGGGCTATCGATGGAAGCCATATCAGGCTCCACAAGAAACCCAACAATGAAGTCATCT